>CM028379.1:108281792-108399181 GCA_013146195.2 Codonopsis lanceolata | reverse complement strand
TTTATAAGTAGTTATCTATGCTGGGATTTTGTTAGGAAATAATACTAAATATTAGCTTGCGATTATAATGGCGAAATATTTCCCAAATATATTTGTAATTGTTTGTAAAAGATTGTTGCAAGTCAGTAAATAATATAGATGTAGCGGATGTATTTGTAAGCGATTAATGCTTTATTTATACTGTTTAATAAATATAACAAAAAGTATACTTTAGCCAAAAACCGTTTTGAGACAGAAAGAGGCGAGTTGCCCTAGCACCTTCAACTTCGTAACTTAGCCTCAGAACCCGTTTTCTTCATCTCGGTTTTCTTTTACGGTTTTGCTTTATTTTGCCTTAAAATAAAGATGGCGAAAAACATTTTTGGATCGATGGGGCCTGCCAACATCTTTCTTTGCACTTTCACGTTTTCTCCTAAAAAGGAGAATGTGAATGGAAATGTGATGTATTCCTATGTCTGGTATCCCAAGCAAGGGATAACTTGGCGTAGAAAACTCAAAGCACTCATAGTGATCGAAATAGGCCATAAGGCTATTTTCATAAAATCCATAATTGAGGCTACCCAACATCTTTCTTTGCACTTTCACGTTAAGCCTAAACAAGGGAGGATGGGAATGGAAAGGTGATGTTTTCTATATCTGGTATCCCCTAAAAAAGGGATAACTTGACATAGAAAATCCAAAGCTCCCATATTGGATCAAAATCCACTAAAGGCAACCGCGCGCATTCCAACTTGCTATTAAGCTGACCTCCTCGCACTTTTGATTTCGTCCTCCCCTAAACAAGGGAGGGTGGAGCGAGGCGATGGATGATCACGCGTCATGCGTCGGCGCACCCCATCCAAGGAGGCGCGGGCGAGCACGTTCCCAGGGAACCTGCGGTGGCTACTGGAGGGAGATCGTTTTTATTTTAATGAATAAAAATGGAGGGCTAGACTCATTAACAAAACTTTTTTTCTTTTGTTTTGGCTAAAATATGCTTGTTATATTAATTTAAAACGATCTAATATGCGTTCCTTTAACATCGTGTCTATATTTGTGGATATGATCCTCCATCTTGCAGCAGTTTCATTTCAAACACATTGCGGATATACTTGAAAATATTCGTATTTTTCAAAAAAAAAAAAAATCAAAAAAAACATGTATATATATATATATATATATATATTTATATAATATATGTAATGTTTCTTTTATTTCAGGGCAATACAAAATTTGGGGCTTTATTTTTAGAATCTTTTCATTTAGGCCTTATATTATTAATTCTGTATATATATATATATATATATATATATATATATATATATATATATATATATATATATATATATATAATATATATATATATATATATATATATATATATATATATATAATATATATATATATATATATATACATACATACATACATATATATATATATACATACATACGCTATATATATATATATATATATACATACATACATATATATATATATATATATACATACATATATATGCATTCATTACGTCATTTTATTTTGGGGATTAGGACCCATTCTTTTTAAAATAAATAGATTCACTTTTCTTTATTTCTTGATGGTATGCTTGCTTTGCTTTCGCTTTAAACTAAAAAGCCAGAAAACTCCAACAAACAACAAGGCAAGGCTATATCTGTTTTTATTTTCTATTTCTATATCGAAAAAAAACTTCTTTTTCTTTTTAGATACCGCACACAGCAGAACATGCATATAAATATATTCGGCGCACTTACACACCATGGCCGACTACCCCATGCGTAAGCCAGCGTTAGAATGCATATAGATTTCGGGACACTTCAGGCCGGTTTTGCATTTTAAATCGTGGGTCAGCCCCAGTAAAAAAAATGTTTGCGCAAGTCAAAAAAAATATCTGCGCAAGTCAAAAAAAATATGTGCGCAAGTCAAAAAAAAAATCTGCACAAGTCGAAAAAAAATGCGCAAGTCAAAAAAATAAATATATACACTGGGGTTGATTTATTATTTTCAAATGCTTTCGACCTAGACCATTTCGAATGGTGGATCCGGAAAGAGTATATGTCCTTAAGCACATGTCCGATCCGATCTCGAGGGAGTCGAAAGGTAGGTGGAATGCGTTGGTTCTATACTGCGGAGAAAGAATCCCTTTGTTCGAGGAAAAGTCTGAGACTATCAAAATTAGCAGGTTATTGGGTCATTTTATAGGGAAAATAATACTCCTAGTCCTAAATTATCGTCCTCCTTTCATTTTCGTCCGTCCCAAAATAATTGTCCACTTTGAAACTTACCTTTTAGAACATCACTTTTACCACTTTATCCTTACTTTTTCACTCTACTTTAATTATGGGCCACATATACATGTACATTAAAAGCTACACATTAAACCAATATAAATAATCAAGTCAATTACTTTTTCTTAAAGCGTGCGCAGGTAACCAGGCGATTATTTAGGGAGGCGGAGGAGTAAATAATAAAATATACTATAAAGGCCTTATTTGTACTCCAAGCCCGAAAGCCTTGACCGGCCGCCGATACCAAACCCATTTCCCCGAAACACGCCCCACGAATGCAGGCGAGGGAAACGATCTTGTGGGGGTGTCTGAATCAAGTGCAGTCCAGATCGAGAGTATCGAGAAATAGATCGAATCGGGGCTTGATTCGGAGGTACGAGTCGAGCTTGGTATGGCGGCGAAGTAGGCAATCCGTATGGAGTACAGATCTGAGGCTCAGTATGCTCAGACTCAGCAATGCGAGGGCTGACAGAATTTGGGTCGCAGGCTAATCGAATAATGAGCCAAATGACTAATGCAGTACAAGCTTGAAATCGATGGTGAGGTAATTTCTTCCTACTGATCCCACGCAGGAAGCATCAACCTCACATACGGCTTCCAAACTCAAACCCTCGGCCAACACTAACCCACCAAACACTGCCATCACTCCCGAATCCTAACCTCACCAGCTACCCCAATGTCAACCCACCCATCATATCCTCCGTATCCTATCCCCGAAACACCAACATTCCCTAGAGTCAAATGACCTCCCTTTCCCCATAACCAACCTCCCAAAACAGCCCACATATGGATCCACAAAGCTATAACCCGTCGAGGCCAAGTTACCTACCTCACGATGATCCTTGGCCATCCGGCAGAAACCATCCAAAATCCACCGGCTACACTACCCAAAACCGTCTCACATTACAATCCACCGGCCCGAGAATCACCAACCCAAAATCTCTATCGGCCCGGAAGTCCTATCTTGGCTTCACTTATCGACCCCGAAACCATATCCTTCCCGACAAAATCCTTGCGATTCAAATCTATCGAACCCAAAATCCACCAACTTACATTGCTCGAAACCGTATCAACTTCGGAATCTATACCCGGCTCAAAATCAGGCCGAATCCATACCCAACCCAAAATCCCTAAGCACCACGACCCGATCAACCCGGCTTTCCTAATCACGCGGCATATACCTAAAACCAACTCCCCCATCCACCAAAATGGAAGCCGACATGGAAAACATGAAAACCATGATGCTCGAAACTTCTCAGAGGGAATTCTCACACGGCGGGCCTGGCATTACAACCTTCAGCGATCTTGCCTTCAAAGTTCAAATGCCCGACGAAAGTTCGATGGGACTGGATGCCCTATATCCCATCTAAAATCCTACTCCGGTATGCGATCGAGGGGAGCTAGCTTTGAAGCTATGGCTCCAATTTCCACCTCACTCGGTAGGGTACGCTGCCAAGCAATGGTGATGTTGTCGAGACGGTTACGGCACTACACGAATACAGGACAGGATAGCCAGAAGAATTCCTTGAAAGGTATAAAGACAACACTAGCCCGAGAAAATAAAAAGAGACCTCGAGTCGTGCACCCAAGGGAAAAAGAAACATGTGTTGAATAGGTCTGATCACGGTGGAAGCGAAGTTGGCCCAGACTTTTGCAGCCAGGACTTGTCGGTGAGTCATGTCTTGGGATGTTCATCAAAAACCTCCGACCCATATACTGGAACACATGCGGTATCTCCACTACGGTAGCTTTAAAGAAGTGGTGGAGATAGGGGTTCGTATTGATGAAGATATCGGACCGGTCAACTAAAAGTCAATACACCCTCCGGTTCTTTCGATACTCTAAAGGAAAGACCGCCGCACACGGCCCGTGCGTCAACATGGTAGGAGATGCATCGCCCCTTTTCTACCCAAAACTATAGTGCTACTCCATGGTCCATGGGCCGAGGCAGTCTGTCAGCTTCGATCGGAGGAATAATGGCCCCAAGAGAAATTTCGGGGGCGAACGAAACGAAGCAGGGGTCAACCGGTACTTTGACAAATTGCGAAGCTCATCGATGCAGCCTGATATTACATGGACTAATGGCTCGATGAGTGTTGAAGCCTTTGGAAAACTACAGAGCCACCAAACCCTACACTGACAAGCTGAACCATGCCCGATCTTTGTGAGTATCATCGCTCACAGTGGTCACCTGAAACGGATGTTATCACTTTCAAACATCTATCGAGTTTGATAGATGACAAGGTAATTGAAAAACCTCCTCTGGACCAGAATACGAGTCAATAACCCTCTACCTCAATCAACATGATTGAGGTTGATGAAAAAATCACGCCTTGAAGTTCGAAAAAATTAGCCACCCGTTGCCATATATTCTCGTTCCTTTCTCTCCGTATACATCCATAAAAAGAACTAGCGCAATATGCTCTCTTGGGACACTATCTGGGTAGCCAAAATACTTACTGACATCGAAAAAGCACTTGGGTCCTTGGGTCGGGTGGGGATGTTAGCCACACTTACTAGATCTGGTCGAACTGCCAACCAAACACGGAAAAAAGTGACCCTTCGAGGCGAAAACCAACAGATCTTTGGGGCTAAGGAGGTGGAAGATACTGTTAGCTCGGATGAAGAAAACTCGGGGCCAACATTTCCATCAGGGGTTTACTTTGTGCTTCAAAAACCACAGGTGATACGTTGGCCAAATCTCTAGGAATCGAGGCGGTTGTTCCCATTGAAACCTCCCAGAACGAGCTTACTCGAATGATTGGAAACATTCATTTAAGTGAATGTCATAATTTTTACCAATCTAGATGCCGCGAGGAAGCAGACCACATTGATGCTCTTCGTATCCGTGGGAATAATGGAAAAATGGGTCCCTCGAGTTCGATAGACAACGGGTCCTCTCGAATGTATGTCCCACGGCACCTTAGCAAATTGGGAACAAAAATATCGAGAACTCACTCCTTCTTCAGACAGACGGTAAAGGCGTATGACAACACCGTCGACGTGTGTCTTAGGGGTAGTCACTCGATCTTGACTATTGGGCCACTAACCATCTTGGTCGAATTCCAAGTCTTGGACATACCGACCACTTTCGGCACTGCATTCTTGGGGCGCCTTGGATCCGTGGGGTAAAGGGGTAGCTTCTTCATTACACCAACGTGTCAAATTCATCCACGATGACCACATAGTAATTATTACAGTGCAAGATGCGTGGAAAACAAGGGAAGCGAGGATATCCCAATCCTCGAGATAGAGCATGAAGACACGGGTATTTTCCTCGGTTGTTTTGAGGTTATCCCAAGTGGTCACGCCACGCCTTAAATATCGGTAGACATCAGCGGAAAGAAAACCACATCCCAGGAAACATGGTCCACTTTAAACATGTTCAGAAAAATGAATATATGCTGAGTGCAGGTCTTGGTAGAAATCAACGAGGGGGCTTGTCAATCTAGTCGGGATGAACTTAAGGAATGTATCCTCCCTTTGCTAGGATACACTGCCTTACTCCAGTGAGGTAGCTTGTCGCCATGAAAGCAGCAGCGTGAGAAAAGGCGGAAAAGGAAAAGCGTCCTTACACATATCCCCTCTCAACCATACGAGAAAAGACCTTAAATGGTTACTTCATAAGGAAAGGGAAGCAGTAAGCCTACCTCATGTTCCACGAGTCTGGATAGACCAAAATGGGAAAAGATGCACCTTGGATGGGAAATCTTTGAAGATGTCGCCTTACCACCCGAGCAAAATGGAGCGAGTCACCCCAGGGCCCTATATCACTGCACCTAAAGCGCCACTTTTGAAAACACATGGTCTATAGATCGGGATGACTATTCTCGGTCTTATTTGATGATGATGGCACGGGAGGCAGTTTCACGGGTATGATAGAAGCGGAGGCACTAAATATGCAAACTCACGATGAGTTCGAGCTTCTCATTGCTAAGCCTCTGCGAGAATTGGTATCCTACGACCGGCCCAGCCCTCTTGACTCCCCTTGAAGCGGGTAGACCGGATATACTACCCCCTTCCTTCTCACAAGCTTTACAGTTGGTCATCTACCGATCCGCTCCCTAATAATGAGGATCTCAAACCCCGGGTCCTCAATAATGTAATAAGCCGATGCGGGCTTTGCTATTAATGATAATATGAATATCTTTGCTTATTCCTTCCTGGTTGCACCTACATTAAAAGATACATTAAATAATCATAATAACGAGTCATTTAATTAAATGGACCCAAAAGATAAAAAATATTTGCTTGAGCTTGTAAAAAGTCGGTTGAGCAACGAGAACAACATCACTCGGCGGCGGCAGTGAAGACTTGTCAATCATCAATCAAATTTGAACAATCAAATCAAAGAAATCAAAATTGGCAACTACTTGCAAGGCTACGAGCGGGTAGCACTCATCGACCTCCTCAAAGAGTTCGTAGATATCTTTGTGCGGTCCTATGAAGATATCTGGGGATAGATCTGCCATAGTCGAACAGGATCCTATCTATCCGATGCTTTCGGCCAATCAAGCGAAACTCCGCCGAATTAAACCGGAATGGTCACTACAAGTCAAAGAAGAAATTATGAAAGCAGCTCCATGTCAACTTCATTCGGGTGGTTGAATACCCGATCTGGCTATCCAACATAGTGACTGTCCCCAAGCCCAACGTGAAGGTTCGGATCTGCGTCGACTTCCGCGACCTCAACAAAGCGTCGCCCAAAGATGATTTCCGTTACCAAACATTGATATTATGGTAGATCTTTGTTCTTTGCTCACAAAATCGAATCCTTTGTCGGCGGCATTGTGAGGTTCGGGGGTGCGACCAGCGCCATGCGCCATGTTTAGGGAGTGCGGCGTGCGTGCGTCTTGGGACACCTTGCTCTCGTTCCACCCTCCCTTGTTTAGGGAAGACGAAATCCAAAGTGCGAGAGGCCGCCTCTTATTAGCACGTTGGAATGTGCCTCGGTTGCCACGAGTGGATTTTGTATCCAAAATGGGAACTAAAGGTTTCCACATGTCGGGTTATCCCTTATTTCGTGGATAACAGATATGGAATGCATTACCTTTCCATTCTCATTCTCCCTTTTTTACGTCGTCAGGATAATAGAGAAGTGCAAGAAAAGATATTGCGACGCCCCCACTTATGGATTTATTAAAATGGCCTTATGGCCCAATCGGATCGCTATGGGAGCTATGGGTTTCCGCGCATCAAGTTATCCCTTGTTTAGGGATACCAGGATATGGGAATACATCACTCTCCATATCCCTCCCTTTTTTGGGAGAAACAGGAAAGTGCAAAGAGGGAATGTTGCGTGGCCCCGCCCCACCGATCCGAAAGTTTTTAGAGTCGCCACCTTTATTTTAAGGCAAAAATAAAGGAAAACCGTAAGAGAAAACCGTAGATTTTAGAAAACGGGTTCGGGGCTAAGTTACGAGTTAGTCGAAGGTGCTAGGCACCCAACTCGCCCTTCGATCTCAAAGCGTTTTTGGGTGAAATATGCTCATTGTTATATTAATCTAGCAAATAAATAAGGTCTTATTTTGACAAGGGAAAATTAAACAGATACATTCGTGGCTACATTATTTACGGACTCGCAGCCGCCTCCTTCCAATAATTACAAACACATTTAAGAATATTTGGCCATAATAACGGCTCTTTTACATAATTTTTTCCTAATCTAATCCAGGCAAAGACAACGGCTTATATTGGCTACATTGTGCCGGATTTAAAATACAACTTTTGAAAATAAATAAAAGAAAAAATATAAATAAATAAAAATCGCCCTTAAAGGTATTACCTTTTAGAGCGGTGGTGTGCTCGCTCGTCCTCTCAAGGAGAGGAGTCTTTTTTGTTTTGAATTGAAGCTGAATTTGGAATTGAACCGATTTGAGCTGGATTTGAACTGGATTTGATCGGGCTAGTCAACTCGAGGCGAGTGACAACTTTATTTGGGTTGGTTTTGGCCTTTTTATTGGGCGGAACCTAGACTTAAGTTTTGCCTTTTTTAGCTCGTTACTCGGGGCGGAGTAACCAGTGTATATTTATGTGTATTTTTTTGTACGTGCGTTTTTATATATTTGTGTGTGTGTGTGCGTGCGGGTTGAGTGTATGTGGGTAGAGAGAGAGAGTATATGTGCGAGTGCGTGTGGAGTGAGGGAGTATATTGTGTGTGTGTGTGTCGAGTGAGAAAATTTAAGGGAGGCGGCGGGTAATGGGTTTTATGAGAGAGAGAGGATTATGAGAGAGGAGGGGGCGGTGTGAGGGTGAGATATTGAGGGAATGAGGGAAATGAGAGAGAGAGTTAGGAGTCCAGATCTCCTGTACCATTTGTGTGTACCATTGGTGTACCACTTTTCATCTCCACCATTACATCCCAATCATTGCATCTCAACCAATGGTTGAGATGCAATGTGGTACACCAGTGGTACACACAAATGCTACAGGAGATCTGGACTCGAGAGTTAGTGGGTCGGTTTTGAGGGAGAGAGAGAATTGGGGCTGGGGCCTTTTTTTTTTTCTTGGAGGGAGTATATATATATAGTGGGAATTGCTTAATGTTTAAGGGAAAGGAAAGGGTGGGGAAACCGGCGGCTAAGGCGCCATTTCTTTTTCTTTTCTTTTTTTTTTCTTTCTTTATTCTTTTGTTTTCTTTTTCATTTGGTTTTTCTTTTTGCTTTTCTTTTCTTTTGTTTTTCTTTTCTTTTTGATTTTCTTTCTTTTTTTTTTCTTTTTGATTTTCTTTCTTTTTTTTGATTTCTTTTGTCTTTTTCTTTTATTTTGTATCTTTGTTCCTGAAACATGCAAGAAATAATTAGTAGTCTATTTTGCAACATTTATTAGACAGCATAAAACAGGGGTACGAATTTGGGGTGTCTACAGGCATGCTAGGCTACAATCAAATTAAAATGGCAGCGGAAGACCAAGAGAAGACTTCATTCACCACTCCTTGGGGTACCTACTGTTATACTGTCATGCCATTTGGGCTCAAAAATGTCGGGGCTACTTTATCAAAGGGTCGCCACCACTCTCTTCCACGACATGATCCACAAAGAGATCGAAGTCTACGCCGACGACATGATCGTACATTCAAACGGTGCTCATATCAGAGATCTTCGGAAGTTCTTCGAAAGACTCAGAAAGCATCAGATGAAACTCAACCCCACCAAGTGCACATTCGGGGTCACCAAAGGCAAGGTCCTGGGATTCTTAGTGACTGAGCAAGGCATTGAGATCGAGCTAGCCAAGATCAAAGCTATCATAGAGATGCCACAGCCAAAAACTCCAACATAAGTCAAAGGCTTCTAGGCCGATCAAAGATATCGCCCGCTTCATCGACTCACCACCACATGTGGCCCCTCTTCAAGCTTCTAAAGAAAGATACCGACCAAGTCTGGGACGAAATGCCAACTAGCCTTCAAAAAAATAAAAGCCTATCTCACCAATCCACCATTGCTGCCCTAGCCCATACACATAAACCTCTCCTCATATACTTAACGTCACGACACACCGGTGGGAGCCATGCTTGCCCAAGAAAAGAAAGACTCCTACATCGAGAACGCCATATACTTCATCCGTAGGAAGTCGCAAGGAAGTGAGTCGAATTATTCTAAGATCGAGAAAAGTCGCTACTGCCTAGTCTCGACAACCCAAAGGCTCAAAACTTATCTCAGGACGATCCATCAAGCTCATCTCCGTGATGGACCCTATAAAGTATATCTTCGCAAACCATCACTTTCCAAATGGATGATCGATAAGTGGGCTTTCCTTCTCAACGAAGTTTGACATAACATATGTCACGCCAAATCTATCAAAGGCAGCCATCGCAGATCACTTAGCCGATCTACCTCAAAGCCGAAGATGCTATCGAGCCCAGCCTTCCCCTGATGAAGGTGTCTTGGAGATCACCGATCACGACACCACCGGGTGATGTTCTTTGACGGAGCCGCGAACAAAAGAGGCTTTGGCATAGGAATCTTACTCATTGACCCGACAGATTCTCGCACTCCACTGGCCCTAAGATTGGAGTTTGAGTGCTCCAACAACACCACCGAATACGAAGCTTGTATTGCCGGCCTGGAAGAGGCTCTCCAAAGAAAGGCCAAAAATCTCGAAGTCTTTGGAGACTCTGCCTTGATCATAAACCAAGTCGAAGGGAAGTGGAAAACCCAAGATCCCTGGCTGCAACTTTATCATGCCAAGTTAACAGCACTTGCCGCTCGGTTTGATTCCATCTCATTCCACCACCTGCCGTGGGACAAAAATCAATTTGCCGATGCACTGGCCACTTTAGCATCACTAGTCCAAATTCCCGCAGAAACCCGAGTCCAACCCTTTGTGGTCGGGAAGAAAGTCACGCCGGCATACTGCTTCGAAATTAATGCAGCCCCTAAGGCAGATCACGAGCCCTGGTACATTGACATCCAAAATCTTCTTCAGAAAGGAATCTATCCCCCTGACCTAGACAAAAGAGGGAAAATCTCCCTGCGAAGATGGGCATCGCAAAACGTATTCAGCGGTGGCAGCTTATATAAAAGGCACTACCAAGGTCTAAATCTCTTATGTGTTGACCAGGCCAAAGCAGAGCAAATTATGGACCAACTCCACGGTGGTACCTGTGGACCCCACATGAACGGCCACATGCTATCCAAGAAAGTTATCCGACAAGGGTACTATTGGAGCTCACTTGAAACAGACTGCATTCGGTGGGTGCGACACTGCGACAAGTACCAACGTTTTGCAAATCTGCAGCACGTGCCCCCGCACATCCTATACAACTCCACAGCTCCCTGGCCCTTCTCAACATGGGGTATCGATGTCATAGGCCAAATTCACCTGAAGGGATCCAATGGCCATGAGTACGTTCTGGTAGCTGTCGACTACTTCACAAAGTGGGTGAAAGCCTTTTCCTACAAAATCCTAAATGCCAGAAAGGTGTCCGAATTCATCCGGGCCAACATCATATACCGCTATGGGGTGCCTTTCGAAATCATCTCTGACAACGGCTCTCATTTTGAAGGGGACGTGAATCGTCTTCTTGACGAGTTCAAAATTCAAAGACACAAATCTTCCCCCTACTGGCCGCAAACCAATGGGTGCCGTTAGGCGAACAAAACCCTTGAGAACATCATCGAAAAATGGCCGACACAGAAGAGGCGAAAGCTGCCGCTAGCCCTCTGGGGCTATCGCACCTCAGTTCATACACCCACCGGGGCTACCCCCTACTCTCTGGCATATGGCATGGAGGCAGTGTTGCCTATTGAAGTTGAAATACCATCATTAAGAATAATGATGGAATCTGACATAGTAAAGGTCGACTAGGTCAAAGGGCGATTTGAAGAATTAGCCCTGATCGATGAACAGCGGTTACTAGCCCTCGAGCACACTCGAGCCTATCAAAGACGCATAGCCCGCGTATTCAACAAAAAAGTCAAAGGCCGCGACATCCAGGTCGGAGATCTAGTACTACGAGAAAAACCCCCTAGTTATGTTGACACTAGGGGAAAATGGAAATCTCCATGGATGGGACCGTATATAGTCAAAGAGATCTGGTCAGGAGGTGCCGTACTCCTTACAAACCAGGAAGGAGAAGACCTTGTTCAGCCCTTCAACCTTGACAAGCTCAAAAGGTACTATGCTTGAGCCAATCTATCAGACAAAAGTGTTTCCCTCTCCAGCTCGCTAGGTTGAAAACCCGAAAGGGCGGCCTAGGCAAAAGTTAGAGCGATAAAAAAAAAAAAAAAAAAGAAAAAAAACAACAATAAAAAGGAGAAATAAGGGCTCGCTAGGTTGAAAACCCGAAAGGGCGGCCTAGGCAAAAGTTAGAGCATATAAAAAAAATCAGGAGAAAAGGGAGAGGGAAGACACTCTTTTGAATCCTCAGCATTTTATCTCCTATCTTTGGTATACAACAGGCTCAACTGACAAAGGAAAGAGAAAAACCACAACAGAAGCTCACATTAAAATACTTAAAATATATATATATATATATATATATTTTTAAAAAGCAGGACGGCACCTGCACTTATTATTAAAACAAATAGCAAAATAACAGAGGGGGACAACCAGCCTTACCCTAAAACCAGGGGGGACAAAGGAGCCTGAACCTCAAATAACAGAGGAAAAGCAACTAAATCCTATAACTCTGAATACCCGACTCATCAAAAGCCAACGCACGTTTAACTGTAATTGGGAGGTCTGCATATGCCTCAAACACAATCTGACTCTCATGATGATGAGCAATCGATGCAAGCTGATCCGCTACCCTGTTCTGCTCCCGAAATACATGCTGTAAAGAAAAATTTTCTAACAATTCACGACAAACTCTGAGAGAGTAAACATATCTCCAAGGCTCTTTATAACCCTTCACCAAAACGTTGACTGCCGTTAACGAGTCAGACTCCACCAAAACCTTGTCTAAACTATGCAACCGACAAAGCTGAAGGCCCTCTTCAAGCGCTAAAATTTCTGCCCGCATATTTGATCCACGACCATAATCACTAGAAAAAGCACAAAGGAAACGTCCCTGATTGTCCCTAATAACCCCACCCCCTGTGCAACGCCCATCTTTGGCTGAACCATCGGTATTAAGTTTGTAACCGTCCAACGGAGGCCCCCAACGCACCCACTGTCCGCGTTTAAGCTTAACTTGCCCAATCGGAATCTGCATGTATTGTAGAGCTACTCTCGCCAACCTACTGCATGGAGACTTTGGAGTAAAACAACCGATTGAAGCACGGACACCATCCAAGACCCGAGCTCTAATCTGCATCCAATCCATCTTGATATCGTCGAAAACAGCCGCACACCTAGCCTTCCAAATCTCCCAACAAATGAACGCAAAGGTGCAAAACATCGAAACCCCAAGTTGCGACCTTAACGTAACGACCAAACACCAAAAAGGTGCTCTAAAGCTAAACCGGTTGGATGCCGAACTACTTGAAAACCGCGTTTGCAAAGGAATCCCATAACGATGTTCTTTATGCGAGAATTCGAAACAAATGATTAATGATTCAATTGACGGATTAGACCCACAGCAACAGCATCTTGAGACCAAAGTGATACGACGCGACTGCACGTTACAATCCACCGGCAATGCATTATGAAACAACTTCCACAGAAAACAGCTCACTTTAAACGGAAGCCATGGTTGCCAGATCACTTGAGCCTAACGCTGGATTGGATTGGCCCTTCGAAAATACTGCCAAAACACACTGGACTTAAAATCTCCCGAAGAAGTGAGCTCGAACACCAGCCTGTCATCTTTAGCGGGATCACAACGCAACTGCTTAAACTGCTCATGAAACTCTATGGGAACTACCGGCAGCAAATCCTCCATATGTTGAATCGCCACAGAAACCGATAAATTCCGATCCATGGGTAACGGACCAATTAAATTGGAGCCACACCAATTATCCCCCCAAAAGGATATTGCACCATTCCCAACTTCCCAGCGACTAACCTGTTTCAATAATGCTACTTGCGAAAGAATAGCCTTCCAAGAAGCCGTAACCAGCCTCCAACTCGGCAATTCGTCGAGACCGTATTTACTTAAACAAAATCTTGCCCATAAGCCTTGCCCATTAAGAGCCTTCCATGCTAGTTTAGCATGTAGAGAATCTCTAACCTGAACCGGAGGCCGAATACCCAAACCCCCTTCGTTAATCGGCAAACACACTCTATGCCACGCCACCCAGTGAGTGCGATGCTCACCCAACGAGCTCCAAAGAAACTTTGCCATTTTCCTCTCCAGCCTAAGAAGAAACGTCTTGGGAATTTGTAAAGCCGCTATTGTATATACCGGAATGCTACAAAGGATCGACTTAAGAAGTGTGACTCTACCGCCAAAGGAGAGAAGTTTGTTACGCCAACCCATAATCCTACTGTCAATTTACGATCCAACTCCTCAAAATAAGATCGCTGATACGCCCTTTAAAAGCGGTAAACCCAGATATTTCATAGGCCACACCTTATGTCGATACCCTGTCCACCTTTCAATATTCCCAATATGTCGGTGCGAACAAAATTTCGAAACAAAGAAACCACTTTCTTGTTGTTCACTTTACGTCGAGCTATCTTCATATTTCCGCAACACCGATTGAAGACCGAGAATTGAGTTCTTGGCACCATTGCAAAACAGAAGCATATCATCTGCATAAAGGAGATGTGTAATCAAGACACCCCCGCGACCATGCAAGAAAGGCCGAATCCTACCCTGCTGCACCACTCGATCAATATTTAAGGATAATATTTCTTGAGCCATTATAAACAATAACGGAGAAATAGGATCCCCTTGCCTGACTCCGCGATTGGCCTTGAAAAAACCCGATGTCTTCCCATTAATCTTGAAAGAATACCAATTATTCCCAATCAGTTTCTGAATCAAATTACAAAAGGTCGGACCAAAACCGAAGGCCTGCAGAGCACGTTGTAAAAAACCCCACTCCAGACGATCATACGCCTTGGACATGTCTATTTTAAAAACCACATTGCCCCCGCGCGCTTTGGTATCCACCCTTTGAACTAACTCGTGAGCCAACAAAATATTTTCCTGTATATTACGCCCTTTCACGAATCCAGACTGTTGTTCTGAAATAATGTTAGGCAGAAGATGCGCTAGACGATTGGCCAAAATCTTTGACAGGATCTTTGCCATGAAATTACATAAGCTAATGGGGCGAAGATCCCCCAATCCATCCGGCCTCTCTACTTTTGGAAGCAAAACGATAGTAGCTGCCGAAATTCCCCTATGTAATATCCCTGCCTGAAAGAAATCTTCGACAGCTCCCATTACATCCTGCTTGATAATCGACCAACATCCTTGAAAAAACCATCCTGTATATCCATCTGGCCCGGGCGCACTAGAGGGATTAAGCGATTTAATAACCATCCATACCTCCTCCTCTGACGGGAATTTATTCAGAAACTCATTGTCCACTGTCGACACTTTCGAAGTTACACCGTCAAACAACTCCTCATCAATGTTCGGAGAAGATGAAGCAAAAATATCCGCAAAGTATTCCTCCGCCATCCTACCTATTTGATATGGATCATCACTTAATGACCCATCGGGAAGCCGAAGCTGAATTGCATTCCTTTGTGCTCTCTCTTTAATACTAGCGTGAAAAAAGGATGTATTCCTATCTCCATCAGTTACCCATGTCTGCCGAGACTTCATTTCAGTTAATTCCGCTGCCCAACCCACAAGCTGATTGAGTCTATTCTTCGCAACAACCAATCCTGCCTCTATATCGGATCCTCCCCCATTCTGTAAAGCTAGATCAAGACTCAAAATATCATCCCGAGTGGCATCAATGTTGCGGTGTATATTTCCAAAAACACGCCAATTCCAATCCCGAAGAGCTGTTCGAAGACTACGCAACTTTCCATATAAAAGCGACATCCCTGAACCCCAACATGGGCGTTGCCAGAATTCTTCAACAAACTGTAAAAACTTCGGGTGGTCTAACCACATTCTTTGAAAACAAAAACCTCCCTTGTGCAAAATCGATACCCGAAAGTCTAACAAGAGAGGCATATGATCCGAAACCGAAGTTATAAGATGAGAAACCACCAACCGCGGAAACTGAAGCTTGAAAGAACCATTAACCAAAATACGGTCTAATCTTTTCCATACTCTATGTGTTCCGGACTGATTATTACACCAAGTGTAACGACTTCCTTCATACCCCGCATCCACTAAACCAATCCTATCCAAGCAATTATTAAAATCATCTATTTCGCCGAAGTCACATGGTGCACCCCCTAATTTTTCCGCTGATGAGCTAATGACGTTAAAATCTCCCCCGACGAACCATGGGCCGGTATAACCCGCTGCTATGTTCTCCAAATCCTGCCATAAAAATGTTCTAAGATGTCTATTGCACTTCGCATAAACAAACGTCGCCAAAGTCGACATAGTATTAGAGATGGTGAGCATAATTGTGACTTGCTGTAAAGAGCTAGACATTAACTGCACTTCCACTGTATCCTTCCATATAAGCCAAATATGTCTATTCACTGGATTCACGTGTAAATTCTTATTGAAACCAACCCTTCTACAAAATTTATTAAGCCGATCACCCGTTGTCTTAGGTTCCAAAATAGCACACAGGAAGGTTTTATGTTCCTTAATTAGATGCCTCAGAAAACTACGCGTTTCTTTATTACAAACACCCCTCGCATTCCAAACAACTATCGTCATTAAAATTAGGAAAAGGAAGGAGTAGCCTGGGCTTTACTGGCAGCCCTAGTAAGACAGACATTCTCTTTTAAAAAACGGACCTTTTTTGCCTCCGCGTGTAATCGGATGCACCACTTCGGAAATGAGTGCCGAATGTGTACTTTCCCTATATCCGCATCTGTATAAAATCGTTGGTTATCCACAACAGTGTCCTCATAATCTCCAGTAGTCGAATGTGCTTTCCCGAATGAACGTGGCTCGAAGTGCAAGATGCCATCCCAAAATTCGCCTAAATCAACTGACTCCTGAAAAGTCTTCCTCGTAGCTTTAGTATCCTTCTGGAGATTACCATTTGCAACCTTTGCGCTATCCACCGAGTCCTTATTCTTATATTGCATACCAGCCTCATTCTCTCTTTGTTCATCTCGGCTAGGCTGCTCCTCTTCTAAACCATCCAATAAATTAAAAGAATTCTGCAGATTAACAACATTATGATTCCTTGTTGCTATCTGCTTGGCATTTCCGGTAATAACCTTTGGCGAAACCTCCGGACTTCGAATATCTATATGTTCCACTTCCACCGGATCCCCTTGAGAGTCTCTGCTAAGATTACTGGAACGATATTCGCCCGGCGATCACGGGCCTGCAAAGCAAGATCTACCACTCGCATGTCAATAAATCCCTGATGGCCCACCAGCAGATATCTTCCCACCAGGCATAGGAAAAGAGCCGTCAGCCGGCGCCTCAAATAATCCACATCGTCCTCTATGAATTCTGTGAATGATCGTGGAAGAACGGTCAAGTCAAAATTCACCCCGTTGTAGAAGCCCGGGGTGGCAGCTCTAGTAGTACGGAATAGCTCCCTAATTGCCATGTAAGGACGCCTCAGAGGCGAAGGCACGGCAATATTACGAGTGGCAGCAACTCCCAACATTGCACAAAATTCTTCAAAGGCAAGGCACATTTCATTCATCCCAAAATTAAAGAGATGATCTTGACGATACCAGAACCTGAACGCTCTTCTTAGCATGTCCCAGTTAATCACGATATTTCTCCAGGAAAGAAGGCACCTGAAGCCAAAAATGTGATCGAACTAGTCACGCTCGTCGGCTCGGAGGGCAAGAATCCATAGGTCGAGGGCATTTTCATAGATTTCTAATTCTAGAGGTGTATGGTACGGGGCAGCCATTAGAGCAGAAACAAAAAGCTTTCTCTGTCAAAAGGAAGAGCAACTGAGAAGGAGAAGCTGTGAAGAAACGAAGCAGGCTGAAAAGAATTCAGGTGTGAAGAATTCAGGCTCGCCGGGTCTCCTTTTATAGCAGAAATAAAGAAAATCGACAAACAGGACGAACAGTGATGAACAGTGGCCAAGAAATCTCCCAGGAAAGACAAAATTGGGCACCACCCTCATGGAATTTGGGCATGGCGCCCAAATTGATTATAAGCCACGCCCATTTTGCTCCTTTACTGCCTCTGAAATTCTGGTTTCTGTCCAAATCACCAATTGAAACCTTGTCTGATCACGGGAAGGCCTAGCAGCTATTAAAAAGAGTGTAGATGGTCGCAATTATGCTTCCTCGCACAGGAGGAGGCGGCTGCCTCTTCCTCTATCCGCAAATCGCCAGAAAAGCCCCTTAAAGCCGAAGGTGTATTCTTTTCAAATTTATTTTTAAAATACAGCGTGCCATTACCCTTAGAAGTCGATATAGCTTTATTTTCTGCATGTATTTTGAGTGTGCATTTTATTTTATCATATCATCTAAAATTATATTACATTTCATCATTCATGTTTGTACAGATACTAATTACTAATTACAAATAAAAAGAGAAAAAAAAAGCTGACATGTGCAGGAAAGGAAGCTAATAGTCAAATGATACTCTGCCTCTGCTCAAGCCACCTCCCCTGACTCGGGGGCCCAACGTGCCATCAGGTCTGCGTATTCTTCCCCTGCTCTGAGCACGACTCGATCCTACGTCCGCATCATCGTCATCATCATCACTGTGACGCCTGGTCTGCCGCATAGCGTCATTGCTCCGACAAGAAAAGTCATCCATCAGACGCTGATAGAGTTTGCTGATGCCGACAAAGCCCCGCAAGAGTCTCTTGTATGTGGACACTTTGACCTGAAAAAAAACGAAGGAAGCACATCAGTAAAAAAAAATAATAATAAAAAAGAGAATGAGCATCAGTCAGCCAGAAGAAAGAAAAAGTGATAAATATACCGCGCGGGCCTGATCAGGGACGCGGTACTCCTCAGGAATCTCCACATCCGGAAGAACCTCTCTTACAAGCCTACCATCTCGCCGGTATGGGAAGGATGAAAAGGCATCGTCAGGTATGGAAAATTCAAGCCGTGCATCCAGAACAGAATGAGAAGACCCAGCCCAAGCACCATCAACAGATGCACGCCTCCCGATCACATGAGAAGGAGGAGGAGGATGGAGCATTGTCCTAAAAAGTCTTCATAGGCTATCACCGGAAAATCACTGGCAGGCATCTGATATTTGGACAAATACTGAAGCCGGTTTGGTATAAAGTCTGGCTCGATCACATGCGGAGGAGGTGGAGGAGGTGCCCCGGGGCTATCGAAAACGGAACATGCTGACGGTTGACCCGCTCACCCATGTACAAGGAATCGCACATGATCGATACCATCAAAATCCGCAACGACTCAATAGCAAGGTAACTTCGATCGGCCCTACCAGATTCCGCCAAGGAAACAAAGTCACCGAACCTGAGGTCGAACTCGCTACCCTGTTCTGCAGCCCCAGCGACCCAATATAATTGCCTCTGGTGTCCATTTCCTTCCGGTTCTCATTCACAAACTTGACCAAGTAAGGCGGTCCAAGAACATCCCTGCGCAGTGGGCCCGGTACAAAGTCAAACACAGAGTAAGCCCACACCTGAAAAAAAAACAGAGAGGTAAAAGTCAGCAAAAAAAAAAGAGAAAAAAATATATGTAAAAAAAATTATATATGCTAATAAGAGGAAAGAAGAAAATATACCTCCCAGGCAGGGGCAAAACCAGTCATAACCTTTGAGTCATTCCGACTCAATCTATCCATGTAGAAGTAAAGCTCAGCCAGGCCAGCCTGCCCCCAGTCATAGTCAATCACATGGTCCAGCTCCCGAAGGCAGCCCAGCAAAGAGACCCTCAGGGTAGTGGATGCGTTAGCAAAAAGAGACGTGCCCAAGAAAAAGAATAAAAATGTCCGGGCAAGACGAGTCATAGCAACGCTATCTGCGGCATCAACCTGCCCGGCATTCTCCAGAAGCCATTTCTTCACACTAGGAATGGTCACCTCATCAGCTGTCTTGTACTTGGGCACAAACCCCAAAAGATCCTCTACTTCATCATGACACTCACGAAGGGTGTAATCAGGTTTCAGAGTTTGTCCAATGCTGGTAGAAATACCAGTAATAGCAGCGAAGTCGCAGGGAGTCATTGTGATTTCTCCCCAGCTGAGGTGGAAAGTGTGGGTGGTATCCCACCAGAAATTCCGCAGCACGTCGAAGATGGCTCTATAACTGCGGAAGGGAGTAAAGGCCCGCATGAAAACTCCCAAGCCCGTCTCATCTACAAAAACTTGGGTTGGCAAAGGCATTGAATGGAGAATATCAGATACTCTGGCACAAGTGGCTCGGGCTTTGTCCAAAACATTGCGTTCCTGAAAAGAAAAAAAAAAAGAAAAGGGAGGAAAAATAAAGGTAAGTCTCTCACAAACTCTTTCTTCTTACATATTTAATACATTAAATTTTTCAAAAAAAAAAATAAATAAATATGTATATTTTTGTACATTAAAAATTTGTCTTTGTACATAGAAATACATGTTGTCATTTTTAAGTATCATAATAATGATATACAAATATACTTTGCACATAAATATGCATGTCAACATAAAAAGAAAAAAAAGAAACAAACAAATGTATATATATACTTTGCATTTAAATATACATGTCACATTTTTCTTTTCACATATAAATAAATAAACCATGCATTCACATCAAAAAAAAAAAAAAGCATCACATATATATTCAACATCACATTTGCATTAAATAAAGTAATACATGCATCCATTATTTGCATTCATTAGTCAATAAGTTGTATTAGGAATGTGCGAAAAAGAAAATAAAAATGCCATCTGCCATGGAAAAAGAATATCTTCTGGGCATTTCTTATATCCCTACAGCATCAGCATGCATAAAAAATAAATTCTGGTGCATAAAATATATCTGTTTTGTCTTGTATATATCCGAAAAATGTGTCCAGAAAAATTTGCATTTCATTCCGAAAATTCCATCCTGTGAATATATGTCATGTATAAATATTTTTAGAGCTAAAACATGCATCATATAGCCTTAATTGCATTAACATTATAGATCATGCATAGTAGGGTCAAATAGTAACTACTAGTTCAATTTGGGCATCGCAAGAATAAATTGTCCAAATCTCATGCATTATTACCATAATTGCATCATTTTAGCTCATAAATCATATGCATAAATATCATAAGCAGCATATATATACTCCAAAAGTCCAAAACAGCACAGAAAATGAGCAGATCTGAAAAATTAACCAAATGAGTGGAAGAAAGTTATACTCACATTGGGATCAGGAAGATTCGAGACGTGCTTGTACCAGTCTCGCACCAGATTGTCCCAATCGTGCTCTGAGTAATAATAGCCGACATGATTCCGAACCAAAGGAGGAAGTTCTTTCTTTTCCTCGCCAGATTCCGGGTCCATTGGTGCTTTTCCTTTCCTAGATCTAGAGGAAGAAGCCATCTGCGCAGAAAAACAAAAATTTTGGCGGAAGAAAATCGAGAAAAAGAGAGAAAATGAAAAAAAAAAAATAGAAAACTTACCTCGTCGGCTATGGAAGGAACTGAAGCAGAAGTAGAGAAAAGGAAATGAAATTTCCTTTCTCCCGTAAGTGAAGAAGAAAGGGAGGAAAAAGTGAAACTTTCACTTTTCCCCCTCCAAACAGTTCAGCATCAGCACTTAAGTCCTCCAAATTTCAAAGCTGCAAAGTGGTCCTAAGACTTAACAGAAAGTTGACAAAAGCAATTTTTTTAACCACATTCGACGGCCTTTCACCCAAAAAGCAAGAAAAGCTCATATCCCCAGCAAGTCAGCGGCAAAGGTAAGTCCCTTTTCCTTTTGAAAAAAAAATCAATCAAAGAAAGAAACAAAAAAAAGAGAGTTATAAAAAAAATAAAATCATAAAAAAAAGAAAAAAAAACAATCAAAGAAAAGAAAAAAAATGCAAAAGGAAAAGAACAAGAACAAAATCCCCAGCAGAGGCGAACTACGTTTGGTCTGATTCCTTGAATAAGGATACGTAGGCAGCCTATTTCAGTAGGCACGACCATCACAAAAAAAAAAAAGAGAAGAAAGAAAGAGAGAATAAATTCCCCAGCAAGAGTGGCAAAAATGCCAAGATCAGCCGAATCCGCGGCAGCCACCCCGGCACAAAAGGTAAGTCAGGTACAGTATTCTTACCTTGACTATTAGAATAATTTCCTTTTAAGGAAAGTTTGCTTTTAAATAAAAGAAAAATCTTTTTCAAAAGGTTTTGTTTCAAAAAAAAAGAAAGAAAAAAAAGAGGAATATTCAAAAACAAAAAAAAAAGAGGGAAGAAGAAAAGAAAATTCTTTATCGTGTCCAGCGGATTTTTGATCAGTTGGATGCAGTTTTTGAAAAATTTGAAGAACGTTCTTTGTCGTATTCGATGTCGGGTATTGATCGGTCGAGTACAGTTTTCGAAAATCTGAAGGTCCTCTTATTGTGTTTGGAAGCAAGGTATTGACCAGCCAGACACAATTTTGAGATTGATCTCTTAACATATTTCAGCGTCGGGTATTGACCGGTTGAAATATGGTTTTCGAAATACACAAAAATCTTCATACCGTATTTGACAACGGTTTCGGACCGGAAGAATACGACTTTTCGAAAAACATGAAAATCTTTTCTTCAATTGGTTGTTTGTTTCGGCTTAGGCCGAACTACGTTTGGTCTGATTCCTTTTATTAAGGGATACGTAGGCAGCCTACATTAGTAGGTCCGACCATCAGAGCATTCAATTTGCATATCTGCTTAAAAACTGCGATAACCTGCTATAACTGACTAAAAATGTCTAGGATATGGAGGTTTGATAAATTGTTGCATTATAACTGCTACCTGCTGCATATTTCTCCCTCGTTTTGAAATGAAACGAAATTGGAGAGTCTATTCTTATCAACGATGTTCGTCTACTCAAGCTGGGTTACCCGTAGACTCCATCGTTGAGGGGCTCAGACACACCCCAATTTCGCACTCGGTATGTGACATGACATAAAATATCAAGACTGTTAAAACATTAACAAATGTCAAGTTCTGTGGTCAAAAATGCAAAAGGACAAAGCAGGATGCGCAAAAGGACAAAATTGCAGGGACCTAAGTGCTAAAAAAGGACCAAGTTTGGAAAATGGGCGTGGCTCCCATAGGAAATGGGCATGGCGCCCAAATCTCTATAGGGTGGCGCCCAAATTCCATTCCCAGCCACTGTTCATCACATTTTTGCCGTAAATTACAACTTTTCCAGCGCGGTGTACACTCATTCAATGCAAAATTTGGAAAATGGGCGTGGCTCACATGGTATTTGGGCATGGCGCCCAATTCCCTTTCCTTCAAAAGCTTGCAAAGTGCAAACTCTTCTGTGTACAACCATTTGATGCAGTGAAAAATTTTTATTCCACCGATGTCACGATTCGGCTATAAATAGAGGCTTGATCGATCATTTTCAACATACATTCATCCGTAGTAAAGCTTCTCCGCGTTAACGTTACGCTGGAGAATTAGAGAGCGGTGTGAGATAGTGAGAGATCACCTCCAAAGCCTCGAAACCCTGCCAAACTTCCTCCAAACACAAAACCAACCGATAGAAGTGTACCTTAGCCCCCCAGCTAGGTATCTACCCTATTTCCCCGGTCCAAAAATCGTGGAAAGAGCAGTTGCTCTGCCCGATTTAAAAGGCCAAATCGCCAGTAGTAAGTCGTTACTTTGCCCGATTTCAGCCTACTTCCAATCAATCAAACAACCAAACACAAACAGTTACCCTGCCCCGATCCCGAGGCCGAAAAGTAACTTTTAGAGCAGTCACGCTGCCCAAATTCACACCACACACAACACACAACACACAACTTCAACAACAACAAAAAAGACTCTCTCTCCCCGAGGGACAGAGCGAGCACACCCTTTCGTTGTCTGTAAGTTTTACTTTTAAAGTCTTTCATTTCCATGTAATAGTATTATTTCCAGTCCGGCCCAATGTAGCCATATAAGCAGTTGTGCTGCCCGGATTTAATTAGGAAATAGTACTAAATGTAGCCGTTATTATGGCAAAATGTTTTTAGATAGATTTGTAATTATTTACTCTATTTATTAATTAAAGTCTTTATTTATACATGTATTATTTCCGGTCCGGTTCAATATCAATATATAAGCAGTTATGCTGCATGGATTTTGTTAGGAAATAATACTAAATGTAGCCGTTATAATGGCGAAATATTTCCAAGTATATTTGTAATTGTTTGTAAAAGAGATTGTTGCAAGTCCGTAAATAATATAGATGTAATGGATGTATTTGTAGGCAGTTAATGCTTTATTTATCTGTTTAATAAATATAACAAAAAGCATACTTTAGCCAAAAACCGTTTTGAGACCGAAAGGGCGAGTTGGGTGCCTAGCACCTTCCCAACTCGTAACTTAGCCTCCGAACCCGTTTTCTTCATCTCTGGTTTTCTTTTTCTGGTTTTGCTTTATTTTTGCCTTAAAATAAAGATGGCGACTCTAAAAACATTTTGGATCCAGTGGGGCCTCGCAACATCTTTCTTTGCACTTTCACGTTTTCCCCTAAAAAAGGGAGAATGAGAATGGAAAGGTGATGTATTCCTATGTCTTGGTATCCCCTAAACAAGGGATAACTTGACGTAGAAAACCCAAAGCACTCATAGTGATCCGAAATAGGCCATAAGGCTATTTTCATAAAATCCATAGTGGGGGCGCTACAACATCTTTCTTTGCACTTTCACGTTGTCCCCTAAACAAGGGAGGATGGGAATGGAAAGGTGATGTTTTCCTATATCCTAGTATCCCCTAAAAAATGGATAACTTGACATAGAAAATCCAAAGCTCCCATATTGGATCAAAAATCCACTCAAGGCAACCGAGGCGCATTCCAACGCGCTATTCCGACAGCACTCCTCCCGCACTTTTGATTTCGTCCTCCCCTAAACAAGGGAGGGTGGAACGGAAGCAGTGGATGTCACCGCATCCGCACGTACGCGCACCCCTATCCAAGGGCACGCGGGGCGCGGGAGCACGTTTCCCGGGAACCCACACCTTGTCCAGCAGATGGCTGGTGCAGTAAACATCCAAAGGGAATAGGTTCCTCAACATTTTGCCTTAAGGATCCCTCGGAATATTAATTCCCCTCATTGCTTCCCAGGCATGGTCAGCCTCAGTAATGGATAACTCAACGTCTCCACCATATCTAATGCCAATGATTCTGGAAATCATTTTGGCAGAGACGGAGATGGGTCGCCCTCGAATCCATCCATGCATTGCAGACAGAGTCTTGGGGTCGATGACCATTCTTTGATAGAATTCTTCGGCGAGGAGGATACTATAGTCGAAGTCGTGTAGGTAGAAGAGCGGTAGAATCCCCGACGCGTTCATGTCCTCACAGGCTTTGACTCTGGTGATGAATGTGCAGACAATTTTAAGGTCTATGCACATGCCGGGTAGATACAGCTTCGGGTCTAGAGCCACGATAATGTCGTGAGGAGCCAGAAATGGAGGGTATCCTAGTGCGTTGATGTTCAGTCCAGGTGGGATGACCATCTCATGGTCAAACTCCTTCCTGCTGTCACTCTTCGACTTTGTAGAAGATTTCACCTACAAAAACGAACTTAGAAATTAGGGCTTTTGACTTTACAGAACAAACAATCAAAGATTTCATTTTTGTGAAATTAATTAAAATTTCCAATGAAAATTTTGAAACCCTTGAATGTTTTGGATAGATAAACCAGAGAAACATTAACGGATGATTTCTAAGAGAAATGAGTATACAAAGCACATAGAAAACTGTCAGTTTAAAGGTTTTGAAAAACAACAATGGCGGATACGCAAAGCGTCTGTTCGGATTCCTAAAAAAATAACTCAAAAGCAGAAATACTAAACATAAATCAATGGATAGTAAACCAGATAATAGAGAAGAACTTACCATTGTCGCTGTAGGGAAGTGTAGACACCCCAATTTCGTACCCCTGGTATGTGACATGACATAAAATATCAAGACCTGTTAAAACATTAACAAATGTCAAGTTACAGGGTCAAAAGTGCAAAAGGACAAAGCAGGATGCGCAAAAGAATGAAATGCAGGGTTCAAAACGTCAAAAATCAAAAGTTGGAATAGTGCTGGCACCACCCATGCCAACTTTTGGTATGGCGCCAAGATTGGCCTTGGTGGCGCCAAGAAATGGCTTCCCGGCACCCAGATTGCTCATAGTCCACTGTTCCTTTGCCGTAAAGCTCAAATTTGTCTGCGATGGGTACAACTGATTGATGCACAAAGAGTAAAATTATATTCCCTCATTGTCCTCAATCCAGCCTATAAATAGAGGCTTTGGGGTCCGCCTTCAGTACACCATTTCATCGATAAAAATTCTCCGCGTTCTCGTTACACTGAAGAAATAGATGGCGAAGTGAGATAGTGAGCGATCACCTCAAAAGCCTCGAAACCCTGCCAAACCTCCTCCAAACACAAAACCAACCGGTAGAAGTGAGTCTTAGCCCCCCAGCTAGGTATCCACCCTATTTCACCGGTCCAAAAATCGTGGAAAGAGCAGTTGCTCTACCCGATTTAAAAGGCCAAATCAGCCCGAAATAAGCCGTTATTCTGCCCGATTTCAGCCTACCTCAAGCAAACACAACAACCAAAATAAACAGTTACTCTGCCCAAATCCCGAGGCCGAAAGTAACTTTCAGAAGCAGTCACTTTACCCGAATCCACACAACACACAACAACAACAACAATAACAACAACAACAACAACAAAAAGACTCCCTCTCCCTGAAGGACAGAGCGAGCACACCCTAGGCCATTAGTAGGTAAGTTTTAAAGTTTTATTTGTAAAAGTGTTATTTCCAATCCGGCCCAATATAGATATATAAGCAGTTGTGCGGCCCGGATTTAGTTAGGAAATAGCATTAAAAAAAGCCATTATTATGGCCAAATATTTTCAAGTATATTTGTAATTATTTGTAAAGAGACAGTTGCAAGTCTGTAAATAATGTAGACAATGGATGTATTTGTAAGCAGTTAATGCTTTATTTATCTGTTAAATAAATATAACAAAAAGCATACTTTAGCCAAAAACTGTTTTGAGACCGAAAGGGCGAGTTGGGTGCCTAGCACCTTCCCAACTCTTAACTTAGCCTCCGGACCCGTTTTTATTATCTCTGGTTTTCTTTTTTTGGTTTTGTTTTATTTCTTCCTTAAAATAAAGATGGCGACTCTAAAACATTTTGGATCCAGTGGGGCCTCGCAACATCTTTACTTGCACTTTTTCGTTCTCCCCTAAAAAATGGAGAATGAGAATGGAAAGGTGATGTATTCCTATATCCTGGTATCCCCTAAACAAGGGATAACTTGATGTAGAAAACCCAAAGCACCCATAGTGATCCGAAATAGGCCATAAGGCTATTTTCATAAAATTCATAGTGGGGGCGCCGCAACATTCCTTCCTTGCACTTTCCCGCTCTCCCCTAAAAAAAGGAGGATATGAATGGAAGGGTGATGCATTCCTATATCCTGGTATCCCCTAAAAAAGGGATAACTTGACATAGAAAACCCAAAGCTCCCATATTGGATCAAAAATCCACTAAAGGCAACCGAGGCGCATTCAAACGCGCTACTCTGACAGCACTCCTCTCGCACTTTTGATTTTGCCGTCTCCTAGAAAAAGGAGGGTGGAACGAGAGCAGTGGATGTCACCGCATCCGCACGTACGCGCACCCCTATCCAAGGGCGCGCGGGGCGCGGGCGCACGTTTCCCGGGAACCCACAGTGGTGACTCTGCTGGGGAGATCGATTTTATTTTAATAAATAAAAATGGAGGGTTAGACTCAGTAACAAAAACTTTTTTTTTCTTTTGTTTCTGGCTAAAGTATGCTTGTTATATTAATTTAAACTCTTGAATATTGCGTTCCTTTAACATCCGTGTCTATATTTGTGGATATGATCCTTCATCTTGCAGCAGTTTCATTCCAATCACTATTACAGATATACTTGAAAATATTCGTATTTTTCAAAAAAAAAAAGCGAATATATATATATATATATATATATATATATATATATATATATATATATATATATATATATATATATATATATATGCATTCATTCTGTCATTTTATTTTGGGGAAATAGGACAAATGTGTAATTAATAGGGATAGATAGATTCCACACATTTCTTTCTATTTTTAGATGGTATGCTTGCTTGCTCGCGCTCAAATTAAAAAGCCGAGAAAATCCATAAATAACAGCAAGACAGACCATATATGTTTTATTTTCTACTTTTATATCTTAAAAAAACTTTTTTTTTGCTTTTTAGATACCGCACACACGCGCACATGCATATAAATCAATTTGCGCAAGTCGGAAAAAATATGTGCGCAAGTCAAAAAAAAATTTGTGCAAGTCAAAAAAAAATATGCGCAAGTCAAAAAAATAATACACTGGGGCTGATTTATTATTTTCTAATGCTCGACCTAGACCATTTCGAATGGTGGATCCCGGAAAGAGTATAGGCCCTTCGCTTTGAGATCATCCGATCTCGGGAGTCGAAAGCGCGATGGAATACGTTGGTCCTATACTCTGGAGAAAGAATCCATTGTTCCAGGAAAAGTCCTGAGACTGTCAAAATTAAGCAGGTGCTTATCCGGTCAATTTGTAGGGAAAATAATGAATAATAAAATATACTAATAAAGGAACACTGTACTTCAAGCCCAGAAAGCCTTCAGTCAGCCTTCTGATACATCCAAAACTCATTTTCCTCAGAAACCTGGCCCGAATTTGGAAAGGCAGAGACAGTACTGACCGGTTGATACGAAAAACAAGTGCATAAATCGATCGTAGGGTATCGTAAACAGATCGATAAGGGCGTAAAAGGTACGATCCGACAAGATGGCGAAAGTGACGATTCGCCATGGAGTATACACGAGAGGCTCGGGGTATGCTCCAACTCCGGCAATGCAGCAGTGGCTAGACCAAAATTTGGATGCACAGGCTGATCATATAATGAGCCAAATGGCTAATCTGGTACAAAGCTTGAAATCCAGTGGCAAGGTAATCTCTTCCTCTGCAGTCCCACAAGAAGCATCAACCTCACATATGCCTCAAAACCCAAACCCTCAGCCAAACACTAACCCACCAAACACTGCCGTCACTCCAAATCCTAACCCTCCACCAACTCCCTACTACCCAAATGTCAACCCTTACCCATCCTACCCTCCATATCCTATCTCAAACACCAATATTCCCCAGAGTCCAAGTGACCTCCCTTTTCCCATAATTAACCCATTCCAAAACAGCCCACATATGGATCCCCAAAGCTATAACCCATCAGGCCAAATTACTACCTACCTACCTTCCGATGATCCTGGCCACCCAGCCGAAAACATCCAAAATCCACCAGCCCAAAATCCATATCCTGCCAAAAACCCACCAGCCCAAAATCCATATCCTGCCAATAACCCACCGGAATCCATATCCAAATTGTAATCCCTATGCCGCCTGTAATCTACCAACCCGAATCCACCAACTTATGCTACCCAGAACCCATATCCAGCTCAAAATCCTTACCTAGCTCAAAATCCATATCCAACCCAAAATCCACCAGCATACACTGCCCAAAACCTTTATCCTGCCCAAAATCCCTACCAAGCACCACAGCTAGAAATTAACCCAGCCTTCCCTAATCCTGCCAGCATATACCTAAAACCAACTCCCCCAGCCACCAAAATGGAGGCCAACATGGAAAACATGAAAACCATGATACTCAAAACTTCTCAACAAAGGGGAATTTTCTACGCGGGCACTGACATTACAACCTTCAGCAGTACTGCCCTCAAAATTCAAAATGCCCGACATAGAAAAGTTTGATGGGACTGGATGTCCCATATCCCATTTAAAATCCTATTCCACTGGTATGCAGTCAAGGGGAGCTAGCTTTGAAGCTATGGCTTCCAATTTTCACCTCACCCTGGTAGGGGCTGCCAAGCAATGGCTGATGTTGTCAGACAATAGCACCATGAATACCTGGGACCGGATAGCCGAAGAATTCCTTGAAAGGTACAAAGACAACACTAGCCCAGAAAATAAAAGAGACCTCGAGTCATGCACCCAAAGGGAAAAAGAAACATGTGATGAGTTTGCAGTCAGGTGGAAAAGAAAGTTGGCCCAGACTTTTGACAGACCTGATCCGGCTGAGTCATGCAGAATGTTCATCAAAAACCTCCAGCCCATATACCTGGAACACATGCGGTACCTCCCTTATACCAATTTCAAAGAAGTGGTGGAGATAGGGGTTCATATTGATGAAGATATACGGACCGGCCAATTAAAAGTCAATACACCTTCCAGCTCTTTCCGATACTCTAAAGGAAAGACAGTCGCATCATCACCAGCCGTCAACATGGTAGGAGATACATCAGCCACTTTTCCTACCCAAAGTTATAGCACTGCTCCATGGTCCTATGGACCTGACAGGTCTGTCAATTCAGTCGGAGGGAATAATAGCCCAAACAGGAATTTCAGGGGCCAGAACATGGTCAACCGATACTATGACAAATTGCAAGCTCCTCAGTTTGTGATATTACAGGGGCTAATGGCTCAGGGAGTGTTGAAGCCTTTGGAAAACTATAGACCACCAAACCCCCTACCTGACACATGGAACCATGCCCAGTATTGTGAATACCATCGCTGCAGTGGTCACCTCACCGACAGATGCTACACGCTCAAAAATGCTATCCGGGATTTGATAGATGATACGGTGATTGAAAAACCTCCTCCCGGACCAAATATAGTCAATAACCCTCTACCTCAAATCAACATGATTGAGGTTGATGAAAAATCGGGTGCCCAAGTTGAAAAAATTAACCACCCATTACGGATATCCTCATTCCCTTCTCTCCGTCTACATCCATAAAAGAGCCTAGCTGCAATATGCTCTCTTGGGACACTATCTGGGTAGCCGAATACACGCAACATCGGAAAAGCCACTTGGGTCGGTGGGGATGTTAGCCACCTTACTAGATCCGAGAGCCTACCAACCAAACACGGAAAAAGGTGATCACTTTCGCAAAGACCCAGAGAGAATCGGGGCTAAAGAGGTGGAGGATACTCTGTTAGCTCAGATGAAGAAAACTCAGGCCAATATTTCCATCTGGGGCTTACTTTGTGCTTCAAAGACCCACCGTGATACGCTGGCCAAATCTCTAAGCCAGGCAGTCATTCCTATCGAAACCTCCCCGAATGAGCTTACTCAGATGATCGGAAACATTCATTTTGGAAATGTCATAATGTTTACTGATTTAGATCTGCCCAAGGAAGGAGCCGACCACATTGATGCTCCTCATATCACTGTGGGAATAATGGAAAAACGGGTTCCCCGAGTTCTGATAGACAATGGGTCCTCTCTAAATGTATGTCTCGCCAGCACTTTAGCCAAATTGGGAACGAAAATATCAGAACTCACTCCTTCCTCACAAACAGTAAAGGTATATGACAACACCAGTCGATGCGTCTTAGGGGTGGTCACTATGATGCTGACTATTGGGCCACTAACCATGCCGGTCGAATTCCAAGTTTTGGACATACCAGCCACTTTCAGCCTGTTATTGGGACGCCCTTGGATCCATGGGGTAAAGGGGGTAGCCTCTTCATTGCACCAACGTGTCAAATTCATCCACGATGACCACATAGTAATTATTCTGGCTGACAAGATCGTGGAAAACAAAGAAAGCGAGGATATCCCAATCCTCGAGATAGAGCATGAAGACACTAGTATCTTCCTCAGTGGTTTTGAGGTTATCCTCCAAGCTGTGGTCAACGCCCTTGAATACGGTCGAGAAACCGACATCACTGGAAAGAAAACCACATCCCTAGGAAACATGGTCCCTTTAAACATGTTCCGGAAAATGAATTATATGCCTGGCCTGGGTCTTGGCAGAAACCAGCAAGGACTTGTCAATTTAGTCCAGGATGAACTTAAGGAATGTATCCCTCCCTTTGGTCTAGGATACACGCCTACTCCAGCTGAGGTAGCCGCTGTCATGAAACAAAAACGTGAGAAAAGAAAGGCAGAAAAGGAAAATTGTCCTTACAAACATCCCCCTCTCCAACCATACAGAAAAACCTTAAATGGTTACTTCGTAAGGAAAGGGGAAACAGAAGCCTATCTCATGTTTCCTGAGCCCTGGATAGACCAAAACGGGAAAAGATGCCCTGGTTGGGAAATCTTTGAAGATGTCAGTCTTCTCACAGACGGAATGGAACAGGTCACCCTGGAGCCCCGTAGCACTGCATATAAAACTGCCACTTTTGAAAACACTTGGTCTATAGATCAGGATGACTATGCTCTGGTCTTATTTGATGATGACTGCCTGGGAGACAGCTTCCTGGGTATGATAGACGGAGGCACTGAGTATGGAAAGCTCCCTGCTGAGTTCAAGCTTCTCGCTGCTAAGCCTCTACAGAATTGGTACACTACGACCGGCCCACTCTTGACTCCCGCAGAACTGGTGGACCGCTTCGGATATACCATCCCCCTTCCTTCCCCTAGCTTTATAGATTGGTCATCTACCGATCCGCTCCCTAAGAATGAGGATCTCAAACCCCAGGTCCTCAATAATGTAATAAGCCCTGTGCAGTTTGCTATTAATGATAATTTGAATTCTTTGCTTATTCCTTAGTTGCACCTACATTAAAAGACACATTAAATAATCATAATAATGAGTCGTTTAATGAAATGGACCCAAAAGATAAAAAATATTTGCTTGAGCTCATAAAGTCAGTTGAGCAACAGGAACAACATCACTCATCAGCAGCAGTTGAAGACTTGTCCATCTTCAATCTGGGGCTGAACAACCAAGTCAAAGAAATCAAAATCGGCAACTACCTGCAAGGCTCTGAAAGGGAGGCGCTCATTGACCTCTTCAAAGAGTTCGTATATATCTTCGCATGGTCCTATGAAGATATGCCGGGGCTAGATCCAGCCATAGTCGAACACCGAATCCCCATATATCCGGATGCTCGGCCAATCAAGCAAAAGTTCCGCTGAATCAAACCAGAATGGTCACTGCAAGTCAAAGAAGAAATAATGAAGCAGCTCCATGTCAACTTCATTCGGGTAGTTGAATACATGATCTGGCTGTCCAACATAGTGACTGTTCCCAAGCCCAACGGGAAGGTCCGGATCTGAGTAGACTTCCGCGACCTCAACAAGGCATCGCCCAAAGATGACTTCCCGCTACCCAATATTGATATTGTGGTAGACGCCGTTGCTGCTCACAAAATCAGATCCTTCGTCGACGGCATGCTGGGCTACAATCAAATTAAAATGGCAGCAGAGGACCAAGAGAAGACCTCATTCACTACTCCTTGGGGGACCTATTGCTACACTGTCATGCCATTTGGACTCAAGAATGCCGGGGCTACTTATCAAAGGGCTGCCACCACTCTCTTCCACGACATGATCCATAAAGAAATAGAGGTCTATGTCGACGACATGATCGTGCATTCCAGCGACGCGAACGGTGCCCATATCAAAGACCTTCGAAAGTTCTTCAAAAGGTTAAGAAAGCACCAAATGAAGCTTAACCCCACTAAATGCATATTTGGGGTCACCAAAGGCAAGTTCCTGGGATTCTTACTGACCGAGAAGGGCATCAAAATCGAGCCAGCAAAGATCAAAGCTATTATAGAGATGCCACAGCCAAAAACTCCGACAGAAGTCAAAGGCTTCCTAGGCCGACTACAGTATATCAGCCGCTTCATCAGACAACTGACAACCACATGTGGGCCCCTCTTTAAGCTCCTAAAGAAAAATACTGACCAAGTCTGGGACAAGAATTTCCAGCTAGCCTTCGAAAAAATAAAAGCCTACCTCACCAATCCCCCTCTGCTAGCTCCACCCCATACACATAAACCTCTCCTCATATACTTAACCGTCACAGACACATCAGTAGGGGCTATGCTCGCCCAAGAAAAGAAAGACTCCTACATCGAAAATTGCATATACTTCATAAGTAGAAAGCTGCAAGGAAGTGAGCTGCATTATTCGGCACTGGAGAAATGTTGCGCTGGCCTAGTCTGGACAACTCAAAGGCTCAAAACTTATCTGCAGGGACGATCCATCAAGCTCATATCCAGGATGGACCCTATAAAATACATCTTCGGCAAGCCATCACTTTCCAGCCGACTGGCTAAGTGGTCCTTTCTCCTCAACGAGTTTGACATAACTTATGTCACACTCAAATCTATCAAAGGCAGCGTAATTGCAGACCACTTAGCCGATCTACCTCTAAAAATAGAAGATGCAACTGAGCCTAGTTTCCCAGACGAAGGTGTCTTGGAAATCACTGACCACGACACCAGTTGGCAGACGTTCTTTGATGGAGCCGAAAACAAAAGAGGCTTTGGCATAGGAATCTTGCTCATCGATCCGGCAAATTCTCACACTCCACTGGCCATAAGATTGGAGTTTGAATGCTCAAACAACACAGCTGAGTACGAAGCTTATATTGCCGGTCTAGAAGAGGCTCTCCAAAGGAAAGCCAAAAATCTCGAAGTCTATGGAGACTCTGCTCTGATCATAAACCAAGTCGAAGGGAAGTGGAGGACCCAAGATCCCCGGCTGCAACTTTATCATGCCAAATTGACAGCACTTGCCGCTTGGTTTGATTCTATCTCATTCCACTACTTGTCGCGGGACAGAAATCAATTTTCCGATGCACTGGCCACTCTAGCATCACCAGTCCAAATTCCCGCAGAAACCCAAGTCCAACCCTTTGTAGTCGGGAAGAAGGTCACGCCGGCATATTGCTTCAAAATTAATGCAGCCCTTGAAGTAGATCACGAGCCCTGGTATGCTGATATCCTAAATCTGCTTCAAGAAGGTATCTATCCTCCCAGTCTAGATAAAAGAGGAAGGGTCTCCCTGTGAAGGTGGGCATCGCAATTTGTACTCAGCGATGGCAGCTTATATAAGAGGCACTATCAAGGCCTCAATCTTTTATGCATCAATCAGGCCAAAGCGGAACAAATCATGGACCAACTCCACGGTGGTATCTGCGGACCCCATATGAACGACAACATGTTATCCAAGAAAGTTATCCCAAGAGGGTACTATCGAGCACGCCAAACCGACAGATTCGATGGTGCGACATTGCGACAAGTGCCAACGTTTTGCAAATATGCAGCACGTGCCCTCGCACATCCTATATAACTCCACAGCCTCCTGGCCCTTCTCAACGTGGGGAATCGACGTTATAGGCCAAATTCACCCGAAGGGATCCAATGGCCATGAGTACGTCTTAGTAGCTGTCGACTACTTTACAAAGTGGGTGGAAGCCTCTTCCTACAAAATCCTGAATGATCGCAAGGTGTCCGAATTCATTCGGACCAACATTATATATCGCTACGGGGTGCCTTTCGAGATAATCTCCGACAACGGTACGCATTTTGAAGGGGACGTGAACCGTCTACTTGACGAGTTCAAAATTCAAAGACACAAATCCTCCCCCTATCGGCCGCAAGCCAACGGTGCCGTTGAAGCTGTAATATACCAAATATATATATATTTTTGGTATATTATTTAGTAAAATTTTATTTTCTAAGCATTTGAGTGGGCTTGGTGTTTTCTTTTTTTGGTGGGCTTAGTATACCTATTAACCTATTTAGAAGGTTGGCCCAACCCATTAGAATTCTTTATATTAATAATATTAATAATAAAATATAGTAATAAAAAATTAATAAATAAAGAAAAGAAAGAAGAAAGAAGAAAAGAGAAGAAATCAGATCGTTCACTTCACGGTTCATAGAGAGAAGAAATGTCAGGTGGCCGAGTTCGATTAATCTAGGGAGAGAAAGAACTAAACGATTTTCGGCAGATTCAATGGAGGGGAAGATCAACCGATTTTGTGAAAGGTATAAGAAGGGGACGGAATTCTTGAATCTCCATCATAAATCAAAAACCTTGAGTGGAAGAGAGAGATCTAGAGTGGGAGGAAGCAAAATAGAAGACGGTGAATTTTTCGTTACTGCCCGAGATCGAAGACGGTGGAGGTAAACTTTGCTCTTCCCTTCTTTCTTCCTTCAACTTCTTTAGTTCCTAATTTTAGCAATAGGATTTCCTTTGGTGGGTATGAATATCTGTAAAACATAGACTGAAATGGAAGAAGATCTAGGATACGGGTTGGAAGTTTAAAAATTATGACTCAAATTGTTAGAGAATGAATTTATCAAGAATGGGAATTGGGTTTTCCATGGACAAGTGTAGTGAAATTAATTGGTCAGTAAAAGTGAGAAGTATGTTCCTCTGTTTTTTTTTTTTTTTTTGGTTTAATGTTTCCCTTTTGGCAATTTAAATCAATGTATGTGTTGTAAAGAATGGAGGAACTACCTGGGAAAATGGGAGAAATATGGGTTGAGGAGTTAAGTTTTCTGGGAATCAACCGTGTAATGCCGAGTAAGAAGCCGAAGGATTAGTTTAAAGGGATCCATGCTGCCTGTATATTCTGTAGGAGGAGCTTGAAAATAAGGCTAGTGGAGAGTAGTAGAAAATTGCAAAGAAGATTAGTACTGGAGTGGAGTTTAGTAGACTTATTGTTACAAAATCAAATGATAAACTGGAAGTAAAGTGTTAACAATACAGGAGACAACCACTTTTGGTGGACTTCCGGAAATTGTTACAAAAGCAAAATGATGAACAGGATTGAGTGGTTGTGCTGGAAAGAGAATTTTTTTAGTTGAGTTAATTATAGAACTTTTATTAAATTATTGTTTCTTGTTGGTTGGGTTAAATTTTAAAGGTATGTATGGAGAAAAATATTGGAAAGTAGGTGTGTTGACTTCCGAAAATTTGATATAAAAAAGGGGGAAATACTGTAGCAGCTACTTGGCATTTAGGATTGGTTTTCTAACTCAACAATAAATTAATGTGTATATTAAAATAGTGTATCCTAAAATAACACTATAAAAACTATTTTCTTAGAATAATTCTAATAATCGGTAACTTTTAAATTAATTTAGATTGGCTAAATTGTTACAGTATAAATATCTAGTAATTTGATTTATGTCTTGAATTTTAGATTTGGACAAGAGTAGCCTTTAGTTGCGTTTCGGTGGACCTAGAAATTCGTGGGCTTATTTTTCAGGTAAGAGATTATACATCTTTAGATATTTGAAATCTCTATTTTTTTTTTAAAATTGTTAGGCTTCCGCAAATTATTTGGCAATTAACTATCTTTGAAACGTGTACCAACCTTAAGTTGGAATTTGAATTTGAACTCCGTCGTACCCGTTCTTTGTCGTTCTAAATTGTATATCTCATTATATATATCTCATTAACTATCTCAGTATGCAACGGGCTCGACTGACAAAAGAAAGAGAAAAACTACGACAGAAGCTCACATTAAAACACTAAAATATAATATTACAGGTCCTAAGGTGCAACTTAGGAATTTTTATTAAGACATTTACATTATGCATTATGCCTGCACATATATACTTTTTCCTATACCCCCACTTGTTCCCCCCAAATCTCCCTTCGTTTGCAGCTTCAGCCCCGAAGTGGTCCATCAGTGTGTGACGACCCGACCCCGACCCCGAGGAGGGAACGCGGGTCGTGCCATCCAAATAAGGACAAGACAAGCATACAATTCATGCAAGGACTCAATTATCAAAACTGACGTGACGCAACATTGGACACGTAGTACAACTCGGCACTAAAAAGCCCGAATTATTTAAAACTTTAGAACCTGATATAACAGTTAATAGCAAGTAAACCAAGTCATCGATGAATTTACAACCGGAACCCAACAACTAAACAATTCATGTTAATATATATACACCTCAACGGCTAAACACGCCGGAGAAACTACAAAAGTAAAATAGAGCTAATGGGATGCTCAGCGGAAGTCTTAGCGAGTGAACCAATACATGCAAGCAAGGCTCGGCCTACAAGTGCCGGCAAATAACTAAAAACATAAGTAATACTATTAGTCTTAGTCTACGCAAGAACAAGTCACTACAAGTACACATTCCCAAGCGAAGTCTAAATGACTTGCTTTAACCCAAGCGTCCTTGCCAAAAGAGAAACCAAAAGCCAACGCTACCACCTCTAGGAGCGCGATCACGAACAAGAGTAGACAATCAACCTCGATGAGACGGTCCTGGATGGTTAGGATCTAAAACAGTAAAAGGGAGGGGGTAAGTCATAAAGACTTTGTAAGCCACCAATATGCATGACAGGATATAATGCAAGGCATACATAGCACATATCAAGCAAGGTCATACTAGCACGTAGTTCTCATGTCGCGATGCACGTTGTTTTCACATAAGTGCTTAAATAAATTACATAGGATAAGGATATGTTATGGAACCGGTGCCGCTTCGTAGACCTGAAATAGACAAGGTTATCACGATTGTATTTGTCGGATGTACGTGTATGATACATCGACCACGATAGTATTGTTCCAAGCGCCCTTTGGTTACGACGAGGTACTCTTCCCCACTGTGATCAGTAGTGAAGGGTGTGTGCAAGTTTATGGTGTGGCGACCCATCACTACCATGAATCTCGCGATTCATGACGGCGATGCATCGTTGACCATCAAGACAATTCACGTAATGCCAGCTGGACTAATGGTATGCCAAGTAGATATTTACTTGTCACACAAAATCAAGTAAGGAGCGAGTTCGACAAGAGCGAACTCGTCCGAGTCAAGTAGATGTTTACTCACATAATAAATCAAGTAAGGGAGCGAGATCGACAAGAGCGACTCGTCCAATCAAGTAGGCATGTTACTCTACAATATACAAGTCAATCATGAGATCAATCACGTTAAGAATTCGCAAGAGCTAATTTACAATTCAATTGAACTCTAAACGTCGTAGGGATTAATTGTAGAGTCGGTATTGTTCAATGACTCTCTAAGTGCAACTCCGTTGAGTTATCGCTAAAATATTTCCAAGTAGAGGATGAATGCTATAAGCATTTCAATATTTTTTTTCTATGTTATCGATTCTAATAGAACCCAATTACAAAGTCATACGTGACTTTAGCCTATCAATACATCAATTCCACAATTTTGTGAAACCTTTACATGATTAATTCTTGAACCTTAACAATTGCAATAGATTCTCACCCAAGTAGAGATTAAATGCAATATGCATAGCAATACTCTTTTCTATGTTCTACCTTTCACTATCACCAAAACACAAAGCCATTCATGACTTTATCCTATCAATAGTTCAATTCCAAATTGTGAAACCCTAGCTTGAACAATTCTTTAAAGTTGACAATTGCAATTAATTCGTTCACGAGAGTTGTTCCTAAGTACATTTAGAACAACATTCATGCTTTATACAAACCCAAATTATTAAGTATATAGGGCAACCCCTAATTTTCTAGATTTCATCCTTAATATGATCAATTCTTTAAAGTTCCCAAATGCAATGAATTCCTTCACAAGAGTTGTTCCTAAGGACGTTTAGAACAACATTCATGCTTTACACAAGTCCAAATTATTAAGTTAACAAGGCAGCCCCAAAATTTACAGATTATAAACTTGTTAAATTTCAAGTTATTAACATGGTGCATGTCTTCTTGAGCATGTATCTAGAAACTATCATGAAGTGAGCATGCTTGATATTGAGCATACAAAAACAGGGGATTGGGTGCTTACTTTATTCGAAATCCAACGGTTGGATGACAAAATAAATCAAGGATTAAGAAACTAGGGAGCAAGAGTTTCGATTTGGTGGTCTATACTCGAAAATCCGATGGTTGGATCTCCGGCAATGGTGCAAGCAAGGTGGAGGATCTTCAAGCTTCTCTTTCTCTCTCAAGAACCCAGCAACAATGGTGGAAATGAAGAATGGCTGAAATGTTTGAGTTTGGGGAGGATGAACTCACTAAAGGTTCAATCCTAGGCATGAGTTATTAAGCTTCTAATTGGTGGATTCATGTTGGCCATTGATAAAAACACATCAAAGGGTTGAAATTAGACTCAAAAGGGTCACAATACAAGAGGGGGTTCGGATTGGGTTCAATTGGTTTTAATGGTTCAAGCCAAAAATTGAAATTCAGCAAATCCCGTAATTGTGAAGTTTCTGGACAGTCAATATTGTAAAATCGATCATAAATAGATCACAACTCCAAATGAGCTGATTTTTTATTTTTCTGAAACTAGACTCATTAAAATATATTTTATATTTTGAAATTACTCCATTTGGACTTATATTCATCAAGATATGGTCACTACAAGTTCAAGTACAGAAGCTGAATTCTTGAAAACAGAATTCTGGCACAGCCGTAAGTCAAGACCTAATTGAGGTACTTCAACACCTTGGAAAATTACCAAAATTTACAGAGAGTATCCTAACATATGTAGGTAAAACATACTAAATTTTTAGAAAATTATCTTTAGTAGATTGGTACCAGAATTTTCCTGAAGTTTGCCAAAAAACATAACTGATCCGTGAAGAAATAAATTGGTCATCTTATTACCAAATGCAACAAGTCTATGAAGAATGATTGTGCAAGCATGAGAAATACTAGTACACTTGGTCTAGAACCCAAATGAACTTCTCGCAAGTTGAAAACACAAACAATACAAGCAACGAAGGCAATCCCGAGAAACCCTAAGACTCAAATGAAGCAACAATGCTTCTAAACTCTCAACCATGCATATTATGATCAAAATTAATGTTATAAGTCATATATGAAGGGTACTAAGACTCCAATGGGACTTAGTTAAGTACAAACACGCTGAGATGAATACTCAAAGCATTAACGACAAAGCATGCAATGCATAGAAGACATTCAAACGACTATGATCGTAACCAACCTAATACAAGCATGATATGAACAATATGAACTCTCTAACATGTTAAGAATACGTTAAACATGTTATAATGGTGTTATACAAGTAATGGGTTTGGGTTCTCACAAGTGCCTGCGGCGTCAGCCCAGCCGGGCCCATGTACTTCTTCTGCAAAGCACAGAAAAGGCTCAGTCTTATCAAAACGAGAAGCACCAAAAGTGTCCCCGTCCTATTCATTATCCGCACTGCCGTTGCCCTGAAATGGCTAGATGATTTGGATTCCGATCATTCACTGCTGCCTTGTCTAATTGCGAAAAAAAAACCGCAGAGGCTATGAAAATAGCCTTATGACAAATGTACCCCTGCAACAATTATATGGCCGAGAACAAGAGAAGGTGACTGCCTTTTCCTCTCCCAGCATATTATATCATAAAAAAAAAAGAGAAAAAAAAAAAAGAAAGGGAAGCCCCCTCGAGCCCGAAGGTATACTCCTTTAAAATTCATTTCTGAGATACAACGTGCCATTACCCTTAGGAATCGGTATAACTTTATTTTTTGCATGTATTTTGAGTGTGCATTTTATTTTCTCATGTCATTTAAAATTGTATTGCATTTCATAATCCATGTTTGTATAGATTTTAGATTTAAAAAAAAATCGGAAGAGGGGAAGATCTATGTACAAAAAAAAATAAAAAAAAAAAAATATATATATATATATATATATATATGAAAGAAATAGAAAATAAACTCTCCCGTCGGCAATGGAGGAAAGCAGAAAACAGAGAAGAGAAAGAATGAAGGCTGCTCATTCATCCCGTAAGTGAAGAAGGGAGGAAAAGTGGAGTTTTCACTTTTCCCCCTCCAAGCAACTCAGAATCAACACTTAAGTCCTCAAAATTCCAAAGTTGCAAAATGGCCTCTAAGACTTAACAGAAAGTTAACAAAAGTAATTTTGTTAACCAAATTCGACGACCTTTTATCCACAAAGAAAACTCATGTCCCCAGCAAGTCAGCCGCAAGACAAGCAAAAAAGTCAGAAAATTCGGCGGCAAAGCTAAGCCCCTTTCTTTTTTGTAATAATAAAAGCAAAAAGAAATGCAAAAAGAAAAAAAAACATCAAAGAAAGAAAAGAAAAAAAAAGAAGGAAAATAAAAAATAAAGTCATGAAGAAAATCAAAAAAAAAAAAGAGAAAAAAGAAAAGAAAAAAAAGAGATCCCCAGCATGAAAGGCTAGAACTACAGAAATAGCCAAATCAGATGAACCAGTAGCAGCAGTCAAAAGCATGGAAAGGTAAGAAAGGTAAGGTTTGCTTATTCTACTTTCATAAATAAAAGAGAAAATCTTTTTCAAAAAGTTTTTGTTCAAAAAAAAAAAAGAGGCATAAAAACAAAAAACAAAAAAAAAAGAGAAGGAAGAAAAAAAGAAAAATCTTTGTCGTGTCCAACAGATTTCAATCAGTTGGGTGCAGTTTTCGAAAAATTTGAAGAAAATTCCTTTTGTCGTATTCGACGACAAACATTTATCGGTCGAGTACGCTTTTCGAAAATTTGAAAGTTTTCTTATTGTGTTTGGAAACAAGGTATTTGACCAGCCAGACATGATTTTGAAAATGTCTCTTAATGTATTTCAACGACAGGTATTGACCGGGTGAAATATGGTTTTCGAAATACACAAAAATCTTCATACCATATTTGACAACGGTTTCGGACCGGAAGAATACGACTTTTTCGAAAAACATGAAAATCTTTTTTTCGTTTGTGCTCTCGGATGGGTTTTGACCCAAAGAGCACAACATCCTCGTTGGTTGTTCGTCTTGCTTGAGGGCGAACTACGTTTGGTCTGATTCCTTTTATTAAGGGATACGTAGGCAACCTACATTAGTAGGTCCGACCATCAGAGTACTTAATTTGCATATCTGCTTAAAAACTGCGATAACCTGCTATAACTGACTAAAAATGTCTAGGATATGGAGGTTTGTTTCATGTTATAAATTGCTGCATTATAACTGCCACCTGTTGTATTTTTCTCCCTCGTTTTATAATTGAACGAAATTGGAGAGTCTATTTCTTATCAACGATGTTCGTCTACTCAATAAGCTGCGGGTTACCCGTAGACTCCATCGTTGAGGGGCTCTGTAGACACCCCAATTTCGTACCCCTGGTATGTGACATGACATAAAATATCAAGACCTGTTAAAACATTAACAAATGTCAAGTTACATGGTCAAAAGTGCAAAAGGACAAAGCAGGATGCGCAAAAGAATGAAATGCAGGGTTCAAAACGTCAAAAATTGAAAGTTGGAATAGTGCTGGCACCACCCATGCCAACTCTTGGCATGGCGCCAAGATTGGCCTTGGTGGCGCCAAGAAATGGCTTCCCGGCTCCTAGATTGCTCACAGTCCACTGTTCCTTCGCCGTAAAGCTCAAATTTGTCTGCGATGGGTACAACTGATTGATGCACAAAGAGTAAAATTAAATTCCCTCATTGTCCTCAATCTAGCCTATAAATAGAGGCTTTGGGGTCCGCCTTCAGTACACCATTTCATCGATAAAAATTCTCCGCGTTCTCGTTACGCTGAAGAAATAGATAGCGAAGTGAGATAGTGAGCGATCACCTCAAAAGCCTCGAAACCCTGCCAAACCTCCTCAAAACACAAAACCAACCGGTAGAAGTGAGCCTTAGCCCCCCAGCTAGGTATCCACCCTATTTCCCCGGTCCAAAAATCGTGGAAAGAGCAGTTGCTCTGCCCGATTTAAAAGGCCAAATCAGCGAAATAAGCGTTATTACGCCGACCTACCTCGGCAAACACAACAACCAAAATAAGCAGCGGTTACTGCGCCCAAATCCAGGTGAAAGTAACTTTCGAGAAGCGATCACTGCGCCGAATCCACACAACAACAACAAAAAAAAAAAAAAAAGACTCCCTCTCCCTGAAGGACAGAGCGAGCACACCCTAGGCCATTAGTAGGTAAGTTTTAAAGTTTTATTTGTAAAAGTGTTATTTCCAATCCGGCCCAATATAAATATATAAGCAGTTGTGCTGCCCGGATTTAGTTAGGAAATAGCATTAAAAAGAGCCATTATTATGACCAAATATTTTCAAGTATATTTGTAATTATTTGTAAAGAGACAGTTGCAAGTCTGTAAATAATGTAGACAATGGATGTATTTGTAGGCAGTTAATGCTTTATTTATCTGTTAAATAAATATAACAAAAAGCATACTTTAGTCAAAAACTGTTTTGAGACCGAAAGGGCGAGTTGGGTGCCTAGCACCTTCCCAACTCGTAACTTAGCCTCCAGACCCGTTTTTATTATCTCTGGTTTTCTTTTTTCTGTTTTGCTTTATTTCTTCCTTAAAATAAAGATGGCGACTCTAAAACATTTTGGATCCAGTGGGGCCTCGCAACATCTTTCCTTGCACTTTTCCGTTCTCCCCTAAAAAGGGAGAATGAGAATGGAAAGGTGATGCATTCCTATATCCTGGTATCCCCTAAACAAGGGATAACTTGATGTAGAAAACCCAAAGCACCCATAGTGATCTGAAATAGGCCATAAGGCTATTTTCATAAAATTCATAGTGGGGGCGCCGCAACATTCCTTCCTTGCATTTTCCCGCTCTCCCCTAAAAAAGGGAGAATGAGAATGGAAGGGTGATGCATTCCTATATCCTGGTATCCCCTAAAAAAGGGATAACTTGACATAGAAAACCCAAAGCTCCCATATTGGATCAAAAATCCACTAAAGACAACCGAGACGCATTCAAACGTGCTACTCTGACAGCACTCCTCTCGCACTTTTGATTTCGCCGTCCCCTAGAAAAGGGAGGGTGGAATGAGAGTAGTGGATGTCACCGCATCCGCACGTACGCGCACCCCTATCCAAGGGCGCGCGGGGCGCGGGTGCACGTTTCCCGGGAACCCACAGGAAGAAGAAGCGAGAAATAATCGAGAAAAAGAGGGAGCATTTGCAGAGAGTAAGAGAGGGTTTGAGTAGAGAGAGAAATATTAGTGAGAGAGGTTTCGTAAAGTGTTGGAAAGGGCGGTTCAAAGTCTATTTAAAGGGGAGAAAAAAATATTTTAGCGAAAAAGCTGGAACTTAAGATATTTTCAAAGTACTAAAAGTTTTGACTTTTAACCCCTTTTCCCTTTTAGAAACCTTTCCCGCTTTAATAGACTAAATAGTTGAAGTACTAACCTTTAAGTCTGCCGATAGAGGGCAAATAAACTCTACCAGTTAGTAGTAGATTAAGTCTGCCGGTATGAAAGAAAAACTTGAAATTGAAATTAAGCAGTAGGATCAATCATACCAAGATTTCACCTTAAATAAGCAAACCTGGTTGCGTCCAGTGGTTTGGTGTGAATGTCAGCCAAATGATGTTTAATTGGAACATATTCCAGATTGATGTTACCTTTCTCCACATGATCTTTGAGGAAGTGATAACGAATATCAATGTGCTTTGTCTTTGAGTGCATCACTGGATTCTTGGAGACTGAAATTGCAGAAGTGTTATCACACATGATTTGATAATTTGCAGTCTTGATGTTGTAGTCCACTAGTTGTTGCTTCATCCATAGTAGTTGAGAGCAACAGTGGCGGCAATGTATACGCCTCGTGGTTGAGTTTGCAACCGATCCTTGCTTCTTGCATGACCATGAAACAAGTCTATTTCCAAGAAATGGACAAGTCCCACTGGTGCTTCTTCTGCTCACTTTGCAGGCTGCATAATCTGCATCTGAGTACCCAACTAGATCGAAGTTGTTGCGTTTTGAATACCAAATACCCAGATTTGTAGTTGTTGAAACATATCTGATGATACGTTTGGCAGCAAGCAAATGTGATTCCTTTGGATCTGCCTGAAATCTAGCACAAACATAAACAACAAACATAATATCAGGTCTACTCGTAGTAAGGTAAAGAAGTGAACCTATGATTCCTCGGTACTTGGTCACGTTTTCTTGCTTTCCCTTTTCATCTTTGTCAAGATGGCTGTCGGTAGACATTGGAGTCTCGAATCCTTTAGCTGAATCAAGACCAAATTTCTTGATAAGTTCCTTTGCATATTTGGTTTGGCTTTGGCTGATGAAGATCCCGTCGGAAGTCTGTTGAATCTGCAGTCCTAGAAAGTAGGTGAGCTCTCCCATCATGCTCATCACGAACTTGCTTTGCATTAGCTTCTCGAATCTTTTGCACAAGCTTTGGTTTGTTGATCCAAAGATGATGTCGTCCACGTAGATTTGTACCAGAAGAAAATGACCTTTGTGCTTGAGGATAAACATAGTTGTGTCTATTCTTCCTCTTACAAATCCTTGTTCAGTTAAGAACTTGGATAGAGTTTCATACCAAGCTCTGAGAGCTTGTTTCAGGCCATAGAGTGATTTCTTAAGTTGGTAGACATGATCCCGCTTGTCTTTGATGACAAAACCTGGAGGTTGTTCCACATATACCGTTTCTTGAAGATCACCATTGAGAAAGGCACTCTTTACATCCATTTGATAAACTTTGAAGTCCATGAACGAAGCATTGGCTATAAAGAGTCTGGTTGCCTCTAAACTAGCAACAGGAGCACATGTTTCATCGAAGTCAATTCCTTCTTCCTGTCGGTAGCCTTGAGCAACCAATCTAGCTTTGTTTCTGGTGACGTTTACATCTTCATCTCTCTTGTTCCTGAATACCCACTTGGTGTCGATAACTGGATGGCCAGTCGGTCTTTGAACTAAGCTCCACACTTTGCATATTTCAAACTGGTTAAGCTCTTCTTGCATAGCTTCAATCCAGTAATGATCTTCGATAGCTTCATCAATCTTCTTTGGCTCGATTTCAGACACGAATGCGAATGCAAACATAGTCTCATTTCGAACTCTATTCCTCGTACGAACTCCTGAGTTGAGATCACCAATGATTTGAGAGATGGAGCAAACATAGCCAAGACACACCGCATATTTTAAGATGTTCCACATCTGATCCTCAACTCAAGCCTTCCTTATTTTCTTATCGCGTTCTGCCATTTTCACCTTCGAGTCACTAACACTACCAAAAAAGGTAATATCACTCATTATCAACTTTATTCTTTTAATATTATTCAAAAATATATTTTTATCACTATTTAGTTTCTTCATCATTATGATGTCAATTTTCTGACTTATCATTTATCACAATTCACAATGTGGATTTCTTACGAATTTTTTTTGTTGCTTTTGGGACAGTCCAATTTTATTCAAGTACCTTTTTCTTCGAAGCCATAGATCCAGTCATGTTTTCACTTTTCCATGGCTTAAGCTTAGTAAGACTGTAAAAGAGGGTGCTTGTTACACTTCAATCTGAGCTAATGAAACTAGTTCCTTTTATTATTGTTTTGGGAGATCCAGCAAGTTTAAAGAGATAGCTGGTCCTTTTATTATAAATGTTGTAAGGGCTGTTCAGGCAGGGTAATTTCAATCTTAAAAGGAGCAGTTCACAGGGGTTGTTCAGGTAGTGTAAACAGTAGTATAGATAACTGTAACTTGGTCTGAGAAGTAGTTAGAATAGCCTGGCTTCTCTCCTGCTTCACACCTAGGGTGAAGGCAGTGAGATTGAGATTCTTAAGGTCTTGAGCATCACACCCAAGGGCATTGTGTTACACAATTCCAAGAATGAAATTCGCTTATTAATAATCTGTCTATCTTCTTATGGACAATTAATATTATAGACTTATATAGGAAAATAACAAAACCTAAATTGAAAAGGATTCAAATTCTTAATTAAATACTGAAAGTACCTATAGAGACCTAATAATTCTAAAACACGACACATTGACCCGTTTGCCAATTAAATAAGACCCATGAGCTACTAGCAAGGCCCATCTCCAGTAAAAAGCTGAAATTGCTTAGATACTCAACTCCCTGACCATTTAGATGAAAAGGTTGTTTGTTGGTCATTTGGGAATAACTTACTGCTAATTGCCCATGGATCGCGCTTATAATCTTCAGCATCTTTCAAGATTTATTAGAGTTAAGTACACAGCTGCTTATAAACTTTGCTCATATAGTAGTAAATGTTAATTACTCCCATCCCCCCAATCTTGAAAAGGAGTCAATTATTTATTTTTCTGGATTTTTAGATAAAAGTGTTCACTTTGAAAAGTAGATTATTAGTATCAATTTGACAATGTTGTGTGCATCATAGTTTCTAATAGTCTTGCCAACTGCTCTTCTCATTCATCATAGAACGTAATGGCTTGGGATTATATAAACATTCAAAGGGTTCTAGGGGTTTTGCGTTTCCCGAGCTTGTCATGGTAAGAGTTTATTACTTGTTTATATCATCTTTATGGACATCCATTGCATTTGTGTACATTGTCGTTGCTTAACTTGTTTATTTTCTTTGTCATTATAGATAAAAAAGAATATTGAGAAAGTGATAACACAAGATGATGTTTTCCTGAGAACCCATACGAAAAGGCAAGGAACGAGCGAGTTTGTGGAAGCTATGTCAGAAAAATTCTTTGTGAGTTTATTTCTAATACTTGATCTTTTTTACAAATTTACTTTGAGCATTTCATTTTTATAGATGTATCATTGATCTCAATGTTCATAATATTATTTAAAACTCAAGTTGAAAAGTTAGTTATAATATTATTTTTTTAACATTTTAGGATGATTATGCTGCTCGAAAGAAATGTATAGATTTTGATGCCACAGCTTGGGTTGATGCATATGGTGGTGTTGCAAATAATTGTTTGTATGACTTTGGTTCGATGGTTCCTGCATCAAAGATCTTGAGTCGTAGTGGCAGCGCAAGTCACATGGAAGTGTGAATGACGATTTCACACAAATCCAACAATTTCAAGATAAGCTTTGTGAAAGGGTAGAACAAGTAAGGGTAGATATTCAAAAACAAATATAAGCTGACAATGCTGCGGAAATGGAGCGAATCAAAGCTGATTTCAAACTAATGCAAGATGAAATTCAGTCACTTAGAGACCAACAACCTCCACCAACATCTATATAGTTTGACAGTTAGACAATGTCTTTTTTAGTCACTTGGAGGATCTCAACATTTTCCACACTTTCATGTAATTTCAGCAATGACTTTTGAATGAAATGTTTAAACTTGAGTTGTTTTAAATGTTTGATTTTAGATTTAATTTTTTTTGTAAAATGTGAAATATGAAATGTTCAATCAGGTACGATGCATACATACATACATATACATACATACATACATACATATACATATACATACATAGATACATACATACATATACATATACATATACATATATATATATATATATATATATATATATATATATATGTACAAATATTTTATGATATAAATTTTGCAATGGTATCTTCTGTTGCAATAATATATTTTTTTAAATTCAATTAAGAACTAGCAACAGAAATATATAAACATTGTAATAGAAATGTATGTTACAAAAATGCAACGAAAAAGTCTGTTGCAAAAATGCAACGAAAAAATCTGTTGCAAGAATGCAACAAAAAAAGTTCGTTGCAAGAATGCAACAGAAAAAATTAGTTGCTATTTGCAACGGACGTCAACTGCCCTTGGAAGCACATTTGCAACAAAAAAATTTGAAATTGCAACGCTCGGTTTTCGTTGCAATATCATGCAACGGAATACATACGGTTGCACAAAATTTGCAATAAGCGTTTTCCAAACCGAATTTGCAACAAACTTTTTCCGTTTCAATCATCTAATTGTAACGAATTTTCATTTTTTGCAACAGAATTTTTCGTTTCAATTGCTCTGTTTTCTTGTAGTGAAGTTTGTATATGGTTTTCTCTTAATTGGCAATGAATATTGCAACTATCAGTCCACATCCCAACATATTTTGGTTAAAAACCGAACTACGTTTGGTCTTATTCCTGAAAGGGATACGTAGGCAGCCTATTATGATAGACACGACCATCACAACGCCAACAGCACAATAATTTGCACCAAAATGCTTGTATGCCATTCCATGCTAAAATGCTTGCATGTCTTCCATGTTCTCATGCTTGCATGCCATTCCATTCTAAAATGCTTGCATGATTGCCTTCCATGTTTTCGTGCTTGCATGATTGCCTTTTCCATGCTAAAATGCTTGCATGCCTTCCATGTTTGCATGCTTGCATGCCTTCCATGCTAATATACTTGCATACCTCCTTCTCAAATGTTCGAATGCTCTTCCACATCAATCACTTACATTGTTTGGTTTTTAAGCCGAATACATTCGGTCTGATTCCTGAAAAGGATACGTAGGCAGCCTATTCTGGTACGCACGACCATGGCCGGCCCTGCCATAAGGAAAGTGAGGCCATGGCCTTGGGCCCCCTAAAAATACCCAATTTTTTGGGCCCTAAAATCTCACAAAAACCCTACACATTATTAAAAAAATAAAATAAATGCCCAATTCTAATTTCCAAAAAAGACTTAGGCTCCATTTATTTCACGGAAAATAACTTTTGGAAAACGTTTTCCTCATTTTCCAGTATTTGGTAACTAGAGGAAAATGTAGTCAACATAAAAGTTTTTCCAAGTCAACAGAAAATGAAGCCTTCTTTTTAGGAAAATGACTTACAGATTCGTTTTACAAATGTTCGAGCACCCCTTCGCCCTTTTCCTCAATTACACATATTTACAAACACACAATATTTTACTCAACAAATACATTGTTTAGAAATATAATTAGAGTTTGTGCACATTATTTATAAATTATAATTTAAATAAATACTCATTATGTCATAAAATTAGTGTCCACTATATTATTTAGGGATGTCCCAAATATTATCAATTTTCTTTTTTTAAAATATTTTTTCATTATTACCAATTTTTTGTTTGTATTTGTGACATTGAAAAAAAATGGACCTTATTGATTTGACACCATTAATGATAAATTAAGGTTACTAAATGAAAATTACTTAAAGTTAAACATTATTTTATGTTCAATATGGACATTAGTATTAGAATATGTTTTTTGCATTTATTCATATATTGTTTTCCGTGTGTTTGCCAAACATCCGAAAATGTTTTTCGACATATTTTTAAAAGATTTACCAATAGAAAAAATGACATACATAACATTTGTTTCTTTAATTTTTCAAAAAAGTGGAAAAAAAAATATGCTACAAAGGAAGGGTCTCGTTCGAAGTAATTGGCCTTGGGCCCCCGATTTTACAGGGCCGACCCTGCGCACGACAGCCACAACACAAAAATATGTTGCATCATAAATGTGTTTCGCCGCAGCACAAATATTTGCATGCTTGCGTATGAAAAATGCTTACGTGCTCCTATATTAAACGTTTTCATGCATCATCATGTTTTACTAGGTAATGCCCTAGGAATATGATCCCCAACATGATATGTTGCATCGATAAATGTTGCATCATAAATATGTTACGTTCCCCAGAACAAAAATATGTTGCATTAATAAATGTTACATCATAAATGTGTTACGTTCCCCAACAAAGTATGTTACATCGATAAATGTTGCATCATAAATAAGTTATATCCGCAGCATAAACTGTTGCATCAATAAATGCTGCATCATAAAATGCCCCATATTAAATGTTTGTATGCCCCCGTATTAAATGTTTGCATTCCCTCTGATCGATGTATTTTATACGTCGATTTTATATACTTCTATGACTTAAATTATGCTATTTCACGAGGCTTTTGGTTACTAATATATGTTTTTGGTGAGTTTTATAAGTTTCAGGATTATTTGTGAAAATATGCGAAACTCCAGGGTTTTAAGTGCAAATTTCAAGAAGGGCCGAAAAGGAAAAATGAAGAAAAGATGAAAGCTGTCAACACTGGACACCTTGCGGACGCAAGGTGCCTCAGACCTTGCGACCGCAAAGTAGGCAGTACGGGTCCTCGAGCCAGCAACCAAGAAATCAAAAGGCCACCCACACTGGAGACCTTGCGGACGCAGTACCCGGCACTGCGGCAAGGTGGTCAGAATGCGACTTGTTCGGATTTTCACACAGTCATTCTATCCAATTACAACTCCCGAGTATATATAGAAGCCAGAGGCCGAGCCAAAGCATAAGGAGGACGGCTGGAAGCTCTCTTTAGGTAGTTTTTAGGTAGTTTTAGATTGTATAACATAGTTAGATCCTGTAATTCCAAGTATTGAAGATCAAATCATGTATCCGATCATCTCCATGTGCTGTTCATTGTCTATGATGAACTAAATCATCCATAATCTAGGAGGTGGGAGGTAACTTGTATCGAATTTATGTTTTGATTCTTATATATATGTTCATTCAATGCTTGTTGATTGTGTTGTTTATCAACCCCTATATTATCTTGCTTTGAACAAATGAATGTAATCGCAAATAATAAAAGCTTAGAGGTGCGGATAACTGCATGACCAAGTGCATATGTCGTACACTGGCTCACCAACACAATAAATTGGACCTATCGATGCACGAGAGTGATAAGTTAGGACCAGGTTCTTACATGATCTAGGTGACAGCTAGATTAACAGTTCATGTGCTTAGGATATAGAATGGATGAATTTTGCGGGGATGGAGGCTGAACCAATTGTTCAACAGACTATATCTATTTTTAGTGAACGAACCCAAGACATTGAATGATATTATTATGAATTGAACATAAAGGAGATACAAGTGAAACCCAGAATCCTAGATTGCCACCCACCATAAGATCTTCATATCTGTTATTACTGTCTAATTAGTTAAATATCTATAAACTGTAGTTAGAGTAGAATTAAACATAAAAACCCCCTTTAGATTAATAAATTGCTATTGATAAATTGCACTATTCGTGATCACTTGTCCCTGTGGGTTCGACCCTTGCTTCCAATACTATTCTATAATAGTCTTGTTCACTTGCAAGGAAAAAGATTAAATAAAACATCGATCACCCTCGTATCAAATGTTTCCACCATCATGTTCTGTTAGGTAATGCCCTAGGAATATGATCTTTATTAAATGTTTGCACCATCATGTTTTGCTAGGTGATGCCCTAGGAATATGATCTTTATGACCTAGGGATCTAACCATCACAAATATGTTCCACCATTGTGTTTTGCTAGGTATTGCCCTAGGGGTACGACTTTTATGAATGTTTCCACCATCGTGTTTTGCTAGGAAGGAATTTCCCTAGGGATATGACCTTTATGAATGTTTTTACCATCGTGTTCTGCTAGGTAATGCCTTAGGGATACGACCTTATCAAATGTGTTCCATCATTGTATTTTGCTAGGTAATGCCCTAAGGATATGATCTTTATCAAATGTTTCCCCCATCATGTTTTGTTAGGTAATGCCCTAGGAAAACGATCTTTATCACAAAAGCTTCCATCATCGTGTTTTGCTAGGTAATGCCCAAGGAATACGATCTTCATCACAAATGTTTGCATCACCAAAAGGTTTTTCTTTAAATGTTTTCCTAGCGGCCGAACTACGTTTGGTCTGATTCCTTTTAGAAGGATATGTAGGCAGCCTATTTCGGTAGGTCCGACCATCACAACATAATAGCATCACATCACACAAACACACCACATGATTGTCATGACATGAACTGCGACATCGTAAACTGTTGCGTTTAAAGTCTTCCTAGTTATGATTTTTCTCGAAATTAGGAAGTCTATTCTTATCAACGATGTTCGTTTACTGGTAAATTCCAGTTTACCCATAAACTCCATCGTTGAGGGGCTCTGTAGACACCCCAATTTCGTACCCCTAATTGTAATATTCTATAAAATTTTAAATCAAGTCAAAAGGACTAACTAACGTTAACTTTCAGGGGGTTCAAAGTGTCAAAGGAAGAAATAAGAAAAGGGAAAGGACAAATGATAAACCGCAGGGGGAAAGTGAAAATTCCCAAGACATGAAACCATTTTGGGCGTTGCCCAACACCATTTTGGGTGCCCCACGCAACAATTTTGGGCGCTGCCCACATTTCTATTATAGGTGGCGCCCATTTTGGTTTTAAACCTCTGCTGTTTCCTTCTAATGTATAATTTTTTCAGCTTTATGGTACAGTCATGTCAAGCACAAATGCAAAATATCTCGTCTTTCTTCGTGGTTAAGACTGCTTCTTCACTACTTATAAATAGGATCCTTCCTTAGTGCAAAAACAGGGAGAGAGATCAGAAGGAAATTATGGAGAGAAGAATTTTACACAGAAAGTTTTATAGAAGCAGAGCACTGTTAAGCTGCTGAATCATTTTCCCCTTTTTAGGCCGATTGATCCTCACTAAACACTTATGCCCACCGTCTAAATGGAAACCTAGTTAACCGATTAGGTTCTCGCCCTAAATCCGGTTCCAAAAAACCGCCAACGCAGCCGTTACGCCGTCAAAATTCAAATGCGACATCAGCAAAAATCAACAAATATAAGCAGTTATGCTGCCAAAATCCAAACACGACAATCAACACATACAAGCAGTCTCGCCACCCAAATTTTGGCGTGAAAAGGAACAAATACGAGCAGTTACGCTGCCTAAATTTCAATAACAACAACAACAAACAACAAATAAAAAGACTTCCTTTCTCGGAAGGACAAATGAAGAACACTCAAAAGTCTGCCTAAGCAAAGTTGTCCCGGGTATAAACCTTCACGCTTCAAGAGGTAGGTACCAAAGTTATTTTCATTTCTGTTTAAATAATATAAGTCATTATGGTGGTTTAAATTTTCCTTATAAATAGCTATAAAATAAGTTGTTATTATAGTCTAAATTTCATATACTTTCGTTGCAACTCTAAAATGTACATGTTCCAAGTTTTCCTTTATTTTTCTGCTATAAAATAAGTTGTTATTATAGTCTAAATTTCATATACTTTCGTTGCAACTCTAAAATGTAGCTGTTCCAAGTTTTCCTTTATTTTTCTTGTCGTATATATATAATGGGGATCCCGCATATAGCAAAAGTGAGACTTCACCTAGGGAAAAGCTCTAAATTCCAACTTTTTGTTTGATTTGAGATCATAATTTCATAAGTTAAGCTCTTTTGCTCAAGGATCCAAAAGTCTTGTTAGAACCCCTCTCTTTTTTTTTTACTACTTTTCACCTATTTTTCCAAAATAGAAATAATTGGTTTCCCAGGTTAACCCCCATGAGAAGTAAAAATATGTGTTTTACGGGCAATAAGTGTCTTGATTGATCCACTATATATATATATATATATATATATATATATATATATATATATATATATATATATATATATATATATATATATATAAATGTTTTATGTAGATTAAATATATAAAAAGAACATATTTAGCTTAAAAACCTATTTTGAGACCGAAAGGGCGAGTTGGGTGCCTAACCCCTTCCTAACTCGTAAATTAGCCTCCGAATTCTTATATTCTGGTATTTTTGGTTTCTGTCTGTTTAGCCATAAAATAGAGGTGGTGACTCTGTTAACACATTTTTTGAGTCCACAATGAGGTCTGACGTATTTCAAGCGCTCAAAATTTTGAAATCATCCGCTTTTCTGTAACGAGGACAGGTTCGAAATGGGACACTCACAATATCCAATTACTTTTTCTGAAATTGTGTGTCATATCACACAGGATAATTATTTGAAAACAGAGGGAGTAGGAGAATAAAATAATAATTATTTTAGCTAAGCAGCAATAAATACTTCTCATTTTTTGTTTCAATTGTTTAATCTATTTTTATTTGAACCATTTCATTATAACCTTAGGAATCATCTGTTCATCTATTTCTGTTGAATCTCATTACTAGGAATCAATTCCATGAAATTGATTTCATTTATGTATACCATTTGAAAATGAGTCTAATTCTTGCACCCTCGTAATCCATTCATGGGTCTGATTCTTGCACCCTTGGAATCCCTAAATGGAGTACTTTGTAATTGCATTGGACTCCTCAGTGCGGTTGAGATTAGTGCTTTTTATAATTGTTCCAACTTCTAATAACTTTGCTCTTGACCTCCTTGATAATCCAATGCACATCACTCCCACAAAACGGCCATAACAGAGATCTTCAAGACTTCAACATAGATCATCAACCATAAAATATCTGAGAATGAAGGGACGATGCTTAATTTGGGGTAAGGAATAAAAGCAGCTTTAACGAGAAAATGATTAAACCCTTGGGTAGAGCTTCTATAAAATCGGTTTACGGGTCTTAATTTGTAAGATAAAGCTCTACTCTCTCACAATACAGCCTATCAACAGATGGTGGGTTAGGTCAAAGTGATCCGTTTTACAGAAAATACCCGTAAAAAAGTATGTCCTAAGTTTTTACCTAAACTCTTGCTCTTTTTAAGGAAGACAAAAACTTGAAAAAACAGTCTTACGGGTATTTTTTTAATACGGATCTCTCTTCGATCCACTGGTGGGCTGAGCTATAAGAGAGTGGAGTTATGTCTTACGAATTATGATCCATACGACGGTCTCACATGAGGCTTACTCTTTAAGGGATGAGATGCGATGATGCAAAAAATCCATCTTAGGTCGTCCAATAATGATTGTAGGATGCCTGAGCTTATGTATTGGGTTGGATGTTCCTAAGAAAGAACACCTTAGTATTAGTACAAGACAAGGTCTCGCAAAATCACTTAGGCGTGAGAATAAGAGTTAAATCTTAAATACAATTTGACAGAGTTTCGCTACATGCATGTGAGCGTACCTTTAGGATTGATGTATGGGGTATTTATAGCCCTGATGGAGCCAAATGCAGATGGATTGATGATAAAGGCGAGATTGTAGTTTGTTTGCGGGTGTAACCGTTAGGTGATCGCTTGATTTTCGGACGAACACGCTCTGTGACCCTACTCTGGTCGCTGTGTCTATTTGGTTGGGTGGGCATGACCCTGCCTGATTAAGCTCTTATATGTTCGCACCCTCATGTCCATTATTTCGGGGCATGACCCCTGGTTGGGGAGGCGTGGCCTTCCCTGGCCAGACTGGAACAAAGACAAACTAGGAGGGATGAGTTTGATCGGCTATGTTCTCTACTCGGGGCTCAGTCATCGAGCTCTTTGCATCTTTTCTTTCCTGCTTGGTATTTAAGCTCGTGTTGGGCACATGTTTTAAGGCTTATGATTGGCACGTGGTGTCTCATGTGCTTTACTCGTAACTGGTTTTGAACTGGGCACATCAAGATGAGATGTGCATTAGAGTTCTTTTTGATGGAAATATCCTAAAAAAATAAACTAAATGAAACTAGTCAAGGACACTTTTGTCAAAAAGTAAAATAATGACAAAAATAAAATAAAAGAGAAGCTAATTTGTATCAGCTAGTGGACATATTAGCCGAGTTGCTATAGAGAGGCCCAAAAATTTGTCTATACCATAAAGCCGAATTTTGATTATGACGCTGAATAGTAAAACACTTCCAAAATTTTATTTGTTAATTATTTTTTAATTACAGGTAAAAAGTTCATCATACTATTTTATAATATTTTATTTTAAAAATTAATTTTTAAAAAATTATATTTATCATATCCATAATATTTTAATTTTATCCTTTACATTTAATAATAATATTGATTATGCTAAAATATTTTTGTAATCATAATCAACTTTAATGCTACTTTTATATTTCTTCACAATTAATTTTGAATGGAACGGATCATCAAAATTCAAAACTTACAAAAGTGATTAAATTATTTTAATCATGTCATGCCATGCCACGTGCTTACGAGGTATCATGCCACACCAACAAGTGACAAGAACCAGCGGGTGATTGCCAAACCGACATGTACGAAGACTCAAATGTGTGGCTTTGATGTCACGAAGCTTCGACATGATAAGAGCATCATCAATACTAATGTAAATATTAAAAAAAACAATTTCGTTAAGTTTATCATCAGGATTATCAATATGGTGACAACTATGTTTTGAAGATGCACATGTACCTCACATGCACTTTGCTTTCGAGGCAAAGTTGTTACCATAGTGGTAATCCTAGTGATAAACTTAGTATTTTCCTTTAAAAAAATAGATGTTACTTAGGATTTATAGCATTTTTGAAAAAAAAACATTTTAAATACAAATATGAATGAAAAGTGTGTATATGACGTGTCAATCAATTTTTTTTAACATTGTGGATAACAATGTTAAATTTGTACATTTTGCTTGAGAATATGGATACATCTTAGTCAACATTTAAAAAAAAAAAACTCTTTTTATAATTGGTTGTCCCCTTTTCGTTTACTTTTTATATTTTTGTTAAATTTTATTTTAGTAGTGGGATACGTGCCACATAAAATCAAATCTATATTTGTATTGAAGAGATAATTTTTAATTAAATGTCAATGAAAAAAAATTATCACATATAATTAAAAATGTTAATTATTTTCGATCACATAAAATCAAATCAACATTGATTACAATGATAATGCTCTAAGGATAAGACCATGGCGCTTTGCCTAACTGTCATTGCTCCAAGCTTCACCATAATTGGTAGTTCCACTTGAACTGAGGGAAGAAAGTAGGTTAGCAATCAAAAGAAATGAAATTAGAACTGAACCAAAAGTAACTATAAAAGGAAAAAAAGGCAAGTAAGTATCAGTGGGAGAAAAAGTTGTCAATGGAGTTAATGATGGAGAGAGCCAACAGAAGAGAACATTTAGGCACGCCATTTTAATTTTCCAACTCAAAGTACCACATTTTGGCCAACCAAACTTTAAGTGGGAATATTAATCATTCAATTTTTCATCCCAAGTCCTTCGAATCAAAGTGCTTCCTTAAGAATACCGGTATGATTATGTATGATTAACGTGTTTTAATGCATTGTTTTAAAAATATGATGTTTTTAGAAATGTTCTAATTTGGAGCGATGAGAGAAAATTAAGATTTTTGAACACTGTGTTATTTTTTACAATTACTTTGTTTATAAAAATAACGTTTTGAAATAGTTTATCGAACGTGTTTATAATAAGAAGAAAAACTATATTTTGAAAACGTTGTGTTTTCAAAAATCTACACCAAACGATGAATAAATCTTGAAGACCAAGCTAACTGTTTTGCGGTACGCCCACCGCCCCATACCGTGCAAATCTATTGGAAGAAGTTTCCATATACGGGAGTTCTATGTTACGGAAACTTCCTTCTGCTTAAGTTAATACCAAAAGACAATACCCAAAAATCGCTCAATAGATTCACATCTATTGTGTTTGAATTGATTTTGAATAACATGAAATGCTATTCTACTCTATTTTTCAGCTTAATCGCTTTTTGAAATGTTTAATCCAGTATTTTGATTGAAAATGAAGAAAAAATCATCATTTCTCTACCCAATATAAATATAAGAATCAGTTTGTTTGATGACAAGGATAATTGGAAAAAATGTGCTCCATTTCATGAAACATTGAAATCATAGTATTTACTTATCAAAAATTTAAAGAACTCTTGGATATGATTCAAGTTCTTAAGTTAACATTAAAACCTACGTACAATTTATTTAACCGATTTATGAGTTAAAGAACTCTCCGAGTTTGGAAATATGATGCAGATACAAACTTTATAAAACTAGCTCTTAAAAATTAAAATCAATTTATCAAAAGAAGAAGAAGGTAAAAGCAATACATTATAGGAGTTCAGATCTCCTGTACTATTTGTATATATCATGGTGTACCACTTTTCATTTCAACCATTGATTGAGATGTAATGATTAGGATGCAATGATCGAAATAAAAAGTGATATACCAATGGTACACACAAATGGTACAGGATATCTGGACTCAAATTGAAAATACATTTATTTATATCTTATCTATAAAATGAAGGTTGGATTTCAAATAAGACAAGAATAAACTTATGATCATCCAAACAGAACACAACTGGCATGGGTGGAGACGTGTAAGATACACCCTATCACTCCTCCATATTCCATGACTCATGACACATTCATAGACACACTGAGCTGATCAAAGATTCTAAAACTCCATCGCCAAACAATCATTGCATACAATAACTTCAATAATTGAACCATTTGGTCCCATCAATTTGCAATTATTTTTACGATCTTGAGACCTTCAAACTATTTTTTTATACACTAGTAATCATTTAAAAAACCACCCAAACTATTATTTCAGCCATATGCATATGGCGTCCAAGAATAAAATTATTTTATTTTCATTTTTTAAGAGGGATAATGAAAATCTCTTTGACCACTAATTTTTATGTTTCCATATTATTAGAGCACAGTTAACCGAGTGTCTAACACAAATCAAAGTAGAATCTTTCTCATTAACGGTGGATCAAAAAAAATTAATTCAATCTTATTTGATTTGGTTAATGTTGAGGTTGTTTTTTAGTTACTTGTATGTTAATAATCCCTATTTGATAGGGTCATTAGTTTAATTTGATTTAGTCTTCCAACTACTTACCACGTTTGTAGGCTATGAAAACGTGGCTACATATTTATCTTCCAATTGTTTGTAAAGACCTATTTAAAGCCAAGTCTAATTAATTTCTAGGTATGAGATTCTCCCAAAAGCTTGTTTCTTTCTCTCAATTACAGTCCAAAGTATTCAACATTTGGTATCAGAGCCCCATTATAGAGGCCTGATTGAGTGAAGTTTGATAAACTGCAGTTTTCTTGAGAGAGTGAGAGAAAAAGAAAAATAAAGCAGTGTGAAGCGTGGTCAATGTATGACTACATAGGGCAGCTACGTCCAACCTGGAATTCCCAAGTTCGATGGTCATTACGACCATTGGGCTCTATGCTCATGGAGAATTTCATCCGATCAAAGGAGATGTGGACCTTAGTGGAGAATGGGGTTCCAACACTACCGGACAGAGCAGAACCTACAGAGGCACAACGGAAAGCTGTTGAAGATCACAAGTTGAAGGATCTTAAGGTAAAGAACTATCTGTTCCAAGCTATAGATAGGACAATTTTGGAGACCATCCTGAATAAGGAGACTGCGAAGGGAATTTGGGACTCGATAAGTCAGAAATACCAAGGTTCTACCAAAGTTAAGCGATCCCAATTACAGGCTCTACGAAGGGAGTATGAATTATTGCAGATGAAAGAAGGTGAAAGTGTTAATGAATACTTTGCTAGAACACTTACCATTGTCAACAAAATGAAGGCGTATGGTGAAAGGATGGATCAGACAGATGTGGTTGAAAAAATTCTTAGATCGATGACCTCTAAATTCGATTATGTGGTTTGCTCAATCAAAGAATCCAATAATCTTGCAACTATGACCATAGATGAACTACAAAGCAGTTTGCTTGTGCACGAGCAGAGGATGCGAGGCCACAGAAAAGCGGAACATGTTCTGAAAGTCACTAGTGCAGAGAAGGTTGAAGGAAGATATGCGTACAAGTTTGAAGGAACGGGTCGCGGAGGCTCTAGAGGAAGAGGTCGAGGCCGAGGAAGACAAGCGTTCAACAAAGATCTAGTTGAATGCTACAAGTGCCATTAGCTAGGGCATTTTCAATATGAATTCCCCAGCTGGGAAAAGGGAGCTAACTACGCCGAGCTTGATGAGGAAGAAGAAATGCTACTAATGTCCTATGTAGAAACACACCGTGCAAAAGGAAAGGAACTATGATTTCTTGACTCGGGTTGCAGTAACCACATGACTAGTAACAGGGACTGGTTCTCAGATCTTGATGAGCACTACAGGCAGACAATTAAGTTGGTGAATAACGCAAGAATGGAAGTCATGGGAAGGGGAAATATAAGGCTACAAATTGGAGGCATAACACAGGTCATTACTGAAGTCTATTATATTCCAGAATTAAAAAATAATTTGTTAAGCATTGGACAATTACAGGAGAAAGCTCTTACGATTTTGATTCAAAATTAGAAATGCAAAATTTATCATTCAAAAAGGGGGTTGATCATGCAGACTGAAATGACCACAAATCGAATGTTTGTTCTGCTTGCTAAAATGGTGCCTAAGGAGTCTGTATGTTTTCAGGCTATCACAGAAGACAAATCTCACTTGTGGCATTGTAGATATGGTCACTTAAGTTTCAAGGGTTTAAGAACCCTAGTCTACAAAAAGATGGTAGATGGATTTGCCTCAGCTAAGAGCACCTTCCAAGCTGTGCACTGATTGCCTAAAAGGGAAACAACATAGAAATGCAATTCCCAAGAAGAGTTTATGGAGGGCTTCCAAAAGGTTGCAACTAGTGCATGCTGATATATGTGGTCCAATCACACCTGTTTCAAACAGCGAGATGAGGTATGTGTTGTGTTTTATTGATGATTTTAGCCGAAAGAGTTGGGTGTATTTCTTACGTGAGAAGTCAGAAGCATTTGATTGTTTTAAAAAAATCAAGAATAGTGTTGAGAAAGAGATTGGGACACATATTTGTTGTTTACGAACTGATAGAGGTGGAGAGTTCGTCTCTCGTGTTTTTAATGAATTTTGCAAGGTGAATGGGATCAAAAGACAATTAACAGCTACCTACACTCCTCAGCAAAACGGAGTTTCCTAGAGGAAGAACAAAACGGTGATGAACATGGTACGCATCATGCTTTCGGAAAAGCATATTCCTAAGACCTTTTGGCCTGAAGTAGTCAATTGGACAACCCACATATTGAATCGTTCTCCAACACTTGCGGTGAAAGATATGATTCTCCAGGAGGCATGGAGTGGGGAAAAGCCTAAAGTTGACTATTTTCGAGTCTTTGGATGCCTAGCTCATGTTCACATATCTGAAAATAAAAGATCAAAGCTGGATAATAAAAGCTTTGAGTGCATTCTATTGGGGACAAGTGAAGAGTCGAAGGCCTATCGGTTATATGATCCTGTTTCCAAGAAGGTTGTGATCAGCCGTGACGTGATTTTTTAGGAAGACAAGAGTTGGAATTGGGCCGAGACTAATGAAAATGCAAGTCTGGAAATTCTAGAATTGGGTGATGATGATGAGAGTGCTCAAAGTGAAGAAGAACGAGGGAAGGAGTTTCTATAGACGAGGGAGGTATATGGAGTCCATCTTCTATAGAAACACCAGAACATAGTTCACCAAGTTCAGATGAAGGGAGACCAAGAAGACGTCCTGCATGGATGGAGGATTATACACGTGGAGAAGGATTGTCTGGAGATGAAGATGAAAATGTTTTAGCTATGTTCACATGCAATGATCCAACAACGTTTGAGGAAGCCTCTAGGGATGCAAAATGGAGAGCTGCAATGGACTTGGAAATGGAATCAATTGTAAAAAATAAAACTTGGGAGCTAACCAATTTGCTTAGTGGAGTGAAGAAGATTGGAGTCAAATGGATTTTCAAGACAAAGCTCAATTCAAATGGTAAAGTTGATAAGTATAAGGCTTGACTAGTGGCTAAGGGATACTCTCAACAACATGGAATTGATTATACTGAATTTTTTGCTCCAGTCGCCAGATTAGACACAGTTCGAATGATTGTTGCTTTAGCTGCTCAAAATAGATGGAGCATATTTCAGTTAGATGTGAAGAGCGCCTTCTTACATGGTGATCTGAGTGAAGATGTGTACGTTGAACAACCTCAAGGGTATGAAAAGAAGGGACAAGAGCACAAGGTGTATAAGCTAAAGAAGGTGTTGTACGGGCTTAAGCAAGCCCCCGAGCTTGGTATAACAAGATTGAAACATACTTTATCAGAGAAGGTTTTGAAAAATGTGAATATGAACCCACCTTGTTCACAAAATCAAAGAATGAATGTAAGTTTTTAATTGTGAGCCTTTATGTTGATGATTTAATATATACTGGCAATGATGAGAGCATGTTTGATGATTTCAAAACTTCTATGATGCATGAGTTTAATATGTCTGATTTGGGGAAGATGAGATATTTTCTTGGTATGGGGGTATATCAGAATGAGGATGGTGTGTATCTAAGTCAGAAGAAATATGCTCGAGAAGTGCTAGAAAAATTTGGGATGGATAAGAGCAATCATGTGAAGAATCCTATAGTCTCTGGTTCTAAGTTGTCGCGAGACGATAGAGGAGTGAAAGTTGATGCCACACTGTTCAAACAAGTTGTTGGCAGCCTGATGTATTTAACTTTTACCAGACCCGATCTCATGTATTCAGTAAGTTTAATTAGCAGGTACATGGAGAGCCCTACTAAATTACATTGGCAAGCAGCAAAAAGGATACTTCGATACTTGAGAGGGACTGTTGATCTTGGAGTTTTTTATAAGAAATGAGGGAATAAGGAGCTAATAGGCTACACAGATAGTAATTATGCAGGGGATAACGATGACAAAAAAAGCACATTGGGGTATGTTTTTATGCTTAGCTCTGGTTCTGTAGCGTGGTCGTCAAAGAAACAACCAGTTGTTGCCCTCTACCACGTGTTTGAATTCATAGCAAAGAATCGGTTGTGCATGTCAAAGTATTTGGATGAAAAGAGTACTGGAAAAATTGGGGCAGGTTCAAAACAAGTGCACAACAACATCATTCTGTGATAATAGCTCGTCGATTAAACTTTCCAAAAATCCTGTCATGCATGGGAGAAGTAAACACATTGATGTTCGATTTCACTTCCTTCGTGATCTCTCAAAGGATGGCATAGTGGAGCTGGTGTACTGCAATTCACAGGAACATGTGGCTGATATCATGACGAAACCTCTCAAGCTCCATGTCTTCTTAAAGCTGAGAAATTTCCTTGGAGTCTGTAGTGTTCCTACTATAAACTGAATGCAAAATGCAATCAGTTTAAGGGAGAGTGTTTAGGTTGTTTTTTAGTTACTTGTATGTTAATAATCCCTATTTGATAGGATCTAAAAGGAGGGGGACATAAGATGCTGGAGGCATGCAGCGTGGGTTCGATACTTGGTGGAAGATTTGCTTTCTTACGAGTTGGACCTTGTATGTGTTATCGGATTGCTTCAAACCTGTATCATTTCTGACATTCTCGCGATTTTCTGGTAGTAGCAATGAGGGACCGGAACTACTACCCCAGGATTCAACCTGGTTAAAAAAAAAAAAAAAAATAAGATCATTAGTTTAATTTGATTTAGTCTTCCAACTACTTACCACGTTTGTAGGCTGTGAAAACGTGGCTGCATATTTATCTTTCAATTGTTTGTAATGGCCTATTTAAAGCCAAGTCTAACTTAATTTCTAGGTATGAGATTCTCCCAAAAGCTTGTTTCTTTCTCTCAGTTACAGTCCAAAGTATTCAACAATTAATATATGATAAAAATCAAAATCAACTTTTTGATTTTTATCTTCTTTTTTGCATTTTAGCAATTCAAAAACTGTTTTTACTTTTTTATTAAAAAAGAGTACATGTTTTTATCTATAAAAATAGAGAGACTCGATTTGTTTCATTTAGACACCAAACCAATTTTTAATATAAAGATGGTAAGGTATTTAAAAATGTTAGAGTTTTTGCCAATGTTGAAAAGATTTTATAATTTTGAATCAAATAAATATCAAATAAATTATTTTATTAGATTTTAAAGAGTTGTGTTTGATTTGAGTATATTATTCTTCTTGCTCTTATACGCTTCAAGTTGCATAATGTCATGACAAAAAAAATTTAAGGGTTGGGGTCGTGCCCTCTTGTCGGATTATTAACGGACAAATTAACATCCAGAAGAAAAATAAATTATTTTAAGGCCAACAACACCTAAGCTCCGATGCCAATTTTCCCACTAAACCCCTATCCCTAAGTTTACGATAGTAATCTATAGGGTAAATTTAACTGCACCAAAAATCCTCTAACCCTGCCCAAATTTGATTTAATGTCTTGAAAATAATATATATATATATGAAAAGGATGTAAATGTAATACCTTAATCCCATATCTAGTAGATGTAGGACTTGTGTGTGATTTATAAGGTAGTAATGTGCTATTATTGGGCACCAACATTAGGGGTGTAAGTGGTTCGGTTTGGTTTGGTTTATGCCAAAACCACAAACCAAACCGCCTCCTAGTGGTTCCAAAAATTCCAAACCGAACCGAACCGAGTAAGATTTGAAACCGAACCACTCGGTTTGGTTTGGTTTGGTTTGGTTTTGTGGTTTATATAAATTATTTTTAATGAAAGTAACCAACATTGAAAATAACAATAAAAATAATATTTTAATTTGGAATTAATGTCAAAATTAGGAAATAAGCTACTAACAACAAATTATCATAAATAAAACAATACAAATTCTAAAATAAACACAAACAATGGAAAAAATAATAGTTCTCCAACGATCAAGATTTTGTTTGGTTTAGTATCCGTCTATATATATATAATGAATAAATCAAAGGTTCAAAATAGTTAATATATGTAATATAATATATATTATATAATAAAAAAATAAAAATATATAGCGTGGTTTGGTTTGGTTCGATACCAAAAACCGCGAACCGAACCGAACTGAACCGCATGGTTTCCCAATTTTTGAAACCAAAACCGAACCAAACCGACTGGTTTGGTTTGATTCGGTTCGGTTTCGTGGTTCGGTGGTTCCGATTTACACCCCTAACCAACATTATCCATGAACTTTGGGGTTGGCTTGTGGTGGGCTTGATGATCCAAGGTGCTGCGTGCTCAGTGGGCCAGTGTGTGGGCTACACGTAGCGGACCGAGCTCTTGGGCTCGGGTCGTTAGTAATGGTCAGAGCAGGTCCCGACCGGAAATATGAGAACAAAGTATTGTACGGGCCAAAGTGCTAAACCGCGGAAGGTGGGAGCCACCTCTTGATCCCCGTACGAGCCACCATTGCCCGGGTTACGATTCGGCATTGACGAGGACGTCAAGTATTTAAGAGGAGAAGATTGTAATACCCGGCCTTGACGAGGACGTTAAGTATTTAAGTGGGGGAGATTGTAATACCCAAATCCCACATTGTCCCACATTGTAATACCCTAATCCCACATCTGGTAGATGTGAGAATTGTGTGTGTGCTACTACTGGGCACCAACATCATCCATGAACTTTTAGGTCGGCTTGTAGTAGACCTGATGACCCAAGGTATTGCGTGCTCAGTGAGTCAGTATATGACCTACACGTAACGAACTGGGCTCTTGGGCTCGAGTTGTTATAGTAAACCACTGTAGTTGATTTTGACTATATTTACATCCCTGAAGCTATCAACCATTAACTAATTTTTTTATAGGTGCCGAATATACGTTATATCGTCCACATGTGTGCCATGTGACCTATTTTGAAGGTAAGTCACACTATCATTGTATAAAGCAAACTTCAAGGTTTTGTTTTGAATATTATTTAAACTCAAGTGTTCTACTCATTTGGTCAAAAAGAGCACTCCACATTTGAAAGTCAATTTTTTTAAAAATAATTTTTTAATAATTTTTTTATTAATAATATGATATTTTTAGTAGTTTTTATTAATAATATGATATTTTTATACTTTAATTTTTAAAAATGAACTATTTAAATGAAACATCTCAAAATAAAATAGTGATCTCTTTGCCCAGAATAAAGGAAGTATATAACAATAATAAAATGAAAGATTCTAGTTCCACTACATTATTTACTTATTCATTGTCTTCATTAAAATTTGATTAATTTAATCACTATCTTGAAACTACTACCCATCAAACCCACCTTAATTGAAAATCTACAGAATTTCACACAAATTCACTTACGTGTTTATTAGTTTTGAAAAAGAAAAAGAAACAACGACTTCCACAGTTCCACTACATTTTTTTCACTTATCCAGTACTTTTAATTATTTTACTCTAAACTAATATGTATTTGCACATAATTATGATTACCCATTAAACTATGAATGAATGGACAAGGTTCAAACCTTACTAATAATAAAAATTATTAAGATTTGACCTATAAAGAATGATCAAGTGGTAGAGTTAGAGCTTTACAAAATATGAGATCTTAAGTTCGATCATTTTACACGTCCCTTAGGAGGAAAAAAAACCCATTAAATAATGCCATTTGAATTGGAGTAATATGTTTTATTTTTAAATTTCTCTTTAATTACCAACATATCAACAAACAATGTAGTTCTATTTTCTACTTTTTCATGATAAATATGTTTAGTCAATTGTGATTATAACTCTCATGTCATGTCCATTATAAGAAAACATATTTTATTTTAGGTATTTGTCTACCAAAATTTTATACTCCCTCCGTTTCAGGTAAAGAGTCCACTATTATATTTAAGGATGTTTCACTTAAAGAGTCTACTTTCAAAAATTAAGATATAAGCATGTTATTTTATTACTAATGAGCTACTAAAATTGTCATTTTCTTAGAAAAATTGATTTTCAAATGAGGACTCTTTGCCCAAAATGGAGGAAGAAATTTTTTTGAAATTTCATTAAAAATATTATTTTTAAAATCAATTTCAATAATAACAATATAATAGGTATTAAAATGACTATTGGTTTTAATCAACTAAAAATTTAAATTTAAAATCAACAATACATGTAGGCAAAAAGTACTAAAATCTTGTGTTACCATATCACACTGATTTTACTAGTAGATTAAATTTCTACAGTTTTAATCTTTCAATCTAACTGTTAAGTTGTTCTTTCAATAACTAAAGTTCACATATTTTTCAAAGTTTGGTAGACATAATTTTTTATAATATTAATCTTTCATTAAGTAATGTTAGAAGCTAAGTAGGCAAGTAATTATACCATAATTTTATCCAAGTATGTATTTATTTAATGCTATAACTAGTGATTAGTGGATAAAAAAATGTGATGGAAATTGTCTCCCCAAAAAACATGCAAATTTTTATTTGAAAAATAATTAATTTGACTTTAAAATTAAATTCCAAAAATTTAGGGTTTGAAATAATTTAGATTCAATCAAAATCCAAAGATTTAGGATATGACTCTAACTATAAAATATTCAAGAGATAATTGGATCAAATTAGACTATGAAAACTCTTCTCGGAGTCAGTTAACATTTCCTTATCTATATGCCGAATTATGAGTCTATTCTCTATGGTAATTAGCGCATCACTAGGCCTGACAATTACAATCCAAAACCTGTTAACTCACCCAACACAGTTTTAAAATTATCCGACTCAACCCAACCTGTTACATTTTTTGGGTAGAAATATGTAACTCATTTCGATCCAAAAAAATTAACGAGTCGATTTGAGTTGGGCTAAAGTGGGTCGAGCTTGTTACCCATTTCAACACATTATTTTTTTGCTACATAAATGTAAGTTTTTAATAGGAAATTATGGGTCAAAACGGGTCAAACCGTTCTGATCAAGTACTCATTTTGGGTTATAACGTGTCACAACTCATTTCGATCCCACCCATCAAATCGTCAGCCCTAAGCATCACCATGCAACTGTAAACTTGATCTTAAGTGACTTTAGATAATTAACACTCTCAATCAAATGTGAAAAAAAAATTTATCATCATTCTCATTCAATTAAAAGATACTTCATCAATGCAATTATGAATTTGATATTATGTGGTGTGAGTCTCATCACTAAAATGAAATTGGATAAAAAAAATTAAATTAAAAGAAAATGACACAACTAGTAGGAATAGTTTTTAAAAAGAAAAATATTGACGACGATGTATTCAGTTCTTCAACTAGAGAGTAAAAAATTGATAGTCTTATCAGGAATATAAAAATTGGTTACACGTATAAGAAGTCTTAAGTTGATGTACACAAATATATGTTCAGGACAACATCATACTTAATACTTCTGCAAATGCAATTTAAGGAGACATGGAAATATAGCTTATGGAGATATAAAATAGTTTGTCAAGGTTAATAGAGGAGTCAAGACTGAGTTTGATAAATATTATACATTAAAATTCAGTAGAGGTTTGCTCAAAAACAAACATGCTTAATATATTAACCTAGACTCTCTATACTATTTATCTATTCTCTTGCCCCTGTTCTCCAACCCCTACTCAAGAATTTCATTACAGATTTTCTTAAGTAAAGTCTGCAGTGATAGGAGTCAATGAGAGATAGATACGAGAAGACAATTTTTAGGGTTACTCAGATAAGGATTATCTGAGCAACTGAGTACAGGGCACTCGACTCCCTATGATGATCTATGATTGCACAATCAACAACACTTGCAATAGAATACATGTCTGTTGGTACGAACGTAATGCAGACAGAAAATTCTTCATCTTCCTTGGGCATCTGTGAGGATCTTATCTTCAACGAATCTGAAGTGCTTGGCCTCTAGCTAAGGATAGATCTTTGTTCCTCTGCTAGAGACTGGGTTTTTCGAAGGAGGTTGAAGAACTCAAATCAAGAAAGGAGATATTGATAAAGACATCGATATCTGACTTAGTAGATTTTCTAATAACTCTATTTTCTTCTTAGCAATTCGCATAATGTGTTTTGCCAAGGTCTGGGTTCTTTCACCGTGAACTCTCTTGAAGATCTGTGTAGTAGATCTTCGCCTTTTTTAGAGCCTCTCTTCTTGTTTAAGAAAGGAAAGAGGTTTACTTTTTTAGACAGAGGTCTTTAGATTCGTTGAGATCTTTTGAGAAATCTCTAGCCGTTTGAGCAATGTTGATCTTTGGAACTGTTGGATAAGGATTTGCTCTGAAGATCTTGAATAGCTGCATATATCAAACTGAGTTGATTTGTACGTCTCTGTTGAGTAGGTCTAATGAACAGTACACTGACAAATGGTCTTTCCAATAAAGTATCTTGACTTTTGTGGACCAAATGAATAGGGAAATATCTATTGGATAATATAGAATAATATCCAACTAGATCTTGTAGGATTTGAGATGTCAAGACTTTTCGGTAAGATGACTTTGAAGCTTGAACACTTTAATTTGTCGTTTCTGAAAAGTTGCAATCTTTTCCTCTTTGAAGCACAACTTTGGTGAAGCTTTGCTAGTCTACTGGTATGATATACTCAAAGGCAAAGATATCAAATCGTATCAATGTCTACTGGTGTGATATACTCAAAGGTAGGGATATCAAATCGTAGCAATGTATGGTGGTGCTTGTGCACTGGAATCGCTAGTCTGTTGATCATCATGTAAGAGTATGACTGAGACAAGAACTTTCCTAATCTAACACCTATGCAATGTTCAACAAGATGCTACACTAATCAGTACACAACCCTTTTAGTCAGTTGTTAGAACATGTAGTGATGAGAACAAACAAATCGTGATATATGGAATATGCTAATGAATAAGTTGAGTTTCAACAGGCATATTCCAAGAGTTTTCTCTTCAAAAAAATGTGTAAATCCTAGATAACTCTCAATTTTTATCACATTCTCATTTGCATTGGCGATGCTCTTAGAGCGAGGATAACGAGAGATCTTCCCAAAATCATACACAAATCATGCCATACAACGGAAAGTCTAAAAAAATCAAATCAAATCTAATTTGATTTGATTTGGTTTGATTTGTATCAATTTAATATATGCAAATCAAAACCAATCAAACAAGCATACAACGCACAAAACGACCGTGTTTCAGCTTCTCCACACTCAAAACGACGTCGTTTTGGAATAGAAATATGAGGAAAAAAATTATTGGTCGACAAGGGGGATGACACGCCTTTCCACGCATCACCCCATGGCGGTGCCCACTTTCTCAAACATTAATACACGGTTTTGGGCATTTTTGGTCTTCAAAAAATGTTTTTTTAAAGTTCATATTTTTATCACTATGTTTGCCTCATTTTGACACCAAACGAATTTTTTGGAAAATTTGATATTTATCTCTTTTCTCTCTCCAAATTTCATATAATTAATATTAGTATAAATAAAAAATTCAAATTATAAAAAATATAATTATAATTATAAATAAATAATAATTTCGAAGTTAATAATTTATGCAATATTATATTTATTGTTAATATAAATTGAAAGAAGATATTAAATTAATGGAGATAAAGAAGGTGGGGTTTGTAAAGATGTTAGAAATAAAGATGGTTGGGTATTTAAAAATGTGGGTTTTTGTGCCACTTTTGGAAGGATTTTGTGGTTTTAAATCAAATAAATTATTTTATTGGTTTTTAATGGGTTATGTTAGTGGCGAACATAGGCTATGGATTATGGGGGCATTTTAATTTTGGTAAATGATTTTTTAAAATAATAACTTGTTATATTATACAGTTTTCCCCCACCTGAATAAAATTTATACAATTTCCCCACCCGAGTAAAAGAATTTTTTAACTTATCGTAAAGTTACTTACTGTTTGAAAATTTGAAACCCCTCCAAAATCCATTTTCGCAAATATGAAATCTTGTCTCTTGCTCTCGGCCTCTCTCTCCCTCTAGGCTCCCCCGCTCGCCTCCCTCGGTCCTTCACTCCCTCCTGCCTCTGATTCAGGCCGATCGACCACTGGCACAGGCGCACGACGGCACGGGCACCGCAACTGGTGGACTTTCTGTGACTCTGTCTATCATGACTCTCCATCTCTACAAACTCTCTAGTATCTACTACCTTTACTCTTACTCTTTTTAGTGCTCTACAAGAGGTATTCTTCAAAAATCAAGACTTTCTAAATTATAATTGTGATTTAAATTTTGTGGTTGTAAATTATAAATTTATAATTGTCAATTTGTGATTGTGAATTTATAATTGTGACTTTGGTGATAGTGAATTTATAATTGTTAATTTTAAAATAGCCCTAAGTTGAAATAACCCTGTTGTTTCTCATTTGTATCTTGATTTACATCTGTTCATACATTACATTAGTTTTATACATTAGTAACTAATTGGGTTGCGTATCAATTAGCGTGGCAACTGTGTATAGAACTTTGTCATAGAATAGTTTTTATAGGCTTCACAGGTTCAGCGGAAGACTTCAGTAAAGCTTCACCGGAAGACCTCATTCAGCATCCAGCGGCAGACCTTATCTGTACGTGTTCAAGAATGACGTGTCCAATCACCAAGTCATAGTGGGTTAATCAAATTTATCCTTTATCAGTTTGAATTTGAATTAATCCATCTCTTGGCTTCTCAGACACGCCTGACCAACTTTCCGAAAAGCAAAAAGACTTTCGCCTTATGAGCGATGACGAGCGGTGAACACCGACACTTACGATGCAGTACCAACTATTGCAGTGCAGAACTTTGATTGCTCACCTGCCAGCTACTGCAACATCTTTGCACCAACTCCCTGCTCAATATCAGTGAAGACGAAATCTACAAGTCAGCTCCATCATTTAATGCATTCAACCTAATAGAGTTGTTACATTTCGTCTTCTCCAACGGATCTCAAGAATGCCCCCAGCTATAAATACTGCCATTAAAGACTGAAGAAAACAATGCTCTGAAATTCTCCAACAACTACAAGTCTTATATACTCAGTGCATTCAAGAGATCGTAAACTGATCAAGAAGTCCTCGACAACAATCAAGAAGATCTGCATCAACACCTTATCATTTACTTCTTATTGTTGTTATTTAACTATTCTTCTACACAATTGAATATTCTGTTTTCCAGATATTCAATTCCCTAACCCCCAAACACAAGTCAAATATTTTGTACACGATCCATTGGAACTCTTTGTAATAGATCTAGTGGAAAATATAGTGCACATTTAAATCCAAGGTTGACTGCCTTGGTGGTGGACGTAGCACTCTTTATAGTGCGAATCATCTCAAAATACTTGTGTCCTTTCATTTATTGTTGATAACTGTTTTAAATTGTTCTCATCTATTTACTTATCACTTCAAACAGCAGACTTGAGTATTCAGCCAAGTCTACCGGTAGTGCTTCACCGGCAGACTTAAACTGTCTTCCTTACAAGACTTCCGCTACTTCAATCTCTTTAATAGATTGTAAGTTCTTGTTTTAGGAACTTATACGAAAAGTTTTTAAGTGTCTAATAAGCTATTTCAACCCCTCTTCTAACTTATTATTGTGCCTTTTGGGACTAACAAACCATAATTTTGAAATATGAAAAGTCTATTTATTTAATATGAAATTAGGACATTTTAATTTGGGATTGAAGTAGTTGATTTATGGGTTTTTTTTTTGTGTGGGTAGATTTCCAAATTGTGGTTGATTTGAATGAATTTGGTTTTAGTGATTATGGAGAAATTTCTTAAACGGAAACTGAATTTGTGATCAATTTTAAAATGATTCTCTTGTATATTTTATTAAAAAAGATTTGTTTAAAAGCGTTACAACTGATAATATAATTAAATGCTTTCAAAATATGAAAACGCGTATGAGTCAATTATGATTTGTAAACTTTATTAAATTTGTGCCCCAATTGAGAAAATCTCTAAGTCCGCCAGTGATTGTGTTTGATTTGATATTTGATTTTGATGTATTGTTATTCCAGCTCTTAGTGACTTTGGTTTTATAATTTTGAATGAGTGACTCTAAATACAAAAAAAAAACACTAAATGCAACAACCACTTAAGGGTCTAATTACTAATTAATCATCTTATAAAAAAACAGTTACAATTGACCTTAAACTCTAAATACTAATTTATCCTCTTATAAAAGAAATTTATATCATCTTTGAATACTAATATATCTCAAACCCTATGTTACATAAACCATTCGCTACAATTAACTCTAAACCGTAAACTTTTATTCTCATATATAATAATTTTTCAATGAATTCCGATCTGAATAACAACGTTCATGTTAATTCTCCTTTTACATTAAGTTCTTACCTACGTAATACTCAATATATGTTATATAGTTCTTTTTTTCGATATTAAAAAATAAATTTCAAAGCTGAAATAAAAAAAACGATTTTACGGCAAAAAAATTCGAAAAGAGGCTTAACAGCCAGCCCTAAGCGACTTTTTTTTTTGCTAAAAAGCCAAAATGTTTGGTTACTTTTATTTTTGCCGTAGAAGTGGATGACGATTCTTTTCCAAAATTTTTGATAATTCTTGGCGATACTTATTCAAAAAAAATTACTATCCTTTGGCGATACTTTTTCAAAAAATGATATAGCTTTTGGCGATTCTTTTCTTAAAAAATGTGATTTCTTGGTTGACTTTGAAAGTCCCTTATTAATATATTCTTTATCCTGACATTGAATTTGCAGCCAACATCTTAAAACTCAAACCCATTGGCCCATTTCCATTGACGCCATAGTTGTTAAAGGGAGGGAGCTCAAATTGGACGGCCGTCGGCGTAGCACCATTTTCGTTTATTTGAAAGTTCAAATTTGTTAGATTTTTTTTCTTTTCAATAGGGAAATTTAGTAACTTGACAAAGTTTTTTATTATTTAAATTTGAAGGAGGATAATTTAGTATTGGACATCTTAAATAATATGGTACTTAGTGTTTTTAGATGTAACATTTAGGAATTCTATTGTCTTTTAGTCTCATCACATCAACTTTTTCTCCATCTCTATCTTCAATGGTGAGTTCGTTACAAAACAATTTGAAATTATGAAACTAAAATTACAAAATCAAATACACCAATAATTTATTTTTTAAAGTGAGGTGGTACTAAGCACGTGTTAGGTGGAATCCACAGTCCGTTAATATCCGAGTCTCCGGTCCAAGTCCAACCCACACTAGACAAAGCCAAATTACGCTAAGTTCATGTCCCCGGTATTACTAGTCTACTAGTAAGCGGTAACTGGTAAGCGAGGAACTCTTAATGCGTGTTAATGTGAAATTTTCTAAATAAAATTGGTTATCCATGTGAAGTTTATTCCTTAACCAAAACTGCTTTGCCTAGCCGACATCAAAATTGGTTAGGTTGGTGATGATTTGAAATCTACATGTATTACTTAAAAAATAATAAATTTAATATAACGTTATAAAAATCTAGGTAAATTTGATTTGACGAGACTAATACTGAAACTTATAGGAATATTACGAGCTAAAGCTCATGATATCATATTTCAAAAATTATAATAACTCCATATTACCCATAACTAGAAAAAGTTTATAGTAAAAATTTCATTATAAATGTTTCAATAATCATTATCTAATACTCTCTCGGTCCAAAATAAATAATGTTTTAGAAATTTACACACAAATTAAAGAAGTTTTTAATAAGATTGATTTATCTTTATTTAAGTACAATTATTATTGATAAGTTGCATGATTATTTTTTATTTCTTCTTAACATCTCTCTTTAAAATGTCCTACATTTTCCCAATACAACATTTAATAGATAGTAATTAATAAAAGCAATTTTGGCAAAATGTTGATATTTTTTTCTTGAAATCCTATAATATCATTTATTTTATGACAAATTTTTTTTTGCTAAAACATCATTTATTTTGTGACGTATGGCAGTTTGTAACCTCGATCACACCAAGAAGTAGGCTGACTACGCTAGACGTTCACGTAGTGGACTTCAGGTGATGTGTATGAGGTGAATGTGATATCTGGGCTTATGTTCTTTTGGAAATGAAACTGTTTTGACAATGGATGCCTATGGAATCAACTGGTCCCCTGAGTTCCTTGCTATGATGATAACATGAGAGAAAACATTGTTAGGGAACTGTGATGTGATCTCAACTAAAGCCCTCTGGTGTGCGAGTCAATAACATAGATTATATGTGCAAAAACCTATGCATTCTCTCAAGCTTCTAGTGATAACTTGAATATTGAGAGAGAGTGTGTGTACTTGTTGGAGTGCAAATAGAGCGTAACCTGTTGAGGGTGGTGAAGGTTATTTATAGCCCCCGGCTTGGGCACCAAGCCAAGACTGGTTGTTGAACGTGGAGACCAACCTGTTGTTGGTCGGTTAGCTGGTAGTTTCATATTGATTTCGTACTCTGTTGTTGTACTTTGCGTATCAGAAAGTGGGTTAATGGAGACAAATTGCGGTTGGCACAGAACACGCCACGTCCCTCCAATATGGTGATATCACGTGGCTAGCTTGGTACAATGCTGACGTCCGTGTATCAATGTTGAGGAATCTGTTGACTGAGCTTGAGTGCTCCTCGGTTGCATGGTGGGAGCACGTGTGGTTCTCGATTGATCTAACGAGTATGGATGATCTTCGGTTTGCTTACTTATGATCGCATGTCTCATTGGGTGGTCAACCTTTACAACCTTGTTTGTGATCAGAGTGGGACCCTTATGGGTGTGTTAGTGACCACGTGTCTTTCCACGTTGGTGGTGTTAGGTCGGGTCCCTTCAAACCTTATTAACTATTCTCCCTCCGTTCCAAAAAAAAAAAAAACTTCGTATATCTTTTCACTTTGATATGTCCCCCTGAAAAATAGTCAAATTTTCGACGATAGTAAATTTTTAGTGCAATTTAAAGAAGATATAAACAAAAAGTTATAATAATATTTAAAAAGTTTGATGCAGTGAATGTTAGAGCATCACCAATGCAATGTGAATGCGGTAAAAACTAAGTGCCACCTAAGATTTACACATTTTTGAAGAAAAAACTCTTAAATGTATGTAAGGGTTATAAATATAACATGTTAACCAATTATTTTTATTATTATTTTTTTTTCACATTCTCGATAAGAGAATTAACGACACAACTGTGGATTTCATCTCATATGACTTTAAGTAATTAAGACCCTCAATCACTTTTGACAAGTCTTCACTCTCCATTCACATTCAATTAAAGAGAATTCTCAAATGGACTATGAATTTATTTTTATGTGTGGTGAGTCCCACCACTAAAATGAAATTGGACAAAATGTTACAAAAAAAAAAAAAAAAGGAACAATCATTAGGAAGAGTTTTTTTTTTTTTTTTTTAGAATAACAATTTGGATGTATTGACTACCCAGCTAGAATGTGAAAAATTGACATCCTTATCAAATAATGTAAAAGTTGATTATTTAATAAGAAAAAAAGGATATGATTGTAAACATAACATTTTTGAGGGATAACTGCATAAAAAACACCGACCTATTTTAGGTATTGCAAATTGAACCATGATAATTGTTTATAGGCTTACTGAAACCCAGCTTATTTTTTATGTTTAAATTAGAATCCTCCGTCTATTTAACCCGTTAAATGGTAACGCCTCCTGAGTAGGATGTCAACGTGACATCTTAAGTGGACTAATTTTATTTCATTATAAACCTTGTACAAGTTTTGTAATTTCATAAAAAACCCTAAAATTTATTTTCATCAAATAAAGCCTTAAATTTTAAAATAAATAGTTATTTATATACTCATTTTATTTTAAGAAAATAAAGTTATTTTTTTAGAAAATAGGGCTCAAAGTATGATGTAAGTTTCAATGAGTATTTAATATTTAATAAACATTCGATCCTAAATAATCGACATGTTTGATTTCGCACACAAATTAAGAAAAACAAATTATCTCTATTATAAATATTGGTATAATTTGTATAAAGTATTTGTTTAATATGTAATATTTTAATAAAAATTAATATATTTGTTTTAAAATTTATTTGTAATATTTAATATTATGTTTAAAACTATAATTTATTTTATTTATAAGTAATTTTTGAATATGTAATATATTAATTAAAATTACAAATTAATTAATAAATTTATTTATTTGAAAAGTATAAACATAAAAAAATAGTGTCAATAAAGTGGATAATTTAGTAGTGAGACCCATATAAGTAAGAAATAAGAATGGAGGAAGAATAAAAATCATTGAGAAGAAAAATTCTTATCAAGAAAAATTCTTAAAATGAGTAGGTGACAAGTGTCGTGAGACAGAATAAGAATTTGGGGAAAGAATTTATACCCCTGTAGATGCTCTAAATTTTCCCATTTTCCTGCCCCTCTCCTTTTCTCTATCCTTACTAATGGCCGATAATAGAAAACGCCGGCGAGCTGACAACAACTCAGATTCATACTTTGAAGTCGTGCTCTTTCAAAAACCGCATGAAACCCGATTCCGCCATACTCTCCACCCTCCAATCCCTTACAGACGCGAGCAAAGCCTCTACCTCCAAAACCCTAACCCTTGCCGACGTCTCTCTTTCCTCAACCTGCCACAAAGTCACCGATCTTTCTCTCTCCTCCGTCCATACTGAAATTGAAAACCTAGCCCTCTCCTTAACCAAATCGATCCTCTCTGGCAATGGATTCGCCTTCTCCGTCCCCTCCCCCTCCTTCGCCAACCAACTCTACGTCCCTGAACTTGACCGCATCGTCCTCAAAGACAAATCATCCCTCCGCTCTTACTCATCTGTATCCACCATATGGAAAGCTATTATCACATCTCGAATCCTAGCCCTAATTCACCAGCTCTGTATGAAAAGCATCCACGTCACCAAGTGTGACCTGTTTTACATTGATGTTAAGCTCTTCCAAGACCAGACCATGGTGTATTGGATGATGTGTCGTGTATTCTAGGTTGTACTAGGTCTAGCTTGAAGAGAGAGAGAGAGAGAGATCGACTGATGGAGACTGAAATTGTGAAGGCTCTGTGTTCGACAGATCAAAGGAAGATAATCGGATATGATGGATCTTCACATGAGAGAGAGAGAGAAAAGGGAGATCGCAGATGGGGGAGGCAACGACTTTAGAAGTGGTGGTGGATATGGATATGATGGAGGCGGCCGTCGTGATGACAGTACATATGGTGGTAGTGGCGGTAGGGGGTATGGAGGTGGAGGTTAACGTGATCGTGGGTATGGTGATGGTGGATCGAGGTACTCCAAGGGAGTTGGTGCTTCGATTGTGCTGTTGGGTTTCCATTTTGGAATATAATTATTACATTTACTAACTTTAGTTTTTGATTTTGTTACTTTGATCATTGGACGTATCTTTCACGAAAAAAATAAAATAAGCTGATAATATCAATAAATATCAATCTTTTATTGGTTAGTTGGTTAATACTTAATACAATTAATAGTTTATATTCTTTTGAAGTAAAAATTATTTAAATTTATTTTCTTAAAATGAAATGGGTATATAAATAACTATTTATTTTAAAATTTAAGGCTTTATTTGGTGAAAATAAATTTTAGGATTTTTTATGAAATTACAAAATTTGTACAATGTTTATAATAAAATAAAATTAGTCCACATAGGATGCTTCGTTGACATCCTACTCAGTAAGCCGTTATCATTTAACGGGTTAAATAGACGGAGGGTTCTAATTGAAACATAAAAAATAAGCTGGGTTTTAGTAAGCCTATAAATAATTATTAGAGTTCAATTTGCAATACCTAAAATAGGTTAGAGTTTTTTTTATGCAGTTATCCCTATTTTTGAATATTAAAATAAATAGGTGGTACATTTCCAAACTTTGTTTCCATGGAGCACCAAACAAATTAAAAATTGTTGGGGGAGGGGGGTGTTTAAGATTATAGTAATAAGAGCAATGAATTGTTTTTGTAATTTTTAGACTTATTCTTAGTTAAGAATTACAAAAAGAATAAAACAAAAAGAATAAAACTAAAAGAATCTTCGTTCTAGCACTAGCAATATGTGTGAGGTTTTTGCTGGTGGGGGCAAATGAAATATTTTTTTATTGGAATGTGTTAAAATTTTTTTTATGTAAGAAGATGTGTAAGAATCTTATATAATAGAAATATATATTTTTAAGTAAATAAGAAAAAACATATGTAGATGACAGTGATACATAGCTGAAAATATGTATAAAAATACTATACATAACGTGGATGCTCAAAAAAAAAAAAAAAAAAAAGAGGAGGGATGGGTGGAAGGTAAAAGGTAAGTTGGTTGGCGGGTAGAACTCCCACATCTCAATTCACCCAACCACTCACCCACCAAGATTTGTTGTCAATTGTCAATTATAATTACTCATTACTTCTCACCCGTGACCAGTGTTCTACAAGCGTCAAACTAAAGACGAAGCATTTTTGGGTACTCTACAAAAAAAAAAAACATCATCCAACGGTTACGAAAGTAACCACAAAAGGATCATTGAGATATGTACCGTCCATCACCCACCCAGAAAGAGAAAGTTTTAGTCAAGCAGCTAGAATCATGCTTGAGTCAGAGATTTATGCGACTAAAGATGGATAGACAGTCGACTGTCCACTGGCTCCAGCCCAGGCCTGCTTTCCCATTAGGCTAAGTTTCAAGCTTTATCCTCTATCTTTTCGTTCCTACTGTTTAAGGAATTCTGATAGAGAAATTAACACTGCAAATTAATTCCTTTCACACTCCCGCATCCATATTCGAACTCTGATTATATATGAGTCTATCATCGTGTCATTGAAATTCAACGAGTTAATGATAAAATTGACGTTCTCTTTTTCCAATTCAAAGAGTTATTGATAATATTGACGTCATAAAATTGACCTTGTATCGCATAAATATATTATATTTTTCATTACCATGAAATAAGAGAATCACCAATACAATCGTTGATTTATTTCGACGTGGTTCGTGTGTTATTTACATCCTTAATCATATGTTTTATTTTTTATCTTTTTATTCACATTCAATCAAAATAGATCACTCCAATACAAATGTGGATTAATCTTATTAGACATGCATATCACCATTAAAATAATATTTAACAAATAAAATAAAATGAAAAAAAAGAACAACCAATATAAAAAGTTTTTTTTTAAAAAAAATAATAATTAGAATGTATCTACACCCTTAGTAGCAAGTGAAATATTTATATTGTTATCCACAATATGAACAAATTTGGTTGACACATCATATCCACACTCATCATCCACATTTGCATTGAGAAAGTTTTTTCTTTAAAAAAATTATGTAAATCCTAGGTAGCATCTAATTTTTTTTACATCCACATTAATTAGTATTAGAGATGCTCTAAACTATCATCAAAATATTAACATGTTTTAACATTCAAATAACTCAAATCAAAGAAATATTCTCTCTATTTCTAAATAACCATTCCTTCCGTTCCGAGCAAAGAGTCCACGTTTGAAAATCAAAATAATAATTTTAGTAGTTCATTACTATAAAATAACAGTTTTATATCTTAATTTTTGAAAGTGAAAGTGAATATCTCAAAATAGAACAATGAACTCTTTGCCCGGAACGGGGGAAGTAATACGGAGTATTATTTTATGTCTTTAACTAGCTAGTTTGTTTTTTAAATAAAAAATTGAGGTATATTTTTTTATAAAAACCATCAAGTATGTAATTCATACGAAATACTAGTATTTATCTGTACTATAAATTACGTATTTTATTAATACTTTATAAAAATACACTATAATTTTTATTTTAAAATAATTAGTTTGACAGTGAAAAGTTAAAACTAGAAAATTATTGAGGGTCCTAGCCGATTATAACGCAACTCTGCATCATTTACATGCAAGAAAATTGGGGTGAGAAGTCGAGAAGAAACGAAGAATCTTGAGAAAGGAGGAGGGAGAGAGAGAGTTTATGATAAAAATCGGGCGCACGTGACGGCAGCTTAACTTGTTTCTCAATTATAGTAATAGGGTTAACTTTACCGATAGTTCCAGTATTATTAGGTTTTTTACTGGTAATCCCCATTTTGAAACTTATACGCTGCTAATCTTGGGTCTTTCATTTTTGTACACCATTAGTCCTTACGAATGGACGCCGTTAGCTTTTGACCGTTAATTGAACATGTGCTCTCCACATGACAATTTTCCTGAGGGTTAATTAGTCATTTTCAGATAGATATTTTTCCATCATCTTCTACCTCGTGATTCAATCCCTGAAAAACTTGAAGATATTGAAAGCAAAAGTGATTATCATCGAAGAAGAAGGCGAGATTGAAGTATGATTTTTATTGATGGAACGGACACCAAAAGTTTTCCTTTTGATTGATGGGAAAGGAGGCAGATCGTCAACCTCCACCACCACCACTTCCAATCCTACTTCAAACCCTCAACGTCACCGCCTCCCAATAACAGCCGCAAAAGCGAGATTGAAATCGGGAAATCTTGTGATTTCTTGAAATGAGTAATCATTTCATTATGTATAAAGAGAGACTTATCCTTTTCTTTTTCTTCTTCTCTAGCGATGACAACGGCAACAGAGACGACCCTTCTCTTTTTCTTCGTCAAAAATAAACCTCCATTTGAAGAGCTGGACGTAGCTCGCAAAATCACATCACCTCCATTTCCCTCTCGACATGTGTCGCCTCCCTCGAATCTAGCTAGTCCTCCGACCTCGCCACAAGCTCTCCAACAATGGCTCCATCGTCTCTGACCGCCAATCCCTAATCCACAACTTAACCCCTTGTTTACCATATACCAATCAATGTACATGTAGCCATTTTTGTCTGTTATTATCTTCGAAGAAACCCCAACTCAGAAAAATTCCAAGAAATTGAACAGATCGAGCCATTGAAAATTCGCATCTGATAGCCATTTTTGTCTGTTATTCATCAATCGGGTCAAATGGTTGTATTTGATAAATCCACGGTTCTTCTAGAGCTTAATTGTAGGCAATTTTTATGGGTTCAATTTATTCTCATGCAAAATTAAATCCTTTGCCGTTTTGCAAGACAGAGAGAAAGAATAAACTAGGGTTAGGGGTGGCAAAATGTGTATTATGGATAATTATAGATTAGTTTATTATCCATAAATAATCATAGATAATAAACTAATTCATACCTATTTTGCCACTCCTAACTAGTACCAACTAACAACCTCATCCTTTTGTGTTTGAATTTCTCTTTGGTAGTTCTCTAAGGTACGTATCCGACACAACACACAGACACCATTATGTTAAACAAACTCATTGTTCCCCCCTCCAAAAAAAAAAAATTCATTTTCATCATTTGTTCTTCATTTACCACCTTTTAATTTTATTATATCTTCTCTGAATATTATTTTTAATTTTAATTTCTTCAATGGATTTGGTGAATTTAGATTCAAAAATTCATCTGGGTTTACTTCTTTATTTTGTTGTGTCATGGAAATAACTAATTTGCCCTTAGGAAAATCGTCATGTTGAGAGAACATTCTCGGTTAACGGCAAGAAGCTAACGATATCTAACATAGGGACTAATGGGGTGCAAAAATGAAATACCCAAGATTAGCGGTGTACAAGTTTCAAATAAGGAACTACAGTGAGTGAAGTTAACCCATTATAATATCACTTTAATATTACCACTCCCAATTTCTCTGTCCCAAGCTGTATGTCTTTGTTTTAAAGCAATAATTCACAGAAACCAGACCGTCCCTACTCCCTACTAAGCACAACTGCACAAGCTCTCTGGTCACTCTCCACTCTTTTTCTAATTTCCAAATCATTTGCATGGTTTCACACCTCTCCCTCCAGCTGCTCCCTCTCACACTCAATCACTCGCTTTCTATATAATGTCTTAGCATTCTCATATTTAATTTCCTTCTCCATCCCCTATTCATCTCCAATTCAATCCACCACAAACATGGAGAATAACTACCAAAGCATTAACATGTTCAAATTTTTAGCCATTCTTGTGCTTCTGGGTCTCTGCCACGTGTCCATGGCAGCACCACTGAAGAAGAACAAGAAGATTGATCAAAGAAAGACTTATATCGTTCACATGGCCAAATCCCAAATGCCGGAGAGTTTCCATGACCACACTCACTGGTATGACTCGTCACTCAAATCGGTATCCGACTCAGCTCAGATGCTCTACACCTACACCAACGTCCTCCATGGATTCTCCACCAGATTGACGCCCCAAGAAGCGCAATCATTGGAAGCCCGACCCGGCATCCTCTCCGTCTTGCCTGAATTGAAGTACGAGCTACACACGACTCGGACGCCTGAGTTTTTAGGCCTCGATCAGAACGCCAATTTATTTCCCCAGTCCGACTCGGCAAGTGATGTTATTGTTGGCGTATTGGACACGGGTGTCTGGCCCGAGAGCAAGAGCTACGACGACACGGGTCTCGGACCCGTACCGGGCTCGTGGCAAGGCGTTTGCCAATCGGGTACAAACTTTACCTCATCAAACTGTAACAAAAAATTGATCGGAGCCAGGTACTTTGCCAATGGCTACGAAGCCACGTTGGGACCCATAGACGAATCGAAAGAATCAAAGTCTCCGCGAGACGACGACGGCCACGGAACGCACACGTCATCGACGGCAGCCGGGTCAATAGTCACCGGAGCCAGCTTATTCGGCTATGCATCCGGATCGGCGCGTGGAATGACCCCGCACGCGAGGGTGGCAGTATACAAAGTGTGCTGGATTGGTGGCTGCTTTAGCTCCGACATACTGGCGGCAATGGACAAGGCCATCGACGACGGCGTTCACGTCATGTCACTTTCTCTAGGAGGTGGCATGTCCGATTATTACCGTGACAGCGTCGCAATTGGAGCTTTTGCGGCCATGGAGAAAGGAATTTTAGTATCGTGCTCCGCTGGCAATGCGGGGCCCAGTTCGTACAGCTTGTCCAACGTGTCACCGTGGATAACTACCGTCGGCGCTGGGACATTAGACCGTGATTTCCCGGCGTTTGCAAGCCTCGGAAACGGGTTGAATTTTTCTGGTGTGTCCCTTTTCGAGGGTAAAAACGTGTTACCCAATAAGATGCTGCCATTTGTCTACGCTGGGAACGCTAGTAATTCTACAAGTGGTAATCTTTGTATGACGGGGACATTGATTCCGGAACAGGTAAGTGGTAAAATTGTGCTTTGTGACCGTGGGGTTAATGCTAGGGTACAGAAGGGGGCTGTGGTAAAAGCTGCTGGTGGGATGGGGATGGTTTTGGCAAACACGGCCGCAAATGGAGAGGAGCTTGTCGCAGACGCCCATTTACTGCCGGCCACCACCGTGGGTGAGAAAGCCGGTAACGCCATTAAAAAATACTTGTTTTCCGATCCTAATCCAACGGCCACTATTCTATTCGCTGGAACAAAGGTGGGGATTCAGCCGTCGCCAGTGGTAGCTGCTTTCAGTTCGAGAGGCCCTAATTCCATCACGGCGGATGTCTTGAAACCGGATATTATTGCGCCAGGTGTTAACATCTTAGCGGCATGGGTAGGATCGGTGGGGCCAACCGGATTGGCAGAGGACGCAAGGCGCGTGCCTTTCAACATTATATCGGGGACGTCAATGTCGTGCCCACACGTGAGCGGTTTGGCTGCTCTGCTCAAGGCGGCTCATTCAGACTGGAGCCCGGCCGCCATACGATCGGCTCTGATGACCACAGCCTACACATCGTACAAAAATGGCAACAAGATTGAAGACCTTGCAACTGGGAAGCCGTCGACACCATTTGATCACGGCGCAGGGCACGTTGATCCCGTATCAGCCCTTGATCCAGGACTCGTTTATGATCTAACCGCAGACGATTACTTAGAATTCCTCTGCGCATTGAACTACACGGCATTACAAATCAAAAGTGTAGCAAGGCGAAACTTCACATGCGACTCTACGAAGAAGTATAGCGTTGCCGATCTCAATTACCCTTCATTTGCAGTTTCTCTCCAATCCTCCATAGTGGGTGGTAGCGGTGGCGGAAGCAGTGGTGGCGCCACTGTGGTCAAGCACACAAGAACGTTGACTAATGTTGGTTCAGCTTCGACATACAAAGTGTCAGTTTCATCTGAAAGTAGTAGTTCGGTTAAGATTTCAGTTGAGCCAGAATCATTGACCTTTGCTAAAACCAATGAGAAACAATCTTATACAGTGACGTTCACGGCGGAATCTATGGCGTCAAACACAAATGTATTTGGCAGAATTGAGTGGTCGGATGGGAAGCATGTTGTGGGAAGCCCCGTTGCAATTAGTTGGACGTAGTGTTGTTAACTGCCGACTAATTTAAGGTTTTGAAGTTTATAGATGATTGTTGTTATGCTGTAAAACAAGTGCAAGTTGGTTTTAGTGTTTAATTAAGTTGTCTGAGGATGGAAACATGCCAAAAAGACCAGGAAGAAGAATCTGGCTGGACGTTTGCTTGCTCAGTGACAGTGTACAGTTTCTTCAACCATAGTTTGTTAAATGAATTTGGATTTTGGATTACTTTCACTTGCCAGTTACCAAAGCAAATATGTGTGTTTGAACTTTAAGGTTTCTTAATTAAGGTGTTGGAAACATCGTCAAACCTTCCCAGATAAATGGGAACAAGAAGAAAAACAGATGCTATAGCCTATATTGCTATTTGTTTGATGGGAACTGGGAAGGTTATGTGTTACATGTATATTAAGATAAAAAGAAAACAAAAAAATTGACGATAAGATTTGGGTCAACTTAATGATAAGATTCGAGTTACGATTATAGATTGGCATTATAAAGGGTAAATTACACCACAAGTCTCTAACTTTGCAAAAGTTTACTAGCATTCCCTATCTAAAGTAAATCCACGTCACTGATTAAAGTATGTGAATTTTATCCCTCAATTGGATGCCGTTAAAGATTGCTCCGTTAATTGATCATGCGCTTAGCACATGTTCATTTTTATGGACAATTCTGTCTTTTTCACCTTCTCCTCCTCCTTCGATCTTCACCCCCCACCTACCCACTATTTTTAGCTACAATCAGTCTATTGTCCGCATAACTAAACTTATCCCCATCTCCATCACATGCAAAAACAACGAAAGAATTGAGCAATAAATCTTATTGGAAAATACCAAAACAAGAATAAAACAAATATAGAACCAGAGAATTGTATAAAGGCGGAAAACTCGAGCATGCCAGAAAGCAATTCTAATTTATATCTAGTTCTCCTCTAATAATCCAAACACCAAAATATATCTCTCTCACAAATCACAATCACACACAAACCCTTACCTGAAGAAATGGAGGAGGCAAAAACCCAATCCCAATTCCAACACCAACACGAAGAAGATTACTCTGTAACAATACCTCTCCTGTCGTCCAAGGAGGATGAAGATGACCAACGAATTACAACACTACTCATCCATACTTGTCTGGTAGATCTGGAAAACACCAACATGATGAAGATGACTCCAATAGGTTTCGCGGTAATCGGTGTTGGAAACTGTTCCAATAATAATTGAATGAGGAAGTTATGTAAAGTAGGAAGTGGGGAATCCCACACTGGAAATTTAATAAAAACAGCTCAACTTTATAAAGAAGAGCGTTTAGGCTTAACAATCGGCCCTTGGGCCACTACACTTTTGTGTAGGAGGGAAGACCTAGCTAAGTGCCACACACGCGCGCGCAAGCCGCCGCCAGTCCGACCCGACTTGGCTGGTTAGTCGGTCGCTTGTTCCCGCCCGGCTTGGACCCTTCTTTTTCTTTGCCGATTCATTACACGCCCAAAAGCGGCTAAGCCTTCACCGATTCTGCAAAGAACAACAAATGGTTAATGCCTTTCAGACAAGCGGTGCGGCGGACGGTTAATGGTGGCGATTGTGTAAAAGCTTGATGTGTGTCGGACAAACACCAACCGCTCACAACCGCTCCCAACTCCCAGCAGTTGTGTCCGAAACGGCTGTGTCTGTTTCTAACAAGCCACAACCAACTCCTAACTGTCTTAGTTAAATACTATAGGAAATTCATTTTCAAGGTTAGAAAAATTTCCTCACATTTTCCTGTACTATTCCTTCTGCCCTAAACAGAGATACATCAGCATTTTGGTTCACAGTTGATTGATCTTCAGGAAGTCTACCTCATCAATCAAGTAAGTTCCATAACCCTGGGAGACTAATAGGCTTCAAATCCATCTAGACCATTGCGGCGCCTCTTTTTGTCTTAAGGACAGAGATCACTGATCTCGTGGAACTTAAAACATTCAGTCCACTGATTCACTTTCTGCAGAGACCTTATCCAGAGCCATAACAATCTTAAGACAAAAAGTTTTCTGGCATAGAGTTCCTGGCAGATCCATTACTGTCTTCTCTTCTACCCCTTTCTCTGTCTTGTTTTTAGTGTTCTGATTCCAGCAGAACTCTTTAAACAACTTCTGCAGGTTTTTTTCCTGTGCAAATAGAAACAAAGCAAGGAATATTCCTTTCACAGAAGTATTCAGTTCTGTAACTTTCAAGTTACAGAAAACAACAATGTTGTTATACACAAAATATTTTCTGTAACATACTGTTTTACAAACACAAACAATAGATACTATTTATTGTAGATTGTACATAATATGCAAGATTTGATTCTTATCTTATTTTGCAGCATGTCGATTTCTGGAAAAGAACCTGAGATTGCTGCTGTAATAGAACAGCCTGCAACAGTAACTCCTGGCCTACCGCCAGCGGTCCATGCTCACCATGGCGAACGCCCCGACAAGTTCAATGGCACCGAGTTCAAATGATGGCCGCAAAAGATGCTGTTTTATCTGACCACACTGAACTTGTCCAAATTCTTAAAAGAGACACCCCCTACTCTAAATCGTGCTGAGACAGACAAGACAACAGTGGCAGCAATAGACTCGCGGAAGCACTCAGATTTTTTGTGCAGAAATTACATCCTCAATGGCCTTCATGATTCCCTTTATGATGTTTATAGTCAGTTTAAAACTGCAAAAGACTTATGGGAATCACTTGAAAAAAAATATAAAACTAAGGATGCTGGCCATAAAAAAATTGTGGTAGGCAAATTCCTAGATTTTTCTATGGTTGATGCTAAACCAGTTGTCTTACAGGTCTAGCAACTCCAGCTACTTATCCATGAGATCGAGGCTGAAGGAATGATAATTTCTGAGCCATTTCGAGTTCTTCTTTGCGATCGAAGCTACCTCCCGGTTGGAAAGACTTCAAAAATTATCTCAAGCATAAGCGCAAGGATATGTCTCTCGAAGACTTGATCATGCGACTGCGAATTGAGCAGGACAATCGGATTGCTGACAAGAAGAACACTCGTACCATTGAAGGGCCCAACGTAGTTGAACAGGACTCCAAGAACGGGAAGCGTAAAAGCTCCGGTGAAGGGACGTCCAAGCAGCACAAATACAAGTTCAAAGGCAAGTGCCTCAACTGCGACAAAAAAGGCCACAAGGCTGCTGAATGTCGAGGAAAGAAGCGGGTTCGGCGTGAATCCAACCTCGTTGACGACGACATCAGCATGGTCTGCGTGGTCTCAGAAACAAACATGGTTGGTACGGGTCGTGAATGGTTCGTAGACACTGGTGCCACACGTCACATATGTGGCGACACGACGATGTTCACCTCTTATACCAAAGTGAAGACCGGGGAGAAGCTGTTCATGGGCAACTCTTCCACCTCTGGAGTGGAAGGGAAATGGCAAGTGACACTGAAAAGGACAAGTGGGAGGGAATTGGTGTTGACCAATGTCCTGCACGTACCAGAAATTAGGAAAAATTTAATTTCTGGTTAATTGTTGATTAAACATGAGTTTAAGCTAGTATTTGAGTTGAACAAGTTTATTCTTACTAAGAATGGCGTTTTTTAGGGAAAAGGTTACCTCGATGAGGGCCTTTTTAAATGTAATGTAATGGTGATAAACACCTCGACCACGATTGATAATAAAGCTAAGACATCTTCTTCTTACTTGCTTGAGCATTTTGACGTTTGGCATTTTAGACTTGGTCACGTCAACCATGACTCTATGCGAAAACTAATGCAAATGGATCTAATTCCAACAATACGCATTAATAAAAAAGACAAATGTCAAATTTGCGTTGAAGCCAAACAAACGAGAACATCGTTTAAATCGGTAGATCGTGACACTAGACCATTGGATCTAGTTCACAGTGACTTATGCGATCTAAAATCCATAGAGTCCTATGGCGGAAAAAAAATACTTCATCACCTTCATCGATGATAGTACCCGCTTTTGTCATCTCTATCTATTAAACAGTAAAGATGAAGCCTTTGAAGCTTTCAAGCTATATAAAAATGAGGTCGAGAATCAACTTAAGAAAAAGATAAAAATTCTTAAGTCTGATCGAGGAGGCGAATATGTTTTTCCCTTTAAAGACTTCTGTGCAGAACATGGCATTCTCCACCAAGTCACTCCACCTTACACTCCACAATCCAATGGGATTGCTGAACGGAAGAATCGTACCCTTAAAGAAATGATGAATACATTACTGATTCAATCTGGTCTACCCGACGAAATGTGGGGGGAGGCGGTGCTCACAGCCAATTACTTGTTAAACAAACTACCACACAAAAAATTGGACAAAACACCCTATGAATTATGGAATGGTCGCAAACCTTCCTACAAATTCATCAAAGTGTGGGGGTGCCTGGCAAAGGTCGCAATACCACTACCCAAAAAGGTGAAAATCGATCCAAAAACTGTGGATTGTATCTTCATAGGCTATGCAGCCAATAGCAGTGCCTATAGGTTTTTAGTCCACAAATCTGAAAATCCAGATGTTGAAGTCAACTCAATAATGGAATCGAGAAATGCTACATTTTTCGAACATATCTTTCCATTAAAAACTGATCATAATGGAAAACGGTCATTTTCTTGGAGCACAAGTAATGATGGTAATGAAGTCTCCATAGACACTGTCCCTATGGACATTGACCAACCAACTCATCATAATGATCAATATGATGAACCTAGAAAAAGTAAAAGGGCCCGAACTACGAAAACATTTGGACCAGACTTTGTAACCACGTTCACAGTGGATAATGAACCACGAACGTACAAAGAAGCAATGTCCACTCCAAAAGCTCCCAAATGGAAAGAGTCCATTAATAGTGAAATTGCATCCATCATGCAAAACCACAATTGGGAGCTAGTTGACCTTCCCAAGGGATGCAAACCTTTGGGATGCAAATGGGTTCTCAAACGAAAGCTAAAACCCGACGGGTCAATCGACAAATATAAAGCACGACTAGTTGCAAAGGGCTTCACTCAAAAAGAGGGTGTTGACTACTTTGACACTTATGCCCATGTCACTCTAATCACTTCAATTCGACTAATCATTGCCTTTGCAGCTTTGAACGATCATGAAATACATCAAATGGATGTCAAAATAGCTTTCCTAAATTGGGAACTCGAAGAAGAAATTTATATGAATCAACTCGAAGGATTCACTGCTCCAGGCAACGAACAAAAAGTATGTCGGTTGGTCAAATCGTTGTATGGATTAAAGCAAGCACCAAAACAACGGCATAAACGTTTTGATGATGTGATACTTGCAAATTGTTTCAAACCCAACGAATGTGACAAATGCGTGTACGCCAAAAATACGCAATGGGGATCTGTTATTATATGCCTATATGTCGACGACATGTTAATCATTGGCAGTAATAACAACATGATCAAGGAAACCGAGAAAATGTTGGCCAACAGATTTGAAATGAAAGATCTTGGGCTCGCCGATGTCATCCTAGGTATTAAAATATCTAGAACATCCGAGGGGATTATAGTATCACAATCTCACTATGTTGAGAAACTGTTGGAGAAATTCAACAAGGATGATCAAAGTATTGCTAAAACCCCGATAGATCCAAACTTTCATCTCAGGAAAAACTTACACGAAAGTATATCTCAAAACGAATACTCTCGTGTAATAGGCAGTCTTATGTATCTCGTGTAATAGGCAATTGTCAGGGTTCTGCGGTATCTACGATACACACAGGACTATGGGTTGCACTATACAAAATATCCGACAGTAATTGAATGTTACAGTGACGCCAACTGGATATCCGATACTAATGACTCAAAATCCATAAGTGGATTTGTATTTATTCTTGGCGGTGGCGCTATCGCATAGAAATCTTCCAAACAGACTTGCATTGCAAGGTCTACAATGGATTCATAATTTATTGCTCTAGATAAAACAACGGAGGAAGCCGAATGGCTACGCAACTTTCTAGAAAATACCAGCATGGCCACAACCAGTACCAGCTATATGCATCCATTGTGACAGTCAAGCCGCAATTGGAAGGGCACACAACAATATGTATAACAGTAAATCATGACACATACACAGGCGTCACAATACCGTTAAGCAACTTCTCTCAAACGGAGTGATCACCATCGATTATATTCGATCAAAAGACAACCTAGCGGATCCATTAACTAAAGGTTTGTCGAGAGAGCAAGTATGCAGTTCATCCAAGGGAATGGGCCTCAAGCCTATGAAATAGAGAATGATTTAGCGGAAAACCCCACCTAGCTGATTGGAGATCCCATGGTCTAGGTTCAAAGGGACAACCCAACTGAATTAATCTCACCATTAACACTAAAAGAATTTACAAAAATTCTACCTATTCCTATGATGAAAACCACTAGTGTTATCTGTCACGGTTTAGGATAAGCATTGCTTTTAATGATTCCTATGACTTGACTCGTCAAGCGGAGTTCTGACAGGACAACTCCTTATAGGCAATCACCTATGTGAATGTAAGACTGGCCGATCTTATGAGAATTTAGAGGCTGAAATTCTCTAATAAATATTCACAGAACCATGTGTCGTTCAGGGCCAAAATGAACAAAACCGAAGAATTGAACTCTGTTTGAAAGTAGCTGTGTGATTGCTATTGTCTAGGATGACATCAAACACCAGTCAGCTCAAGACACACCAAGTCACTGATTAGTAAGTCATCCTGATAGTACATCATAAGGAAAGGTTCAAAGCCAAAAGCCACATCTTCCACTACAGCTATTCTCGGTTGTATCTCTGTATTATCCTATCAATATCTCATCAACTTACATGATATCTCATTCAATGTGGGGGATTGTTGGAAACTGTTCCAAAAATAATTTAATGAGGAAGTTATGTAAAGTAGGAAGTGGGGAATCCCACACTGGGAATATAATAAAAACAACTATACTTTATAAAAAGAGCGTTTAGGCTTAACAATCGGCCCTTGGGCCACTACACTTTTTTGTAGGAGGGAAGACCTAGCTAAGTGCCACACGTACGCGCGACGCCACCACCCGCTCGACCCGACCCGACTTGGCTTGGACGGTTGGTTGGTTGGTCGGTCGCCTGCCAGCTGGATGGCTGGCTTGGACCCTTTCTTTTTGCTACCAGTTCATTACACAGTCCAAGCGGCTAAGCCAGTTCACTGACGGTTACAGTAACAACAAATGTTTAATGCCTTTCAGATAAGTGGTTACAACGACGGTTAATGGTGGCGAGTTATGTCCTAAACAATGTGTCTGTTCGGACAAACACCAACCGCTCCCAACTCCCAGCAGTTGTATCCGAAACGGCTGTGTTTGTTTCGAACAAGCCACAACCAACTCCCAACTGTCTTAGTTAAATATTGTAGGAAACTCATTTTCAAGGTTAGAAAAATTTCCTCCCATTTTCCAGTACTATTCCTTATGCCCTAAACAGAGATACAGCAGCAGTTTGGTTCACAGTTGATTGATCTTCAGGAAGTCTGCCTCGTCAATCAAGTAAGCTCCATAACCCTGGGAGACTAACATGCTTCAAATCCGTCCAGACCATTGCAGCGCCTCTTTTTTTCTTAAGGACAGAGATCACTGATCTCGTGGAACTTAAAACATTCAGTCCACTGATTCACTTTCTGCAGGGACCTTATCCAGAGCCATAACAATCGGGAGATCTGGGAAAACTCTTACACATATCTTTCTAGATCGAAAACCCAGCAAAACAAAAAGAAGTACTGGAACCAAACGACATGGCATAAATGGATTTGCGGACTTGCAATGTAATCTGGAGCTGGACCCTTTGGAGTGAGCTACACCCTTTTGTTGGAGCCATTCACTATACACCAGACCGAGAAAGTAGATTAGAGCAAGTACCAGAGAAAGACGTTAGAGCTCGTACCAGGTCATTGCACCTGGATGGGGTCGAAAATTCTTTTTCAGGTTATTTCTGAAACAAAGTCGCTCCGTCATTGGCAAAACCGGCAACGCCCCTTTCTTCAACACCTCTTTCAATGGCCTCAATGCTTTGTCAGGTTTTCCCCCCATTCATTCTTTTTCACGTCTTCTTATCAAATCAATTTCCCTTAACAACCTTTCACGCATTTTAATTATGAATCCATCCGGGTTTGTTAATAATTGGGTTAAATTACTTTAATTTTTCATGATTGTAGCTAAAATGGTGTGTGTGTTGGGGGTGGGGGGGGCGTAAGGTTGAAGAAGACTGACGGAGGAGAAGGAGGAAATGGCAGGTTTGCCCTTAAAAATGAATATGTACTGAGCACATGCTCAATTAACGAAGCAGTCTTTAATGATATCAAACGGAGGGACTACCGAGGTGTAAAATTCGCCTACTTTGACTAGTGACGAGCATTTTCTTTGAACAGGGACTGCTAGTAGACTTTTGAAAAGTTTAGGGGCTAGTGGTGTAATTTTCCCTATTATAAATGTGTTACTTGATCTGAATACCAAAACCAAGTAAGTATAAAAGTGCACATGACTACATAATACTACTAGTACTAGTCAGCAATTCTATTTGACTATAGGAGTTAGTAGTACTAGTCTGATGGCTTGGATTCTCAAATATCATGGGCTTCCAATGTGATGCTTCGAGTCTTGCCAGCGTCCTTGGGTGATAACCGGGTCGGTCCCATGGGATGATATTATAACCTTTCCAGCTTATTTTCTTTTTATTCAACGGCTAAAGTACACTTGGGGGTAAAATGTCGAAGATATCCTTAATTAATAAAAGACACGCCCACAAAGCTACTGCCCAAATCTGGGCATCACTCAAAATTTTAGGCATCGCAATGCAAAAGCCACTGCCCAAATATGGGCATCGCAAGGAAAAACATTGGGCATGGCTTAAAATTTTGGGCATTGAACGAGCATAGAAGAATGGGAGAAGGCGATGAACGTACTTGGAATTGTGAATTTTTTTTTTCCATTTTCAATTTGTGCATCAAAAAATCAATTTTAAAAAAATAAATAACCCAACCTTGATTTGCAAACGCCTTCTTCTTTCCAACCCGGGTTCCATATATCTTATAACTAAATAATTCCTCACATGAGAGATTTTTCTACCTAACCTCTGAATGAGGAAGTCAGACCCATCTCTTATCTTTCGTTTTCTATTCGATCTCAATGCCTGAACATTCTATCAAAAAAAGAGCAGATGAACCTCTTCCTTTTCTTTTATCCGAAGAGATATGGGTTCTTTTTCTCTTCTTAGTCCTTCAAAGGTCCGACATCGATGGAGTGAATGGACATAGAGATTGACCCTTATTACTGTCTAACATAGCTCTACGAGCATGAAAGCAGTGGAGATCCCCAACGGAGCTTACGACGCCAACATAGGAGCTTACGACGCCCACGTCGTAAGTTCGATGTGAATTCTCCATTAAAGACAAATCACCGGCAGTAAGACTTGTGCGACGAGTAGAAATTTTCTTGCATAATTATTTGTTGGACAATATATAGTCAAATATGAAACTATAATCATGATATATAGACAATATATAGCAATAGCATCCGTAATGGATATAGTCAAATATGAAACTATAATCATGATGTCTTGGCTTTAATTCTTGATAAGATCAATCAATTTGGATGTAAAGTTAAAAACATGGATCAATTTAATGAAGGTGTTGGATGTAAAGTTGAAAGCATGGAACAATTGAATGAAGGTGTAAGGTTATAACAGACACAACAAGAAGGAATTGGAGTGAAGAAAGAGGGATGATGTCCACTCCCACCGGGAAGTTTGTCGAGTAATGGCTATGGAATTTTGGGAAAGGGTGGAGGTAGGAGGAGGAGGGGCATTTAAGGAAAAAATTAATGAAAATGGACTTATGCGGTTGGAAAAAAAGAGGACACTACAGCGGTTATAATTTCATGAAAGGGATTGACCTGCAATTATTCTTCTTATTTCATTTTGTATCTTGAAATGCTATTTGTAGCTAGGATTCAGAATAATAAATAATCTGACACAGTCACCAATTATCCATCAAATGATGTATCATCTCATGTGTCATTGATACAAGCAGCAACAAAATAATTAAAATAAATAATAAACGAATCAAACAGACTGACACCAAACTGTAATTTATGTCTACAAGTAAAACACTTGTAGATGATGCCTCAGGACAAAACTTTCATTGGATTAAAAGATTGCAATTTCTTACAACATGAAAACAATCCGTTTAGAGAGTGGAAATCGTTATGAAAACTCATAAGTGAGAAGATATATTTAATCTATTCTAAACACTCTTGAATACATCGACAAATCAAAAGAACATGAAGAATGTATACTAAAACAGTGAACAACGAAGCAATGAGTCTTCTGATGATGTATTATTCAATGACTTATTGGTTTCGTGACAGCACTTCTTCGTGCAAAACTCTCTCTACAAATTCTCTGCTTGAGTAACTAGACATCCAAGGCTGTTCACTTCTTATAAACAGCTCTAGGAAACCTGTCTTCCAATTAAAACACTTAAGAAGCCAATGTTAGGATTATGAAAGAATTATTATGGAAATAAACATCTAATTCCTATAAGTTAGGGATTGTCATATGTGATTCCATAAGCAAGTCAAAAGACCAACCTTCCTAGTAATTACCTAGAAAGGCAATAACAACACATGCCCTAAAAGCTAGGACACGACGAGGAAGAGGAAGAAAATAACGCACGATTATTTTACACCAACAATCTCCCCCTTTATTGTTGCCTTTCTGGTCAAAGCAAAATACCTTGAACACCTGTGAATAAACTCCCCCTGAATATAACAATTCATAATATCCGAGAAAAATCCAAGATAAAATAAATTATAAAAAACAGTTTAAGCAAACAAAAATCCAACCAAAGCACAAACTCCCCTTCATCCAATATCCCCCATTTCATCTACTCCTCCTCTTTGAAGAGGCAGCAGCATGAAATCCAACCATTCCTTCATAGATTAGCGACATTTAATAGCGGAGCCTGAAATTGGAAAAAAATCAACAATTGTTGATGAGGTAGTGGATGATGCATCATTGGATGCGTCATTGACTGGAGCAGCAGGTGCTGGACTTGACGACCTTGATTCCATGGTAGATAAGCTGGATTCTTAAACCATAAGTCTAGCCAAATTGTTAGTACAAACCCAATATAATCCAAACTCAATTAGAATATAAAGGGTTAAAGCATGCAACAACTATAAGCAATTCAGGAGAGTTTAAATGAAACTCAACTACTTACCATCCAATGTATTATAGGTGTTGGTCCCAAATAGGCTCAATCTAGCCTAGATATGCTTTTTCAGATTTCTTTAAAAATTCTTTTGGAACTTTTTAAAAACGTTCTTTTCTTCCTTTTAAAAAGCTAACTTTTTAGGAATAATTAGGGCAGCGGAAAACATATTAAATGTTGTTTTGAACAAACCCAACATCAAATTAAAACAATATATAGTGATAGCAGTTATTATGGAAGACAAATTAAACAGAAATATTTCAAACAGTACGCGAGAATTTAGAAGTGGTTCGTGCTATGAAAAGTACTATGTCCACTACCAGAGTGGTCAGCTTTGGATTTTGAAAGGTGCACTTGTTTATCCACTGCGTGAGACAGTTAGATCTCTAATGGATCGTGTACAAAATAATTTTTCAACCAAGTGTATAATGATGAGAGAAACAATCAATGAATGATCGATCTCTCGAGTGCTAAAGTAAAGAACAATTAATTTCAAACTAGAAGAAGCTAAAAGTAAAGTAAGACTGGCAGATCTGCAGCTTAAGGAAGTTTGGTAGAGTGTTAGTTCTTGTCCTCTTGATCTCTTGAATGTTTGAGTATTGAATGAGCAAGAGATATGTGTTCCAGATCTTCAAGACTTGAATTTATACCAGGGGAGATCTTTAGGACCGTTGGATTGAGAGCGGAGAGTTTGAATCCAATGTTAAAATGCATTAAATGCATTTCGGCGCTTTGTAGAATGCACGCATCAACAAATATCAGAGATGCAGTGATGCAGAGCAGACATTCCCAAATAGAGTAAGTTTTCAGTTTGTAGGCGTTACAACTTGAAAGTCTTCTTAGCCAAAATAGGTAATATCTTCAGTTTTCATGATATAGTCAAAAGGCTGGACAGTCATCTGTGTCATTTGTCTGAATACATATATTGACATAGTTGACCTTTTTGGGAAGGAAAACTGATGGAGATATTTTGAATATTATGTGACCTAATTCCACGTGTCTGGCTGAATTTCGATCTCGGGTTGAGCAGCCTTGAAAGTCTACTGGTGAGACGCGCTTTTAAGGATTTCTGTTGAAGTCTGCTAGTGAGTCGTGCTTTCAAGACTGCTGTTGAAGCCTATTGATCTGTGTCTTGGAGAAACTAACATTAAACTATTCTATTACACCCTTGATTCTAAGACATTTGCCACATTAATCGGTACGCAGACCTTTTAGCCACTGTGCAATAGAATCAGAAGATGACTCAACCAAATCTAGAACATGTGAGGGTCAACAATAGGAGTGTAACAAAAACCTTTTTGGACATGGAAACAGGATGATAGAAGTCAAAATGGATTAGGAAACTAGATTTCTTGGTCAAAAACCAAAAGAATTAGGAATTCCAAATTTAATTAAGATAAAATAGGAAACATAATTAAATGCTAACTAGAATACCATGACAAACCCTAGGCGTGCTTCTACCATATTTTTGAGTATCCAATAAGCTTTTTCCAAACAATCAACCTTAGACATCAACCATTCTTGAACAAGAGAGAGGGAAGCACTTGTTTGCACATAGTTACTTAGGGCATAAGAATCAGAAGTGTGATATAATCACCAAATATGCATGCCCTAGTGTGTAAGACTAAATGATATAGGAACTATTGAAGACAATTGTGTATACACGTGAGGAACTAAACCAACTGACGAGCTACCCAATGATGCTTCGTTTGGTGCCTCATCGAAAAATTAGAGTCAATGAGTCAAAAATCTTTTCTCCCAATAACAGAATTTCACACAAATTTCCCTATGAGAATTGGGCTTTACTTTATTTCAAGTTTCTTTTGGTCACTAGGTAGCTTTCACACCTTTCCAAGGATAGTTCTCTTTCACAAGATTAACCTATAGGAACATGCAGCTCGTGCATGCACCACAATACCAAGTGAAAAGCTACAAAACTTATACACATGTAGCTCTTTTCTTTATAGGCTTCATTTTTTAACTTTCACAAGACCACCTTCAAACATGTCAAAAACTGCGAGAAAGAGTAACCATTTGAAAAATGACTCACAACTGATTTAACAAGAGAAACCATAAGCAATCATATAAAGAAGGAAAAATATCAGTTGATCCAATCGTGCAAACTTAAAATACAGGATGCTTTTTTTTTACAAGTGTAAAAATAAAATGGCACACAAAAGCAGAGATTTTCTCAAGATTGAAAATCTCTCAAAATAATGTGTTGTGGTGAGAATATTAGCCAACTGATTTTTGGTCCTAACAAACTTTGCGAATTATGCTTTGCTCAACCAAGTCTCAAATAAAATGATATCTAAAGTCAAAATGCTTAGTTCGAGAATGCTTAAACAAACTTTTCAAAATATTTACCGCACTAGAGTTGTCACAGTACACAAGCAACACATCACTGTGTAACCCAAAATCCTCGATCATCTGGTTTATCCATAAAAGTTGTGTACGAAAACTACTCACTGTTACATATTTAGATTCAATAGTTGATAGTGAGACACAATGTGTTTTACAATTTACCAAGAAACTAACAATTCTCCAAATAAAAACAATTATTAGTTGTACCTATCATCAATGTTTCCAACCCAATTAAATATACTAAAAATAACCAAGTAGACATTAGCTTCTTTGGCATTGTATCTAGCATATAAGCACATACTATACATCATAATTGGGTGACTAGCAGTTAAGTACAACAAACTTCCTATCATACTTCTACACAAAATGTAGGATGACCCGATTTGAGTTTTCAAATGTAAAACACTCTCAAGATTGAATTTCTACACCAAGTTATGGGTATACTTGGCTTGAGAGATAAACATCCCGTCACATTTTAAATTTCCCATCTCATAAGACTTATTTTTGGAAATCGATGTTCCAAAAACGATGCTAGAATTGGGTTTAGGTACAAAATACCACATGTTAGCTTTGGGAAATGATTCAATTTCTCATGCATGACATTTATCCAAAAATCATCAAGAAAGACTTCTTTAAAATTTTTTTGGCTCAAACTTGGACACAAATAAGTAATGCCTCACCCTTCTAAAAATATCAGTCATGCAAGCCATTTTTTAGGTAATCATCATTACCTTTGTTCCTTGTAGTTCTCCCACCATTAATGCTTCCGATTACCTCATATTTGGGATGAACTTTCTGAAGTTTACGGGGAACATCCTTGCAGCGTTCAGTAGCACTTTTATGGAGGAATCGATGATTCATCTGAAGATGCATCATCGGGTGCATCATTGATTGGACTTTTGACATGAGCAGGGTTTTTCGATTCTGATCCAGATCCAGGTCTAGAGGCAGTAGGTTTTGTAATTTCAGGTCCATCTTCTGATTCATAATCGGCTTCCGAATTTCGAGGGGACGAATGTGTTAGCCGATGAAGCATCATCGGGTGCTTCATTGGTATTTAAAGAAACTGCAGAATCTGATTTTTTTTGCACAACCAACAATATCTGAACTACCAAATATCTTTGTTACCAACCAATTAACAATTATCAAAAGATCTTATTTTTGCAAGCACACACTTGTTAGCATTATCAAAAACTTCTTATGAATTTTTATCAAACCTCACATGAAAATAATCATCGCACAATTGACTAATGCTAAGTGGATTAGCTTGAAGCCCTTCAACGTGATGCACATTTTTGAGCTTAGGTAATCCATCAACATTCAAAGTACCTTTGCCAATTATTTTTCCTTTTGCACCTCCACCATATGTAACACACCTCCATTACAAATTATGTAGTCTGTCAAGTTTTTGCAAGTACCCGTCATGTGGCGAGAGCAGCCACTAACGAAATACCAAGAACCTGTGACATGAGATTTGAAAGATGTAAAAGTAACTTGACAAGTCATATGAGCCTTTGGAACCCACTTGGCTCAGGAAAACTTTTGCACATGAGGTTTTGTTTGTTTCGACGGATGATGTTCTTGATGTGCCACATGATGAGGTTCCTGATGACATTCCTGATGATGCATCATTGGGTACGTCATCATGTTCTGGGCAGCAAACATTTTTTGGTTTCCAACCGAATTCTTAGCAAGATCAACCCTTCTTTTGTGAAAAAATGGTCGATATGACTGGTTCATAACAAGAATGACACAAATACCTCCTCTTCCTATGTTTAAAATTTTTCACAAACCCATTTTGTTTTTGAGAAGAACATGAAAGTCCCTTTCTTTCTTTAACAAGAACTATAGGTTTGAAACTCAATCCAGTAGTACATTTTTAACCAACACTCGAAGTTTCATCAAGCTTGGTCTTACCTCTATTTTTTTTGGACAAATTCTAATTGGCATTTTCAAGTCCAGATCTTAATTTTTCAATTTCATCATCCTTTTTGGCGAGCAATGTTTTCAATCTAACTATGGATACTTTTTTTTTCATCATTCTCATTTAAGAGAAAATGAATTTGTTTATCAATAATTTTCATTTTGGCACACCTTTTTTTTTTGCCAATTAGAATATAAAGCCTTGTACTCCTCAATCAAATTAGTATCCTCACTATCAGATTCATCATACTTAACACTTTAAGTGTTCTCAACTATTGAGGAGTTGAAACACAAAAGATCTAGCAAATTGTCCACAGATGAGGTATACGATGACATATCCAATGATGTATCATTAACAGCCTCATCGACATGAATCTTACCAGAATTTTTTCAAAAAGCGTTTGTCTCTTCGAGAGCAGAAAAAGTAATCAGATCTTCTACATATTCTTCTCTATCACTATCACTGTTTGTAGAGACAAAACTCAAATCATTTTTGCATAACGTGTTGGTACATTGATTTTCATAACGGCCATAGCCTGAACATGCACCATATTGTACAAAATCAAGGTTTAGGGTACAGGCCTGCTCATCAATGGATTTGATGTAGGCTAGCATCTTATCCTTCCATTTCGAATAATTAATCAAATCAAGAGTAGAAGGTTGAAAAACCAAAACACTTTGAGAATCCATTATCGCTACAACAGGACCAACACTTAGTAAAGCTAAGTGCAGGCTCTAAAACCAAATGAAATGCTATTTGTAGCTAGGATTCAAAATAATAAACAATCTGACACAGTCACCAATGATCTATCCAATGATTTATTATCTCGTGTGTCATTGATACAAGCATCATCGGAATAATTAAAATAAATAATAAACGAATCAAACAGACTGACACCAAGCTGTAATTTATGTCTACAAGTTAAACACTTGTAGACGATGCCTCATGACAAAACTTCCACTAGATTAAGAGATTGCAATTGCTTACAGCATGAAAACAAACCGTTTAGAGAGTGGAAATCATTACGAAAACTCACAAGTGAGAAGATATATCTAATATATCCTAAACACTCATGAATACATTGGCAAATCAAAAGAACACGAAGAGTGTAGACTAAAACTGTGAACAACGAAGCAATGAATCTTCTGATGATGTATCATTCAATGGCTCATTGGTTTCGTGACATCACTTCTTCATGTAAAACTCTTTCTAAAAATTCTCTGCTTGGGTAACCAGACGTCCACGACTGTTCACTTCTTATATAGAGCTCTAGGAAACCTGTCTTCCAAGTAAAACACTTAACAAGACAATGTTAGGATTAAGAAATAGTTATTATGGAAATAAACCTCTAATTCCTACAAGTTAGGGATTGTCATATGTGAGTCCATAAACAAGTCAAAGACCAAGCTTCCTAGTAATTACCTAGAAGGCAATAACAGCATATGTCCTAAAAGCTAGGACACGGCAAGGAGGAGGAAGAAAATAACGCACGATTATTTTACTCCAACAGATCTTTTGGTTGTATTACTGACTGTATAGTTGGAAACTTGAATAGGCTGATATTGTCTGGGCCAAATAAATTGATATTGTTTGGCCCAAATAGTTAACTTTCACCACCAATGAGTTATCGAATCAATATAGGAATAATTGCGACCGACCCCTTTTTTTGATATTTATAACCGTCGAAGTACTTTTTTTTTACAAACCAGAAAAGTCTACTTTTATTTTTTTCTTTCTAAAACAACCCTCCTTCTTTTTGTCGTTTAATTTAGTCCTTCTCTCTTCATAACTTTCCTTCCTTCATTTCTTCCTTCTTTATTTTCTCTTTCTCTCTAGGTTCAACATTTGTCCAGAGGATCTTAAGAAGACGAAGCAAATTAAGAAAAAGATTGGAAACCAGAATCAACTTCAGAGGCTTGTCAAGGTTTGGACCTAGATCCAGTAAATATAGATCTTGATCTGCAATCGTGTCTCGATTTGTGTGCTGCTAAGTTTACATTTTCTTTGTCTTACTGTGGTGCTTTAATGTCTTGTACCCTTTTCCCCTTGCTTTGTTGTCTGCATCGCAAGTCCAATTTATGTATTAGGATGCATGATTTTGAATTACTATACTGGATTTTTTTTCAACTTTATGTGTTTTGTTGTCTGCATCGCAATCTTAATTTCTGCATTGGAATGTTTAATTTTGAAAATCAAAATAAATTGTTTCTTTTTTCTCCAAATAAGAGAAATAAATCACCTCTCTCTCTCTCCATCTTCCCAGATTTATGCTTGATTTGGAAATGTGATGTATACATTACAATCTTAATTTGGGCATCAGATGCATGATTTTGAAAAAAAAAACAAAAACAAAATAAACCATCTCTCTCTTCCTTCGTATTTCCAATTTAATATTTTGTTATTTTTAATGCTAGTTTGCCACATTCTTATTTTCTCTCTGTCTCTTTGTGCATCCTCCCAGTTTTATATTTTGGATTCAAAATTAACGCAATAATAAAACTATATTCTTTATATTGGTTTGTAATTTACTTATTATTTGGCAATACATATGTTTCATATGCCAAATACTAAGTACATTACAAATACTAAGTGAATTACAAAGCAATACATAGAATAAAGTACTACAACAAGGAACAAATGTGGATTACAAACCAATACATATATATATTCTCAGTTTTTTTCTTGGTTCTTGTTTTTTTTCTTTGCCCAGAATATAGAGTTTTTTCCTTTCACTTTGCTAGCATTTCCTCATGTTTCCTTGTTTAACAGAGAGTTGGAAATTCCCCCCATTTGTAACTAGGACCAAAGCTAGTTCTAGAGAGAAAGAGAGAAGAAAGAACACAACAAAGTAAAGGAAAGTAAACGTACACGATTTTTACAGATCAAGATCTATGTTTGCTGGATCTAACACCAAAACTTGACAAGCTTCCAAAGCTAAATCTGGTTTCCAATCTTTGTCTTCATTTGCTTCGTCTTCTTCAGATCCTTTGGACTAAAGCTGGATCTAGAGAGAAATAGATGATAAAGCAGGAATAAATAAAGGAAGGAGAGTTATGAAGAAAGAAGAAAGATATTGAACGAGGAAAAAGCGGAGGGTTGTTTAAGGAAGAAAAAAAAAGAAAAATAGACTTTTGTGATTTTTTTAAAAGAGGGTACTTCGGCGGTTATATATTTCAAAAGAGGGTACCGCTTAAAAATATCTTTCATCGGTTAAATTAAAAGACATAAGACTTTTGGGGGTTATATATTGGGGGTGTAAACCGGGCTGGTCCTCTGTGATGATATTATAACGAAAAAGTCTCATATATTTGTTTTCAACCACTAAAGTACACTTTTGGTGATAAAATGACGAAGATGCCTTAATAAACAACAAACACGCGCATAAAGCCACTATCCAAATTTGGGCATCAGAATGAAAACATTGAGTATCGCAATGCACAGTTGAAATCTGTCAAAATTTGAGCATCGAAATTCAAAATCCACTGCCTAAATTTGGGCATCAGAATGAAAACATTGGACATCACAGTGCACAATTGAAATATGTCAAAATTTTGGGCATCAAAATTCAAAAAACCATTGTTGGAATGAAAACATTAGACATCACAACACATAATTAAAATATGTCAAAATTTTGGGCATCGAAATTCAAAAAACCACTGCCCACATTTGGGCATCAGAATGAAAACATTGGGCATCGCAATGCATAATTGAAATTTGTCAAAATTTTGGGCATCAGAATGAAAACATTGGGCATCGCAATGCATAATTGAAATCTATTAAAATTTGGGCATCAGAATGAAAACATTGGCCATCGTAATACACAATTAAAATCAGTCAAAATTTGGGCGTCGAAATACAAAAATCCAAGCTCAAATCTAGGCATCAGAATGCAAAAAGTGGGCATCGAAAAAAAATTTGAAGCCCGAAACAGTGCTTAAACAATGTTTTTTGGCCTTAAAACGAAGAAATCACAGGGTAAACCCAAGTAAACCCATTAAATCATGTAGATCTTGTCGAGAGCTTCTATTTGACATTTTGTGGGTCACGTAGTTCATCCGGAATCAAAAGTTATGTCATGCCGACGAATTATTTCCCAATATTTTAATTTTTAATAGGGCATTAGTTTTAAAATTGACAACTAACACCCTTAATCTCTCTTTTCTTCCTAAAGCTTTTAGAACCCTCAACGTGTTATGGTAATATTCGTGGAACAGTGACTTTCTTGGATGGTTTTAATCGTTCAGGTTTCCTCAAAACTCAAAATTCAAAATTCTATTTTTGCTTCTGTTCCTTAGATCCGTTTTTCTTTCAGCAACTTCTGAAATGACAGTAGATCTTAGAAGAAGAGGAGGGAGATGAAGAGGAGGGAGATGAAGAGAGATAGATATATATATATATAAAGAAAGATAGTGGGGTAAAATTAACGTGAAAGAAGACAAACAAAGTAGCAAGTGGGTACGAGTATTTTAAGAAAAAAATTAATGAAAAAACACTTTTGCGGTTTTAAAAAAATTGGGTAGCTAAGTGGTTACAATTCCACCAAATGGATCTGGCCTGTAATTATTCCTATATATTGTGTAAAGTGGACCAGTCCGATTATCACCCTACAATGTGTGTGTGTGTGTGTGTGTGTGTGTGTGTGTATATATATATATATATATATATAATGACAAAGTAGATTTCTCCCTTCAAAATCTCACTTTTAAATTATTGACTTTTGAGTTATCATTTCACGCTTTCTCTCTTCTATCTTTTCCCTATTTTCTTTGGTTGTATTTCTCTTCTCTCTCTCTCGTCTTCTCCCTATTTTCTCTCTTATCACCACATTCTCCTCTCTTTTAATTATGTTTAAATATTTTTCACTCTTTAAACATAAAAAATAGTAACTAAATAATTCCGGAGTCAAGAAAACAAATATATAAGCGGTTAGTAAAATAAAAATAATTTATGGAACAAGCCACTATAAAAATAAAATTTATAGAATCAACAAAACAAAAATAGTTTAATGCGGAGGTTAATAAAATAAAATAATTTGCAAAACAAAAGTTTAAAACAAATTCTTAAAAATATATATATGTAAAACAAAAATATGTTAGTAAAATAAAAATATTTGATGGAACAAAAATAATAGTTACAGAGTCAATAAAACAAAAACAATTTAAACTGAGGTTACTAAAATAATAAAAATAATTTACGGAACAAAAGTTTAAAACAAATTCTAAAAAATAACTATTTAAAACAAAAATACATTAGTAAAATAAAAATATTTGATTGAACAAAAATAAGAGTTACAGATTCAATAAAACAAAAATAATTTAAACTGAGGTTAGTAAAATTATAAAAATAATTTACGGAAAAAAATTTAAAACAAATTCTGAAAAATAGTTATGTAAAACAAAAATACGTTAGTAAAATAAAAATATTGATGGAACAAAAATAATAGTTACATAGTCAATAAAACAAAACAATTAAAACTGAGGTTAGAAAAATAATAACAATAATTTACAGAACAAAAGTTTTCCATAAAATTAATTCTTGAATATAAAATAAAAATAGTAGTTACGAAGTCAATAAAACAAAAAATATATAATGGAAGTTAGTAAAATTAAAATAATTTACGATGAAGATTTATCAAAATAAATTCGTTATTTTGATTTCAGCTTATTTTCTTATCATGAATTTCTTTATTCATAAAATACAAATATAATTTAATAAAAATAATCATTCAAAAGGAATAACTTATTTGAGTTCAGATTCTATTTGCAAGACGGAAAAAGTTCAAGTTTGTTCGAAGACATTTGTTATACAAAGTTTTTTAATAGTATAAATTGTTTAAGGTTGTCAAGCCATGAATTGACACTTAAAATTGACATTCCAGTAATGTTATTTAGAAACATTGACAATGTTGTAAGGTTGTGCAATGGAACAAGACTAATTATCATTAATCTTGGAGATTATATTGTTGGAACAATTTTTTGAAAGGAAGCAATGTTGGAGAAAATATTTTTATCCTAAGATTGTCATTAATTTCATCCGATGTAAGACTGTCTTTCAAGTTCTAGAGAAGACAATTTCCTTTGCTGATAACATATGCAATGACAATTAACAAGTGTCAAAGTCAATAATTGCACGTACTTCTCTTTTTTGAAAAAACCAGTATTTAACCATGAGTAGTTATATGTTGCAGTTTGTAGAGTAACAAATTATTTTGGTTTGACAATATTGATATGCGGTGAAGATGAAAAACCAACTAATAAGACAACAAATGTTGTGTAGAATAATTTTTTTAGAATCTATAAATAGTGATTAATGATATACTTATGTGTAATTGTTAATAAACTGATTCTTCTTATTTTATCATTTATGATTTTTTTTTATCCTCTTTACTTTGTTTATATACGATTTAGTTGACATGCGTTTAACGCACGAGTTAAAAAAACTATTTAATATTAACAGTGCTGGTGTATTACATTTAAATTATACACAATGGTGTTTAGGTTCATTAGTGGAAAGATATGGTAATATAATTAATATCATATATTGCTTTATTAAATTAACTTTTAACTATAATTAACAATACTACCTCTCATTCTTTTCATTTCTTTCAAATTAACTAGATGAACTCCTCTAATGAGCCTAATTAAACACTGAGTTAGACTTTCAATAAAATTCCATCATTTAATCTGAATTAATTGACCAAGCCCAAATTTAATTTAATTGATCAAATCAATTTCATAAATGAATTAATATTTACTGAACAAATGAATCATTTCATTCTTATTGTGTGACCATTCACAACTAATGCTAGTTGTAGGCGTACAAAATTAGTAACTTATGAATAACAAATTATTCTATTAAATAACAATTATTTTATATACATGAAATAAATTAAGAAGTTAATTTCAAGAACCTACAAATCATATGAACAACTACCAATAGGTGAAATAGTGAGTAAACTTATTTCAATTGCGAGTTCATACATGAAAAGTTGTTCGACATTTAATTTCCAGATTAAATATAGGACATTGATTATAAGTCAAAACTCAATTGATTTAATTATTGTGATTTCATTTCAAGTACCAGTAATTCAATTATGAATTAAATCATGCCTTAGCCAAGGTTTTCGAATCATGAACTTTAAAAACATAGGAATTTCTATTATCTTCTGACAAGTGACAAATTTTATGTTGGCTAGTTATTAACCCCATGCACACCAGTGCAACACCCAATATACCCCTTTGCAAGTGTTAAACAATAAAAAAGTATATCAAAGTGTTACAAGATGTACAAAAGGAACTATTGTGCCTCAAGTCCGATGACTAATCATGCATTATCACAAAGTGAAAATTCTTAATTTGACAAATAATATTTTTATTCAAGAATTTTCAACGAACCATGTTCAATGAACATGTTCTCTAACAAGCACCTGCATATATGCACTTGTGCCACACCGCTGATGCTAATGGAATGCAACAAACCTTGTCATATGAACATACATCATACGCTTAAGTATAACAAGCTATGTAATGTCCTTGTCTTAAAAAAACCAATTGAATTAGAACCAATTTAAAACCAAAATCCTAGAATTAAACATAATTTATGATTACCATCAAATATGTAACCATGTCACAAAGCTAAAAATGATCTAAAGACGTTATCATATATTTATAAACAATAAATAATATGAAAATATAAGATAAAGAAGTGTCTTCATATAAATATAAATTTCAATAAAAAATATTTTTAAAAAAATGTAAAATAGAAGTCCAACTTAATCCCACTTAGTAACTACTAATAGGTTCAGTTTGGTAACTTGGGGAAAATCACAGTCACACCATTACAGTCGATACGTGTCACGATGTAGCAAAATTTCTGTGCAATAGAAGAGTTTTTAAATCAAAATGAAATTATGACTATGCATCTAGAAGACTAGAACAATTGTTTTTCATAGCCACCAATCTAAATATTACTCCCTCCGTCCCTAAATTATTGTCCTCATTTCTTTTTTCGTCCGTTCCAAAATAATTATCCACTTTGAAATTTACTTTTTTAGAACATCATTTTTACCGCTTTATCCTTACTTTTTCACCTTACTTTAATTATGCTTCGCCAAACCAAACATCTTTAATCAAATTACACATTAAGCCAATATAAATAATCGAGTCAATTGTTTTTTCAATAATTCAATCGGAATGATAATTTAGGAACGGAGAGAGTATTATAATTAAGCTAATGTATTACTCCAATTTACCTGGGTTAGCTTAGCTAGTGAGGCCAGCAATGGTGTCAAGTGTCAACTGTCAAGAGAGGAGAAACGATATGGAACCATTCCCAAAGCCAAAAGAAAAAAACAAAAAAAACTAATGGTGATACATGGCAATTGCCCTCGTTTGCCGCGGTAGCTAACACCTCATCAAAACATCGCCACGTACATGGCACGTGGCATAATTACACGGACCAAAACAGCAACCTGCCATATACAAAAAGAGGAACTATTCGCCATCGCATAGCGAATGCACATAGAACGAGAGAGATGGAGCGAAGCGGAGAGGAAGGGAAAAAAGTTGGAGAAGAGAGGGGAAAGACGGAGGGGCTGCCTGTAGAAAGCAGTCCGTACACGCAGTACAAGAATATAGAAGATTACAAGCGACAGGGGTATGGCACAGAAGGGCACCAGCAACCTCAGGAAGGGCGTGGAGCCGGTGGTACAGACGCACCCACTCCTTCCGGTGCCGCCCCCCCTGTTTCGTCTGTTACCAACAAACGTCAAGGTGTCCCTTGATTGAGAGGCCTGGGCGTGTTTTTTTGTATGGTTTTAATCAGCTTATAGTGTTGTTATCTTTCTGGCTTCTGCATTACCTGCGTGAATAATAATTTGATGAATAATGTTTTAGAAATGCGTTTGGCAATTCAAATTAATTAGTTAAAGTTAATTTGTGTAATTTTAAGGTGATTTGTAGTTGAAAGATAACCTCGTTAATTTTTTATAGATATAATAGTTATAATTATATTACTATATTATTAATTGATGTGTTAAAAATCAGTGTTGGGCTCCTGAATGCGGCTTGATGGAGAATTGGAGATATATGGGCTTAGTGTATGGCTTTTTTTTTTTTCTCTGAGGCGTGGGAAATGATCGAGCACAAGATCTTACACTTTGTGAAATCTCATGTATATCACTGGGCTTAGTGTATGGCTCGAACAATTTGGAATTTGTCAGGAGACACTAAGAAAACCTTAATAGCAATGTAAGGGGCAAGGCTTCGCGAAAAAAAAAAAAAAAAACTTTGGACTGAAAGTAAGAATTGTGTGAATATCAAAGTAATTTGACGGAGTTTTTAGACTATAGAAAACGTGTAAATATTTATGTTTTATGAAGGGTTAAAAATATGCCCCAAGTCATAAGGCTTCACAAAGTGTGAAGTCTCAGGTTCGATCCCTTCCCATGCCTCTCTTAGGAGGAAAAAAAAATACTTATGTGGGCAATCGGGTAAGTTTGGGAACAAATAAGGAAAGAGTTTGTTTGAATTAGACTTGTTTTAGCTTACGGCCTTGTGATCACTCGTTTTGACTTGTCTTGGAGCTCACGGCTCCGGTCATTATCGATTGGCAGCTTGCCCAATGGGCAGGCCCTGCCTGAAAAGTGATACATTTTTTTGTGGTGGTGTAGATGTTCCCGAGCATGAACAATAATAATTTGTTAGGTAATTCAAATGTATGATCCGCAACATATATAAATCGGAAGCTTGGCTCTCTCGCACTCTCACATGAGTTAGACTTGTGTCGATCTTAGGGTAGAAAAAGAAAAACGGGGTATGGACATTCATTTCCTTGCCTTGTATGATAGGGAAAGGGCAAGAAAGATAAATATGCTTTGCAGTTTCACTCACAAGCACTCCATGACTTGAATTAAATAAATCATTTCACAAAGCATCTGCCAATCTAACTTCACAACAATCTCATACATATATGCGTTCTCTCTCTCTCATCATACCCACCCACCGCCGTTCAAATTTAGTGTATTAAATAATACAGTACATGACTACGTACATTTGTTTACGATCTTAGAGAATATTTAATTAAATATTACCGGTCCCACTTACTTTGTTTTTATTATAAGAAATGTATTTTTTTTATTAAAGATAACAATTAGGTGGTAAGTGGTATAATGATAAATATGAGGTATTGAGGTCTTAGAAGAAAAAAAAATTTTAAAGATAATAATTAGATGTTAATGAATAAATTTAAGTTAAGTTATAATGGATGATAATTTAACTCAAAATTATTTATTAATATCTCTTTGTCACCCATAATTATGATTTAATATCATCGCTGCATCACTTATTCGAAAATTTTCAAAATAAATTCTTACGTGATAGTTTAGGGAAATGCCCGGTCATTTCAACATTTGGTTCGATTGACACTTGATAATGTCAGAATGGACGTCAGTTAAATAATGAATTTTTTTTTTCAGTGTTTCAATTATTTGATGGAAGTGGCAACGTCAGTCAATTTGACATTTGTCATATGAGAAACAAAATTTAACAAAAACTTACGTAAGACAGAGTCTTATAGATATTTTTTGTAATTTGAATCATTTTTATTCGATTCATCATGTATTAATAAATTGAATTATAAAAAAATAAATCTCTATTTTATTAACTAAGATTCATACGACGATCTTACGAAAGATTTTACTCAAAAAAAGATACATCAGCATAAGTGATATACACATCCAAGTGATACGTACGAATCTTACTACATAAGATAGTGTTTCGTTTAAGCCATCAATTATGATTTGATGATTAGTCAATTTAAAAGTTAATCTAGGATTTCTTTTCTAGTTTGGAAAAATGATTAATTTTGTTATTGTAATTTGATCAATTATTACGTTACGTCATTATATTATTTTCGAACAAAATAATCACCGTACTTGTAAAAGGAGATGCAATTTCGTCATCATCACTAATTGTCATCGATTCGATTTTTAAAGAAATTAATTTCAGTTGCTCTTTTTTTTCTTTTTTCTTTTAATGTAAGAAGATGTTTCATAATATGAAGTTAAAATTAAATGATTTATGGTTCTTAAATTATCACAATTTTAACTTTTAGAAGTTTAAAAATTATATTTTAAGAAATAAAAAAAGGAAAAGAATAAATAAAATATAAAAATGCAAATAAAAAATTAAGAGAAGAATATCAATAATACAATAACATTCAATAATTCACTTATAATTGATAAAAAAACTATTTACCGATTGAGATTAAATCGTTTTAAAATATTTAACGGTCGAGATTCATCTCACGTGTGGAGGTGGTTATTTTTTTATTAACAAGTTATTTACTAAATTAGTAAAAATTACACAATAATTATTTAAAATAAATTAAAACAAATTATTCAATAAATTATTTAATTAAATTTAATAAATTAATGAATTATTTAAACAAATATTTATTTTTAAACAAATTTGATGCGTCCAAAATTCTCCTCGACTTGGACTTTTGGATACGACTTTCAATATATCCTTGATCTTGAGGCTAACTCTGCAAACCAATCAAAAAAGCGTAAACTAGGCGGGGGCACTCGCGAAAAGTCATCCGGCAAGAATTAGCATAACAATTTACTCAGTCGACAATTTAGCAGAGTTTAGGCCATCAATTAGAATCACGTATCTCTCTTTGATCTTGAGGGGCTTATATAATTGTTGCCAAAGGGTAACTGCTCATAACTACCCATTAAGCATTATAGCATAAATGGCGGGCATATTAACTGCCTCATTAACTGTCTCATTTATCACAACAGTAACATCATGGTAATGATGGAGAATTCCCGGAAGTAACCGTCTATACCCACAATAAATGTCTCTTTGATAAACGAGCATGGCAAGTCTTTTGCTTGTGGCGTGGTTAAGCCCCCAAACGTCGTGCCACTTTGCCGTGGAGGTTAAGCCCCCAGCTCGCGATATATCAATGGTCGCTGCCCATCTCTCCGTGCCTCGAAGCTTGGAATACACGTGTTTTGCCTATGAACAATGAAGATGTGCCAGGCACGTGACCCGTATGTCTTGAGCCTATTGGGCCGAGCGGTTCGGTAGCCCACTGCTCCTTGTCTCTAGAGTATTCATGATCGGAGTGAGGGAAGGATCTAGGAATTTATAAACCAAATCATTTCTTGAAATGTAATTAATCTTTTATTACGTGCGTCGAGTTGCCCACGATCAAAGTTTTAAGTAGATGGCGGCCAAGGGTTTTGAAGAGACAAGTCGTCACCGCCGCCTCTTTGCCTTGCGTGGGCCCATTCAATGAGCCATTAAATGCCGCCTCGAATCCAGAGCTCTAATGATGAGTAGCTTCCAAGCGCGATTTAAGTCGGATATAAGCGAGTCCTCCCCATTTTCAACTTTTACCACATCAAGAGATTTCAAAGCCGAAGAGAACTTCATTTCTGCATTTGGGGATTATATTGGTGCCGATCCTGCTTACAACAGCGCTCAATCCACAACAAACTTCCAAGATCTTCAGCCTCCACTCCTCAACAATAACAGATACTTCTTTCAATCTTTGTTGCCATTTCTTATCCATGCTTTTACTGCTTTAACCCCAAATTAGGGTTCCATAATGTCATTCACCCATATACGATCTCTTCTGCAATTAGTCTGTTGAAGACTTAGATTTAAAGTGTAATATGTCAAAATGTAGACTTTTAGATTCCGATTTCTTCTATTCATCTTGTTCTCCCATACGTCACCAAATCATTCCGGTCAAGTAGGGAATCGAGGAATACTTGGCCGTGCCAGCTCACCGATCTTAGGATAGGCTCTTCCCATGGGTTTTTACTTGATCTGTTTTTACCTGACTACTTGAGCAAGATTTAATATGTGTTCCTCGATTCCTGTTTCCTGTAGGATGTCCAGCGACGAAACCCACTCAGAAATTGAAGGTCGTAGCTACGACCATGGTGCTCAGCTGAAAGAGGAGGCTCGGTATCTTAGTTCGGTTCGGAGGAGAGCGGTGGAAGAAATCTCGTTAATTCAGTGGAAGCAAAACTGACAACTTGCGAGCAGGAGGCAGCGAGAGACAAACAACACATTTCCGAGCACGATGATCGAATTAAAAACCTCCCCGGCTCGAGCAAACCACGATCTGAACAAAATAAGGACACACTTAAAGGCAAACAAATCATTGCCAGCAGCTCCTCCTCGATCAAATGGGACGACCTGACTTGTGAAGATGATATCAGTTGCTTGGTTTTATTCCTTGGTATGGACCCCAAGAACTCTGAGGGTAAAAGCCTTGATACGGACATCAATGAGAGCGGACACAACTACGAGGGATCGGATGGTCTTATTTCGATTTCTTTGTTGTAGGACTTCGCCTTCCCCTAGACCCATTCATCCTAGAGTTTCTGAACATAACCAACTCCCTCCCCTGCGACCTGACCCTTACAACAGTAAGGTTTCTGGTCGCATACACCGTCACCTGTAGGTTGCTCTGGTTCGAACTCGAAATGACCTTATTTAGGAAATTCTTCTTATTTTCCTTAGATAAGAAATCCGGACGTATCACAGGGCGCTCAAACCCTAATTACTTTAAACTTTTGAATGAGGGCCCCAACAAGGTAGATTCTTGGGACGGGAAAGCCCTGTTAGTTGAATCAAGAGTAGGCTGGCCATTTGCTCCCTATATACACGACTTCGGGCTCCCTGATTACGACAAGACTGCCTTCCGAGATGGCAAACCTCAAATAGCCAGGGCCTTCAGATCGCTGCTCGGAGTAAAGGATGGACGGGATGGTCGGGCTGGACAAGACTGGGTACTCAACTAGCGGGTCCTCACTTTTGATTTAACTCTTCTACGTCTGGCCGGGATCATAAGTTGGCCTGTGGATGGAGTCGAGCCCCGAGTGACCATCGAAGCCGAACAACCACATCCCTATTGGGGGAAGTGCCATGAAGGAAATTTCTAGTGAATGCCTTGATTGTGCCGAGCGGGATCAAGCGCACACCTTTTTCAATTACCGGTCTGACTTTAATCTTTGCTCTTGATTTAAAATTTGTAAACCCATTATTTGCTGATAATTTTTCCTCTATCTTTGCCCTGGTATTTGCAGATATGAAGCAATTAAATGATGCAAACAAGTTTTTTGCGAGCGAAAGGCGACCAGAGAGGCAAGCATCTTTCCTGAAACTCAAACGCCACTCTTCCGACCATTCCGGCCACTACGGCCAGGGCGAGGCCTGTGGAATCAACGAGAACCAAGCCCACTACCACTGCTTGCAACCATGATGCCATTGTCCAAAAGCTAATCATCTTCTATAAGCACCCATCCTACGGCCGATCTTTGCCGCTCAAACCAAAGTCCCCAAAAGAATAGAAGAAGCGGGAGCGAGAAAAAGGCGTGGCAGGGACAACTAGCCCGCCCGCTCCCTCGTGGCATAAAGATAACTTCTTCATGCGAGGATCGGAGAAATGCATCCACTTATCGGCGAGATAGCCAACGTGCTTGACACAGGACAAAATCAATATTTTCAAGCGAAGTGGCTACCCACTCTTTGTAGGGCCAGATGCAGTGAGGCTACGACATGGTGGGGTCAGAAAGAAAAGAAGCATGCAAGCTCGGTTACAGTCGGCGAAGTGGGAATGTGCTTGACCAAGTAACCTCTCTCTCTATTCTAATCTGCTTCCTTTTAACATGCCATAGACGGATTATGCCACGATTTGCATTGCCACAGCGGGTGATGTATGATCGACTTATCGACAACGTCAATTCAAATGCTGCAATGGTGAAGGAGAAAAACCAGCTGGAGGAAATTGTCAACACTCTTCGGGCCGAGCTTAAAACAACCAGGAGACTCTCCTTTGCTAAAGTGATTGAGATCTCCAAAATCGAAGAAAGAAAAGAAAAGCTTGGAATCCCCTTTGGATTTTTCGAAATCAGAAGATGACGGCCTTGAACAATATCTCCACAGTACGAAAAGAGCTCCAGCTACCCAGGAGCAGATTGGAGGAAGCCAAAGCAGCTTTGAGAATTTCGGAGAGAAAGTTAAAGGAAAACTAGCTTCGCCAACAGTAAAAACAAAACATCATCGGCGACTATAAGAACTACGAAGACTTTGCCTCTTTGCGTCGAGAGTGAAGCCTATCCTTTCTTCCTCCGGGGTGGATCATGTCTTGAGCGAGATATCATGCAATGGCTTAGAAGATGCGGTTAAGGCTGCTCGGCTTAATGGGGCACCAACCCGCCACTTGTCCCTCGGCCCGTCTGGCCGCCCTTGTTCCTGGAGGGGCAGCTGGAGTCTCTCGCGATGCGAGAGAAAGATTATTTCCATGGACCCTCCTCCTGTTGCCCAAGTCACCATAAGCGAGCTAATGACTCAAATCAGGCTCGGCGCAAACAACGAGAAGGTGAAGGCCTTTGCGACCAGGTGACGAAGAAGATGTAATCATCATCGAAGCCAATCCACGAGAAACAACGAACGATCAAGTAGCCATTCCCCGATGCTGAAACTTCTTGGCTGCGTGCCCGGATTCAAAAAACAATTTGTCTACAGTCGTTTAAACAATTTATTTTCCTAGTCATGTAATATTACTTTTGTGCTTTTGACTACTTGCCAATATTTTGTCGCTTGTGTCTTCATAAAGATTCAATTGTTGCTTTTGAAAAAACAAACTTTTAAATTAAAGCGACGGACTTGAACATTAACCATTCTTCACTGGCGAAGCAATTCATGCTCGTGAAAAGAATAATCGAGAACAATAATAATAATGCAACTAAAGGCCGAAGCAGCTTAGTTTCGAACATCATTTCTTCACGAGAGCAAAAGCAACTCATGCTCGTGAAAAAAATGAATAATCGAGAACAATAACAATCT
>CM028379.1:108148307-108281692 GCA_013146195.2 Codonopsis lanceolata | reverse complement strand
TTATTTCGAACAAATGAATCATTTCATTCTTATTGTGTGACCATTCACAACTAATGCTAGTTGTAGGCGTACAAAATTAGTAACTTATGAATAACAAATTATTCTATTAAATAACAATTATTTTATATACATGAAATAAATTAAGAAGTTAATTTCAAGAACCTACAAATCATATGAACAACTACCAATAGGTGAAATAGTGAGTAAACTTATTTCAATTAAGTAGTTCATACATGAAAAGTTGTTCGACATTTAATTTCCAGATTAAATATAGGACATTGATTATAAGTCAAAACTCAATTGATTTAATTATTGTGATTTCATTTCAAGTAGCAGTAATTCAATTATGAATTAAATCATGCCTTAGCCAAGGTTTTCGAATCATGAACTTTAAAAACATAGGAATTTCTATTATCTTCTGACAAGTGACAAATTTTATGTTGGCTAGTTATTAACCCCATGCACACCAGTGCAACACCCAATATACCCCTTTGCAAGTGTTAAACAATCAAAAAGTATATCAAAGTGTTACAAGATGTACAAAAGGAACTATTGTGCCTCAAGTCCGATGACTAATCATGCATTATCACAAAGTGAAAATTCTTAATTTGACAAATAAAATTTTTATTCAAGAATTTTCAACGAACCATGTTCAATGAACATGTTCTCTAACAAGCACCTGCATATATGCACTTGTGCCACACCGCTGATGCTAATGGAATGCAACAAACCTTGTCATATGAGCATACATCATACGCTTAAGTATAACAAGCTATGTAATGTCCTTGTCTTAAAAAAACCAATTGAATTAGAACCAATTTAAAACAAAAATCCTAGAATTAAACATAATTTATGATTACCATCAAATATGTAACCATGTCACAAAGCTAAAAATGATCTAAAGACGTTATCATATATTTATAAACAATAAATAATGTGAAAATATAAGATAAAGAAGTGTCTTCATATAAATATAAATTCCAATAAAAAATATTTTTAAAAAAATGTAAAATAGAAGTCCAACTTAATCCCAATTAGTAACTACTAATAGGTTCAGTTTGGTAACTTGGGGAAAATCACAGTCACACCATTACAGTCGATACGTGTCACGATGTAGCAAAATTTCTGTGCAATAGAAGAGTTTTTAAATCAAAATGAAATTATGACTATGCATCTAGAAGACTAGAACAATTGTTTTTCATAGCCACCAATCTAAATATTACTCCTCCGTCCCTAAATTATGTCTCCGTTTCATTTTTTTTCGGGTCAGTCCTAAAATAATTATCCATTTAAACTTACTTTAGAACATCATTTTTATCGCTTTATCCTTACTTTCACCTTATTTTAATTATTGCATTACGCTTTTGAAACTTTAAACTACACATTAAACCAATATAAATAATCGAGTCAATTGTTTTTTTAATCGTGCGTCGGATCAACGCGGACAATAATTTAGGGGAGAGAGTATTATAATGGGAAATTTCAGTGAGTATAATTTTGAAAACATCTTTCATCTAGACTATCAATCGATTTTTGGACATTTCATATAGCTACAAATTGCTTCGCCTTTTAAAATGACAAAAATGTCATTAATGAAAACATCGATGCAGCCTTGGCATGCCAAAAATGCCGATGATGCCAAATCTTGGCATCAAAGTGAAATGCCGATCTTTTACAATTGTTGTCGATGCCAAAAAAAATATTTCGATGCCAAAAATGCGATGCCAAATCTTGGCATCGGGTGAATGCCGATGTCAAATCTTGGCGTCGAGGTGCAATGCCGATGCTTACAATTGATGTTGATGCTAAAGTAATAGTAGCCGATGCTAAAAATGCGATGCTTAAAATTTTGGCGTCAGATCAAAAGGCTGCTGATGCTTTCTACATTGATGCTGATGCCAAAAATAGTGAGCCTCCACCTATCAGCTCACTGCCTCCAGCAACTCCTCCGCCGGCCGTTCCAGCTCCGACTCCAGCCACCCCTCCTCCATCACCTCCACCTCCCGCACCAACACCTCCACCAGCTGTTCCGCCCCCAGCTCCCCATCCCCATGCAGTGATGCACGAGCGAGAGAGAGATCGCCAAACCAAACATGAGCTTTGCTTCGTATTAGGCTCTTTGACTTTTAAAACCATCATTTATAGTTACAGTTAGCTCAAAATTCGGTGGCACTACAACTACGCGTGGCCATTCATCCCTTCCATTAAAGATTACATCATTGAGTAGACTTTTTTGTCATTTTCTTTTCTTTAAACATATTTTCAGACTTTATTTTTCTAATATGGTTCTACTTTTGAAGCTGTGAAATCATCAAAGATCACAAAAGAATCCGTCGAATCACAAATCTAAACGCTGCATCCTCACCATTTTTTGTTTCATTCAAACCCAATCGATCTCAAACAGAACAAATTTCGGGAGAGAGAGAGAGAGAGAGCCTGGGCAATGATGTACATTTATCCAAAAATGCACCAAAGATACGAAAAAATTGATGGATTGATTTGAAAAAATGTTTTAGAAAATGTACCGGCTTATTATTATCTCAATTATAATTAAGCTAATGTATTACTCCAATTTACCTGGGTTAGCTTAGCTAGTGAGGCCAGCAATGGTGTCAAGTGTCAAGTGTCAACTGTCAAGAGAGGAGAAACGATATGGAACCATTCCCAAAGCCAAAAGAAAAAAACAAAAAAAACTAATGGTGATACATGGCAATTGCCCTCGTTTGCCGCGGTAGCTAACACCTCATCAAAACATCGCCACGTACATGGCACGTGGCATAATTACACGGACCAAAACAGCAACCTGCCATATACAAAAAGAGGAACTATTCGCCATCGCATAGCGAATACACATAGAACGAGAGAGATGGAGCGAAGCGGAGAGGAAGGGAAAAAAGTTGGAGAAGAGAGGGGAAAGACGGAGGGGCTGCCTGTAGAAAGCAGTCCGTACACGCAGTACAAGAATATAGAAGATTACAAGCGACAGGGGTATGGCACAGAAGGGCACCAGCAACCTCAGGAAGGGCGTGGAGCCGGTGGTACAGACGCACCCACTCCTTCCGGTGCCGCCCCCCCTGTTTCGTCTGTTACCAACAAACGTCAAGGTGTCCCTTGATTGAGAGGCCTGGGCGTGTTTTTTTGTATGGTTTTAATCAGCTTATAGTGTTGTTATCTTTCTGGCTTCTGCATTACCTGCGTGAATAATAATTTGATGAATAATGTTTTAGAAATGCGTTTGGCAATTCAAATTAATTAGTTAAAGTTAATTTGTGTAATTTTAAGGTGATTTGTAGTTGAAAGATAACCTCGTTAATTTTTTATAGATATAATAGTTATAATTATATTACTATATTATTAATTGATGTGTTAAAAATCAGTGTTGGGCTCCTGAATGCGGCTTGATGGAGAATTGGAGATATATGGGCTTAGTGTATGGCTTTTTTTTTTTTTTTCTCCTAAGGGGGCATGGGAAATGATCGAACCTAAGATCTTACACTTTGTGAAATCTCATGTATATCACTGGGCTTAGTGTATGGCTCGAACAATTTGGAATTTGTCAGGAGACACTAAGAAAACCTTAATAGCAATGTAAGGGGCAAGGCTTCGCGAAAAAAAAAAAAAAAAACTTTGGACTGAAAGTAAGAATTGTGTGAATATCAAAGTAATTTGACGGAGTTTTTAGACTATAGAAAACGTGTAAATATTTATGTTTTATGAAGGGTTAAAAATATGCCCAAGTCATAAAGAAAGGTTTGGTGTGAAGCCTCGTGTTCGATCCCTTCACGCCTCTTAGGAGGAAAAAAAAATGCTTATGTGGGCAATCGGGTAAGTTTGGAAACAAATAAGGAAAGAGTTTGTTTGAATTAGACTTGTTTTAGCTTACGGCCTTGTGATCACTCGTTTTGACTTGTATTGGAGCTCACGGCTCCGGTCATTATCGATTGGCAGCTTGCCTAACGGGCGCCTCTGAAAGTGATACATTTTTTGTGGTGGTGTAGATGTTCCCGAGCATGAACAATAATAATTTGTTAGGTAATTCAAATGTATGATCCGCAACATATATAAATCGGAAGCTTGGCTCTCTCGCAGTCTCACATGAGTTAGACTTGTGTCGATCTTAGGATAGAAAAAGAAAAACGGGGTATGGACATTCATTTCCTTGCCTTGTATGATAGGGAAAGGGCAAGAAAGATAAATATGCATTGCAGTTTCACTCACAAGCACTCCATGACTTGAATTAAATAAATCATTTCACAAAGCATCTGCCAATCTAACTTCACAACAATCTCATACATATATGCCTTCTCTCTCTCTCATCATACCCACCCACCGCCGTTCAAATTTAGTGTATTAAATAATACAGTACATGACTACGTACATTTGTTTACGATCTTAGAGAATATTTAATTAAATATTACCGGTCCCACTTACTTTGCTTTTATTATAAGAAATGTATTTGTTATTAAGAATAACAATTAGGTGTTAATGAATAAATTTAAATTAAGTTATAATGGATGATAATCTAACTCAAAGTTATTTATTACTTTTTTCGTTTCTAAATTATCGTCCTTTTTTCTTTTTTCGTCTTTCTCAAAATAATTGTCCACGTTGAAACTTATCTTTCTAGAACATTACTTTTATCACTTTATTCTTATTTCTTCACTCTATTTTAATTATGGGTCATATATACATTGACATTAAAAGAAACTACATATTAAATCAATATAAATAATCAAATCAATTATTTTTTCTTAAACTGTTTTTTGAATCAACTAAAACCATTATTTACTGACAGAGGGAGTAATATCTGGTTGTCACCCATACTTATGATTTAATATCATCGCTGCATCACTTATTCGAATTTTTTAAAAATAAATTCTTACGTGATAATTTAGGGAAATGCCCGGTCAATTCAACATTTGGTTCGATTGACACTTGATAATGTCAGAATGGACGTCAGTTAAATAATGAATTTTTTTTTTTCAGTGTTTCAATTATTTGATGGAAGTGGCAACGTCAGTCAATTTGACATTTGTCATAAGAGAAATAAAATTTAACAAATACTTACGTAAGATAGTCTTATTGATATTTTTTGTAATTTGAATCATTTTTATTTGATTTATTATGTATTGATAAATTAAATTATAAAAAAACAAATCTCCATTTTTTTAACTAAGATCCATAAAACGATCATACTGAAGATTTTACTCAAAAAAGATACATCAACATAAGTGATATGTACAACGTACGAATCTTACTACATAAGATAGTTTTTCGTTTAAGCCATCAATTATGATTTGATGATTAGTCAATTTAATAGTTAATCTATGATTTCTTTTCTAGTTTGGAAAAATGATCAATTTTGTTATTGTAATTTGATCAATAATTATATTTTGTTATTATATTACTTTCAAACAAAATAATCACCATATTTGTAAAGGGAGATGCAATTTCGTCATCATCACTAATTGTCATCGATTCGATTTTTAAAGAAATTAATTTCAGTTGCTTTTTTTTAATGAAGGAAGATGTTTCATAATATGAAGTTAAAATTAAATGATTTATGGTTCTTAAATTATCACAATTTTTACTTTTAGAAGTTTAAAAAATATATTTTATGAAATAAAAAAAAGGAAATAATAAATAAAATTTAAAAATGCAAATAAAAAATTAAGAGAAGAATATCAATAATACAATAACATTCAATAATTCACTTATAATTGATAAAAAATATTTACCGAATGAGATTAAATCGTTTTAAAATATTTAACGGTCGAGATTCATCTCATGTGTGGAGGTGGTTATTTTTTTATTAACAAGTTATTTACTAAATTAGTAAAAATTACACAATAATTATTTAAAATAAATTAAAACAAATTATTCAATAAATTATTTAATTAAATTTAATAAATTAATGAATTATTTAAACAAATATTTATTTTTAAACAAATTTGATGCGTCCAAAATTCTCCTCGACGCACTGGACTTTGCTAACTGGATACATAGCTTTCAATATATCCTTGATCTTCGAGGCCCAACTCTGCAAACCAATCAAAAGAACTGTAAACTAGGCAGGGGCACTCCTTGTAAAAGTCATCCGACGCAAGAATTAGCACAACAATTTACTCAGTCGACAATTTGGCAGAGTTTAGGCCAGCAATTAGAATCACGTACTTCTTTCTTTGATCTTGAGGGGCTTATATAATTGTTACCAGAGGGTAACTGCTCATAACTACTCATTAAGCATTATAGCATAAATGACAAGCATATTAACTGCCTCATTAACTGTCTCATTTATCATAACAGTAACATCATGGTAATGATGGAGAATTCCCCAGAAGTAACCGTCTATACCCACAATAAATGTCTCTTTGATAAACGAGCATGGCAAGTCTCCTGCCGCTGGCCGACATGGTTAAGCCCCACTGCCGTGTTTTGCCCATTTGGAGGTTAAGCCCCATTCGCGATATATCAATGGTCGCTGCCCATCTCTCCGTGCCTCGAACCTTGGAATACACGTGCGTTGCCTATGAACGATGAAGATTTGCCAGGCACGTGACCCATGTCTTGAGCCTATTGGGCCAGGCAGTTCAGTAGCCCCTTACTCCTTGTCTACCGAGTATTCATGCTCGGAGTGAGGAGAAGGACCTGGAATTTATAAACCAAATCGCTCTTGAAATGTAATTAATCTTTTATTACGTGCATCGAGTTGCCCACGATCAAAGTTTTAAGTAGATGGCAGCCCAAAAAGGGTTTTGAAGAGACAAGTCGTCACCCGCCGCCTCTTTGCCTTGCATGGGCCCATTCCCAATGAGCCATTAAATGCCGCCTCGAATCCCGAGCTCTAATGATGAGTAGCTTCCAAACGACGATTTCGTCAGATATAAAAGCGGGAGTCCCTCCCCATTTTCAACTTTTACCGCTCCAAGAGATTTCAAAGCCGAAGAGAACTTCATTTTTGTATTTGGGGATTATATTGGTGCCGATCCTGCTTACAACAGCGCTCAATCCACAACAAACTTCCAAGATCTTCAGCCACCACTCCTCAACAATAACAGGTACTTCTTTCAATCTTTGTTGCCATTTCTTATCCATGATTTTACTGCTTTAACCCCAAATTAGGGTTCCATAATGTCATTCACCCATATACGATCTCTTCTGCAATTAGTCTGTTGAAGACTTAGATTTAAAGTGTAATATGTCAAAATGTAGACTTTTAGATTCCGATTTCTTCTATTCATCTTGTTCTCCCTTCTGTCACCAAATCATTCCAGTCCAAGTAGGGGAATCGAGGAATACTTGACCGGTGCCCCGCTCACCGATCTTAGGATAGGCTCTTCCCATGGGTTTTTACTTGATCTGTTTTTACCTGACTACTTGAGCAAGATTTAATATGTGTTCCTCGATTCCTGTTTCCTGTAGGATGTCCAGCGGACGAAACCCACTCGAGAATTGAAGGTCGTAGCTACGACCAGGTGCTCCATGAAACCGAGGAGGCTCGGTATCTTAGGTTCGGTTCGGAGGAGAGCGAGCTGGAAGAAATCTCGTTAATTCCGCGGAAGCAAAAACCCCAACAACTTGCAGAACCGGAGACGAGCAGAGACAAACAACACATTTCCGAGCACGATGATCGAATTAAAAACCTCCCCGGCTCGAGCAAACCACGATCTGAACAAAATAAGGACACACTTAAAGGCAAACAAATCATTGCCAGCAGCTCCTCCTCGATCAAATGGGACGACCTGACTTGTGAAGATGATATCAGTGCTTGGTTTTATTCCTTGGGTATGGACCCCAAGAACTACAGGGTAAAAGCCTTCGATCTGGACATCAATGAGAACGGACACAACTACCAAGGGGATCAGATGGTCTTCTATTTCGATTTCTTTGTTGTAGGACTTCGCCTTCCCCTAGACCCATTCATCCTAGAGTTTCTGAACATAACCAACTCCCTCCCCTGCGACCTGACCCTTACAACAGTAAGGTTTTAAGTCGCATACACCATCTATGGGTAGTTGCTCGGTTCGAACTCGAAATGACCTTATTTAGGAAATTCTTCTTATTTTCCTTAGATAAGAAATCCGGACGTATCACAGGGCGCTCAAACCCTAATTACTTTAAACTTTTGAATGAGGGCCCCAACAAGGTAGATTCTTGGGACGGGAAAGCCCTGTTAGTTGAATCAAGAGTAGGCTGGCCATTTGCTCCCTATATCTGCGACTTGGGCTCCCGACACGACAAGCGCCTTCCCAGAGTGGCAAACCTCAAATAGCCAGGGCCTTCAGATCGCTGCTCGGAGTAAAGGATGGACGGGATGGTCGGGCTGGACAAGACTGGGTACTCAACTAGCGGGTCCTCACTTTTGATTTAACTCTTCTACGTCTGGCCGGGATCATAAGTTGGCCTGTGGATGGAGTTGAGCCCCGAGTGACCATCGAAGCCGAACAACCACATCCCTACTGGGGGAAATGTCATGAAGGGAAATTTCCTAGTGAATGCCTTGATTGTGCACGAACGGGATCCAACTGCACACCTGCTTTTTCAATTACCGGTTTGACTTTAATCTCTGCTCTTGATTTAAAATTTGTAAACCCATTATTTGCTGATAATTTTTCCTCTATCTTTGCCCTGGTATTTGCAGATATGAAGCAATTAAATGATGCAAACAAGTTTTTGCAGGCCGCCAAAAAAGGAGCGACCAAGAGAGGCAAGCATCTTTCCACTCAAACTCCTGCCACTCTTCCAACCATTCCGGCCACTACGACCGGGCGAGGCACAAAACGGAATCAACCAGAACCAAGCCCACCTACCACACTCGCAACCATGATGCCCGCTGTCCAAAAAGCTAATCATGCTACTATAAGCACCCATCCTACAGCCAGTGCTGCCACTCCAAGCCAAAGTCCCCAAAAAGAATAGAAGAGCAGGCACCGAGCAGAAAAAGCTGTGCTTGGGGACACTAGCCCGCCCACTCCCTCATGGCATAAAGATAACTTCTTCATGCCTGAGGATCGGGAGAAAGCTGCATCCCTTATCGGCGAGATAGCCAACGTGCTTGACCTGGAAAAAATCAATATTTTCAAGCGAAGTGGCTACCCAGCTACTGTAGGACCGGGTCTGGTGAGGAGGCTACGACATGGTGGGGTCCGAAAGAAAAGTGCAGAGCATGCAAGCTCGGTTCTGGTCGGCGAAGTGGGAATGTGCTTGACCGAAGTAACCTCTCTCTCTATTCTCGCAATCTGCTTCCTTTTAACATGCCATGACGATTATGCCACGATTTGCGGATTGCCACGCAGCGAGCGATGTATGATCGACTTATCGACAACGTCAATTCAAATGCTGCAATGGTGAAGGAGAAAAACCAGCTGGAGGAAACTGTTAACACTCTTCGGGTCGAGCTTAAAACAACCGAGGAGACTCTCACTGCTAAAGTGACTGAGCTCTCCAAAATCGAAGAAGAAAAGAAAAGCTTGGAATCCCACCTGGATTTTTCCAAGAAATCCGAAGAGACGGCCTTGAACAATATCTCCCTGGTACGAAAAGAGCTCCGAGCTACCCAGACGCAGTTGGAGGAAGCCAAAGCCGCTGCTACCGAGCTGGAGAGAAAGTTAAAGGAAGAGCTAGCTCGCCCCAGCGAAGAGTAAAAACAAAACATCATCGACGACTATAAGAACTCTGAAGACTTTGCCTCTTGCGTCGAGAGTGAAGCCTATCCTTTCTTCCTCCAGGGGGTGCATCATGTGCTGAGGCAGATATCATGCAATGGCTTAGAGATCCGGCCAAAGCTGCTCGCTTAATGGGGCACCAACCCGCCCTTTTGTCCCTCAGCCCGTCCTGGCCAGGCCCTTGTTCCCTACAATGAGGACGAGCTGGAGTCTCTCGCCGAAGCTGATGCAGAGAAAGGATTATTTCCATGGACCCTTCCTCCTGCTGCCCAAGTCACCATAAGCGAGCTAATGACTCAAATCTGGACAGCTCAAGCGCAAACAACAGAAGGTGAAGGCACTGCTGACCCAGCTGACGAAGAAGATGTAATCATCATCGAAGCCAATCCCAAAGAAACAACGAACACCGAAGCCATTCCCCCCGATGCCTAAAACTTCTTGGCCTGCGTGCCACAGTTCAAAAAACAATTTGTCTCTGGTCGTTTAAACAATTTATTTTCCTAGTCATGTAATATTACTTTTGTGCTTTTGACTTCACTGCCAATATTTTGTCTGCTTGTGTCTTCATAAAGATTCCAATTGTTGCTTTTTGAAAAAACAAACTTTTAAATTAAAACAGCCAGCTTCGAACATTAACCATTCTTCACGAGCAGAAGCAATTCATGCTCGTGAAAAAGGGAATAATCGAGAACAATAATTAATGCAACTAACAAAGACAGCCTTCGAAACAGCCGTTTCGAACATCAACCCTTCTTCACGAGCAAAAGCAACTCATGCTCGTGAAAAAAGTGAATAATCGAGAACAATAACAAATGCAACTAACTCGAACACCAACCCTTTTCCACGAGCAGAGATACCCCGTGCTCGTGAGAAAGAGAATAATTGAGAACAACCAAAGCAACTAACTCGAACACCAACCCTTTTTCACGAGCGGAGATACCCCTTGCTCGTGAGAAAGAAAATAATAGAGATAACATCAACTCACTCAAACACTTTTGCACCTGGCAAGGAAACTACCCTGCCCGCTAAAAGTATAATTGAGTTATGTATTTAATGTTGTAAGCGCAATAATCAAAAAATGAAAATAATGCATGCTCGTTCATTTCACCTCAACTTTTAAGACAAAGAAAAAGACAAATATCCTGGATGCTGTCAATCATCGATAATATTTTTTCAAATGATCTGCATGCCATGGATGTTTCAACTCGATGCCATCCTCTATTTGCAATATGTAAGTTCCTTCCTTAACAACTTCGAACTATCTCAAAAGGACATTCCCAGTTGGGAGAAAGCTTCCCCCACTCTGCTCGATGACTTGTCGCCTCAATTTTACAGAGAACCCACTCCCCCACAGCAAATGACCGACCACGAACCCTTTTATCGTGATGGGCCTTTGCTCGCTGTTAATAATTAGCCATTCTTATTTTGGATTCCAACCGTTTTTCCTCTAATAAATGCAGGTTGGATGCACGAGCTACCATGTTGAATTCCGCATCATAATGAGATACTTTATGATTAGGCAAGTACATCTCCACGGGGGCCATTGCCTCAGATCCATAAGCCATCGAAAAAGTCGTTTCCCCGGTAGGCCCTTTAACTGTTGTTCTGACTGCCCATAAGGCTGAAGGTAGCTCATCCACCCATCTTCCTGCCTTATTTTCAAGATTTCGCTTAAGGACATGCATGACTTGTTTGTTAGCGGCCTCAGCTTGCCCGTTACCCTGAGGATATGTCACCGAGGACTGCCAATGCTTCACACGCATCTGCTCGCATGCCTTTGCGAACTTTTCCGAGAATTGAGTCCCATGATCAGATACTATTGCCCGCGGTACTCCAAATCGGCACCATATGTGTTCATGAACGAAGTCAATCACATTGACCTCGCTAATTGTTGCCAAAGGCTTAGCCTCTACCCACTTGGTAAAATAATCAACAGCCACCACTGCATATTTAAACTTCGAACGGGCCAAGGGAAATGGGCCAATGAGGTCTATACCCCACATATCAAATGGCCACGATGCCACCACATGAGTCTGCTCGGTAGAGGGTAACTGAGGTATGTCGGTATAACGTTGACACTTATCACAACGCCGAACATACATTTCTGCATCTCGCCTCAAAGTAATCCAGTGAAACCCCGAGGCCAAAACTTTTTCTGCCAAGGATCGTTGGCCTGGATGCCCTCCACATTTTCCTTCATGAACTTCTCCTAAAATGCCCTCTGTCATCTCTGGTCGTACACACCTGAGCAAAGGTCTAGTATATGACCGTCGATAAAGTATCTTATCTAGGACCACATACCGACAAGCTCGCTTTTGAATGGTCCGAGCTTCCGACTTGTTTTCGGGCAAGGTTCCCTGCTCGATATATGCCGTCAGGTCATCTATCCAACATTTCACAGCAGGCTCAACGTCCATGATTACTTCCCTTTCTATCACAGGGACTTCTAAGTATTCAATCATGACCGCTGGATGCAAAAACTGAATCTCGTCCTCGGCCATCTTGGATAAATAATCTGCTCGCATATTATCCTCATGACTTATCCGCACCAGCTCCTAGTAATCAAAATCTTTTAAAATTTTCTTCACCATAGCACAATAGCGAACTAACACTGGATGATGAACATCATAGTCGCCCCTTACTTGATTCACGACCAACTGTGAATCACAATGGATAATCACTTCTCGTACTCCAATGTCTTTTGCAAGCTCAAGCCCGGCAATCAAGGCTTCATACTCTGCCTGGTTATTAGATGTTGGAAACTTAAAATGCAATGCCTTTCCAAACTCCACATCCTGCTCAGGCGGGACTAATACCAAACCGGCTCCACTTCCAAACCTACTGGCTGAACCATCCACGTGTAGCTCCCAACAATAGTCTGGCCGGGGCCTTTGAATCGGTATACTAGTTGACGCAGTCTTGGCCAAAACCTCCTCCTCGTTCGAATCCTTAAAGCTAGTCTCAGCCACAAAATCTTCCAAAGCTTGTACCTTAATTGCACGCCGAGGCTGGTAATCGATCTCAAACTCAGTTAGCTCGATGGACCAAGTGAGTAAATGACCATAAGAATCTGGCTTGTGCAAGATTTTCCTAAGTGGTGTGTCCGTGTACACAATGATAGAATGTGCAGAAAAATAAGCTCGGAGGTTCCGAGCAGCAACAACAAGCGAATACGCTAATTTTTCTGTATTAAAATACCGCCCCTCCACTGCGATAAGGGCCTTGGAAACATAATATACATGCTTTTGTACGTTACATTCCTCTCTAACTAACACAGCGGCTATAGCATGCTTGTGGCCGCCAGATACACAAAAAGTTTCTCGCCGAGGACTGGATTACTTAACAACGGAGGCTGCCCAAGATACTCGACCAACTGCTTGAAGGTTTCCTGGCATTCCTTCGTCCATTCAAACCCCTTGCTTCCCCGGAGCACCTTGAAAAACGACAAACACCTTTCTGCCGACTTGGAGATGAAACGACCAAGAGCTATAACTCGACCATTGAGCTTTTGAATGTCCTTGACACAACGAGGAGGCTTCATAGTGACCAATGCTTTAATTTTCTCTGGATTGGCCTCTATACCCCTTTAAGTCACCATGAACCCCAGGAATTTGCCTGCCTTCACCCCGAACACACACTTGCTCGGGTTAAGCTTCATTTTATTCTTCCTGAGGTTGGTGAAAGTTTCTCCTAAATCAACTGTGTGGTCGTGCCCTTTGGTCTTCACCACCATGTCATCAATGTAGGCCTCCACATTTTCTGTCGATCTGCGAGCTGAAGACCCTATTCACCATCCGTTGATACGTAGCCCCTGTGTTCTTCAGGCCAAATGGCATCATTTTGTAACAATACAGCCCCCTGCTGCTCGGAAAGCTGTCAAAGCCTTATCCTTCTCGCTTATCTTAACTTGATGGTATCCGGAGTATGCATCAATGAAGCTTAGAAGCTCAAACCCCGCTATAGCATCCACCAACTTGTCAATGCGAGGTAGGGGATAACAATCCTTCGGGCAAGCCTTATTCAAATCGGTGAAGTCTACGCACATTCGCCATTTGCCATTGGATTTTTTAACCATTACAACATTAGCCAACCAAGTTGGGTAATGAATCTCTTCAATAATGTTGGCACTAAGTAGTTTCTCCACCTCTTCCTTGATAGCCTGATCCTTCTCGGTAGAATACACTCGAGGCCGCTGTTGAATCAGCCTGAAAGCTGGATCCACATTGAGATAATGGAGAGCTACATCCTCGCTCACCCCTTGCATATCTTCAGGCTTCCACGCAAACACATCCAAACTTTCTTGAAGTTGCCTGACCAGATTAGCTCGAGCCTCCGCTGACAGTGCCTTGCCAATTTTTATCTTCTGCTCAGGATAAACATAATTGATAACCACTTCTTCAAGCTCGTCTTGAGCCATAAACTCTGGTTCATCTCACATTTGGAGTGTATCACACTCCACTTTCTCTTCGTCCTCAGCTTGAACTTCAACGGTATCAAGCTGATCCACATCCATGTCCAGTACTTGCTTGGTTTGTCCCCCCGACTTCAATGTCGGCAAAGGACCAACAGTCTTCTCGCAACCTTCATCCGCACCAAGCCCATATCAATTTCTTGCTCGACCTGCCCCCTCGACCCCAATGTCGGCAAAGGACAAGTGTCCACCTCGCAATCTTCTTCAGCTTCACCAACCATGGCAATTGTCGACGGTCCCACGTCACATGAGATTTCTCCTTGGTGCTAATGGTGATTTTCTGCTCGCCATCTTCCAAGGTCAACTTTTGTTTCTTCCTCTGACTGTCTCGTACATACTCCAACTCTGCCCGGGGTTGACTCTTCAGCACCCCTATTCCATGATCGGTGTAAAACTTGGCCCGCTGATGGGGAATGGAAGCCACCATCTGGAACTTAGTCATACTCGGTACCCCCAGAATGATATTATAAGGAGACTTCAAATCAATTACCATAAAGGTAATTTTCTCAGCCCGAGTACGGCTTCCCTCACCAATAAAGACTTCCAGCTCGACCGTACCCTTTACAGGTACTTTGTGATTGGTGAAGCCCTCCAACGTCCCCGCATATGGTTTGAGGCGGTCATCACTCAGCTCTAGACTTTGAAAGCACGAGTGGTACATCACGTCCCTACAAGCCCCAGTATCCACCAAGATTCTGTGTACAACCCAACCATCCACTAAAGTTGAGACAATCATGGACTGTTCCCTTGCCACATTGCTCGCCAGCTCGCTGCGAGTAAATTGTATAGTCTCCTCCCCAGCTTGCAAAGTGGTTGGCCGATCTACCACCTTTGACAAGGAATAAATCTGCTTGCCGAGCTGAGTTGGAGTGGGCTCTTCATCCATAATCACATTTATTACCCCTCTGATCGGGGGTGCATCTCTTCGAGGAACATTCCCCCCGTTTCTTCCATCCCTCTTGAATCGATCTAACCAGCCTTCATTAATTAGCTTCTGAATGGCCTTTTTCAATGGCCAACATTCTTCCGTTGTATGCCCATAATCATCATGATAGGCACACCTCTTTGACCGATCCCTAGTATCAGCTGTCTCTAGTTTCATGCGAGGTGGGCGGGGAAGCTCATCCCAAATTTCGTACATGATATCCTCGCGCAAAGTATTAAGCGGGGTAAGATCAGCTTCCCGAAGAAATTCTCTCGGACGATCATACTGCGATTTGCTTTTATTGTAACCTCCGCCCATAGCCTGGCCATTACCTTTGGGATTATTCGTAACCTTAGTGCTCTCCTTTTTCTTTTCTTTCTTCGTGGTCTCCCCCGCACACCATTTCTGAGCCCGCATTAACATCTTTGCCTGCGTTTTGGGCTCGCGCATGCTCAATTCTGACCTTAATCCCCCTTCTCCTTTGAGCAAGCCTGTCGCGAAGCATAAGGTCACTTCCTGCTCAGTCAACCTAGGAACTGCTCGTTTCAAGAGTTCGTGAACCACTCCAACGTAACTAGCGGTTGATTCATGAGTTCCCTGTTTAACCTTAAACAAGTCAGCCCTTGTTTTTGCAAGTGTACCCGAGGTCCCAAAGTCTGCTAAAAACTTTGTTCGCAGGTCAGCCCAATTGTTAATCGATCTGCGTGGTAGAGCTCCCATCCATGCCAATGCCTTCCCTTGCAACGCACCCACAAAAGCCCGAATTTTTAATGCCTCATCTGATGTTACCAAGCCAATCTGGGACTCGAATGACATCAACCAATCTTTCGCCTTAGTCTTCCCTGTATACTCTTTAATGTTTGGGAAGATGAATCCCTGTGCTGGTGGTGCATTCTCAATCCAAGGAGCCAATGGGCTGGTTGAAATGCCCAGAAAATTTCCATCAAGGGCTCTGCCCTGCTCCCATGCTTTCCATATGGCGTTTCAAGTCTTCAAAGTCCTGCATATTAATGGTTGGTGGAAAACCACCCACGGGCTGAGGCTGTGCCCAGGAGGGACCTGTGGGGGACCCATAGCTCCAAGAGCTTGAGTAATGCCCACGACCTGCGCAACCTGTGCCTGGGCCATTCCAGTGAGCTGAACAATTGGCTCATTAACCACCAAATTTCTCTGAGCGTCTGATTGTTGCAGCTCCCTTTTTTCCTTAGATTGATGTGACAAATGTACTTGAGACCGTCTAGGTGAAGGCGTCCTATGATGATGAGCATGGGATCTCCTAGGAGATGGAGAGCGGTGACTGCGTGCATGTGACCTTCGAGGTGAGGGCGAATGAGTTCGCGATGATGCGACCTTCGTGGAGAAGGTGATCGACGTTGACGGCGAGACTATGCCGAATCATCCCCCATTCGGGGTCCCAACCGAGAATGCACACTAGGCACAATCCTGTGACTAGCTCGGCCTTCTTGTTGAACACGTCCCCTCGATTCTCGTTCACGTTGTTGCGAGGGAACAAGTACTGGGTTTAACTAATTCCCCTCGGTTCTTGATCCACTCGTTGCATGGCTTGGGGCAGGCAGAACAGGTAGGGGATCCAATTCAATGGGTAGAGGCGGCTTACCCATTGAAATCAACTGCATGTTCAGCTGATGCATTTGCCCTAAATAGATAGCCCTTTGACGAAGAGCTTCCTCCCGGAACTCATTGGCCAGTCCGCCAGCTGCTACAGCACTCCTAATCAGTGAATCCAACACACGCCGTTGATTGAGCTGGTGGCGTGTATCATGAGGTGGTGGTAATTGATTGTTGGCAGCCGGAAGATTCATACTTGGGGTAGTCGTATGCACTTCCTCCACCGGGTTACCGCCATTAACACCATTTTCTACCATAACTGAAACTTACCAAGAACGAAGTCTTACTTCACAAAGAATGTTTCTTCGTTTCCCGGCAATGGAACCAATTGATGCATCCAAAATTCTCCTCGACGTACTGGACTTTGCTAACTGGATACCTGGCTTTCAATATATCCTTGATCTTCGAGGCCCAACTCTGCAAACCAATCAAAAGAACTGTAAACTAGGCAGGGGCACTCCCTGCAAAAGCCCTCCGGCGCAAGAATTAGCACAACAATTTACTCAGTCGACAATTTGGTAGAGTTTAGGCCAGCAATTAGAATCACGTACCTCTCTCTTTGATCTCGAGGGGCTTATATAATTGTTGTCAGAGGGTAACTGCTCATAACTACCCATTAAGCATTATAACATAAATGACGGGTATATTAACTGCCTCATTAACTGTCTCATTTATCACAACGGTAACATCATGGTAATGATGGAGAATTCCCCGGAAGTAACCGTCTATACCCATAATAACTGTCTCTTTGATAAACGAGCATGGCAAGTTCTGCTCGCTGCGCGCTGCTGACAGCTGGTTAAGCCCCCAGCTCGCGATATATCAATGGTCGCTGCCCATCTTTCTGTGCCTCGACCCTTGGAATACACGTGATTTGCCTATGAACGATGAAGATGTGCCAGACACGTGACCCATGTCTTGGGCCTATTGGGCCAGGTAGTTCAAAATTATTTAAAATTTATTTACTAAATTAATAAATAGTTATTAAATAAAATATATAAGACATAAATCATCAAATAACATTAAAAATTTGTTAAAAATTATTCTTATAGCAAAAAAGAGTATTATTGAAAAAAAAATTAATACATCACAATTTTCATTGTGGCTATTTATAGGTTAAATTAAAAGTTTAATTTTTTTATAATCATATTTTTATAATTCCCAATAATAAAGGATTTTGAAAAACATTAATACAAAAATAATTTATAATTTTAGTCAATTCTATTTAGGAATTAAATTACATTCAATGAATGAGTGTTAACAACTAAATTTAATGAATTAACTTTTTTAAAAGTTTATTAATCAATTAGATCCTTTAAACTTATTATTATTATTATTATTATTATTATTATATGATTCATTACGACAAAATGTGTATATTAATTAATTTAATTATTTTTCTTTTATTCTTTATTCAAACAATGTATCTTTTCTTCTTATTTGTATTTTTATATTTTATTCTTTTTTTATAGACCTTTCTCCTAAGGGGGTAAGAGAATGGATCAAACCTAAGATCTCACATTTTGTAAAGCCCCAACTTTATTACTGAGTCACTCCTCAAGGTCTTTTATATTTTAGTCATTCTTTCATTTTTTTTGTTTGTAAAATAATACTCCATCCGTCCCTAAATTATCGACCTCCTTTCCTTTTTCGTCCGTCCCAAAATAATTGTCAAATTTGAAACTTACCTTTTTAGAACACCACTTTTACTACTTTACTCTTACTTTTTCACCCTACGCTAATTATGAGCTACATACATATTGACTTTAAAGGAAACTATACATTAAACCAATATAAATAATCAAATCAATTATTTTTTCTTAAACTGTGCACCGGTTTAACTAGGTAGATAATTTAGGGATGGGGGGAGTATATTTTTTAACACTTCAAAAACAAACAAAAAAAGACCGCCTTATTATTTATGAACCAAAAAACATTTAACCTTTTAACATCAACAATCATTGAGAATCTTTCAACATTTTTTAAAAAACTTTAGGGAAAACAACTTAAATTAATTTTGTTAAAATTGAATGACAATTAGTATTAGTGGCGAAATTGCATCTATCCTTAAAAGTATAATGACAATTTCGTTCAAAAAATAGTGCAGTGACAAAATGTAAAGATTCATCAAAGTACAATGGTGAAATTAATCATTTTTTCTTTCTAGTTTTGAAGCATATATTGTAATACTCCATCTTACGTCGGATAGTGTGTGATTTATAAAGTTATCATACACTGCTACTGAACACCAACAACGCCTATAAATTTTTTGATAGACTTGTGTGAGTCTGATAACTTTTGGGTCGTTGTTCTTTGTTTCTATCCTAAAGGGTTAGAGATTATTTGTTTGATGCCTAACCAATTAGCTCAAGCGTTTGAACAAAATTCATATGCCATATGTTAGTAACCCTAAAGAAACCCTAATGGATGATTTAGTGATTCAATTGAGACTTTACAGGTCTTGTAGGTTCAATCCTTAGGATAAAAAAATAGGAAAAAATCATATGTTAGAGCATGTTAGATAAATGGTGGGATTTATATATTAATTTCTCCAGAACAACCTTTTTATAAGTAATAATTGGTTCATCCCAAACCATTCATGATCATATTGTTTCAAGTTTCTTTACTGTCAACTTTGTTTTGTTTTAAAAACGGCAGAAGAAAAAGAAACTTATTCGTTTTGGTTTCTACTTTAAGAACGGCAAATTAAGATTCTAATTCTAAACAGAGACATAGCCTGACAAAGCTGTCGATTGGAGGTTTATCAAAATTGCATTGTACATTTCGAAAGCTAGTAAATTTTCCCAACTCTTAGCGAGTAACCGGTTCACACCGAGCCAACTAAACAAAATCCCAAACCCTTTGTCCATTACACAATGTCATCGGGATGATATTGTTGTTAAGTTTGACCCTTATTAATTAGCGGCTTGAATTTTAGGCAAAAACTTGTGTAGGACGGTCTTACGGATCCTAAATCCGTAAGACGGAGCCCCATTTACAAATTCAGTGGTTAATAACAAAATCTGTTAATAATAAACACAAAAACAGGCTAGCCGAGTTGGTGATAGGTGGAACTTAAAGCTTCAGCCCAAGGAGGTCTGTAGTTTGACTCCCCCTAGCTTCAACATTATGTTTTAATGCTCATATTTCCTCTATTTGCTCCGGTGCCCCTCCACTTTCAATGTTTTGCCGCCGAATTCCCACGCCTTGCAATCTAATCCTTTGTCAGCTCCGTTAGCATCAATTGTCTTGTGATATTTGACAGATCCTAACGAATTTTGATGCAAAAGAATTCACTTTTATAATTCTACAATAAAAGTGCCACTTTTAGGCTTAGAGTGACATTGAGTGTGTCTCGTTTAGGCATTGAGTGTGTCACGTTTAAGCTTGGAGTGTGTTACTTTTGGCTTAAAATGTCAATTTAAATCCATCAATTTGTAACAATCAGAGTGACATTGAGTGTGTCACTTTTAGGTTTTAAGTGTGTCACTTTTAGGTTTTAAGTGTGTCACTTTTACGTTTTAAGTATGTCACTTTTAGGCTTGGAGTGTGTTACTTTTGGCTTAAAATGTATTCATCAATTTGTAACAATCAGAGTGTCACTTTTAGGTTTTAAGTGTGTCACTTTTAGGTTTTAAGTGTGTCACTTTTACGTTTTAAGTGTGTCACTTTTAGGCTTGGAGTGTGTTACTTTTGGCTTAAAATGTATTCATCAATTTGTAACAATCAGAGTGTCACTTTTAGGTTTTAAGTGTGTCACTTTTAAGTTTTAAGTATGTCACTTTTGGCAAAAGAATTCACTTTTATAATTCTACAATAAGAGTGCCACTTTTAGGCTTGGAGTGACATTGAGTGTGTCTCGTTTAGGCATTGAGTGTATCACGTTTAAGCTTGGAGTGTGTTACTTTTGGCTTAAAATGTCAATTTAAATCCATCAATTTGTAACAATCAGAGTGACATTGAGTGTGTCACTTTTAAGTTTTAAGTGTGTCACTTTTACGTTTTAAGTGTGTCACTTTTAGGCTTGGAGTGTATTACTTTTGGCTTAAAATGTATTCATCAATTTGTAACAATCAGAGTGTCACTTTTAGGTTTTAAGTGTGTCACTTTTAAGTTTTAAGTATGTCACTTTTGGCAAAAGAATTCACTTTTATAATTCTACAATAAGAGTGTCACTTTTTAGTATTAAGAGTATTACTTTTTAGTATTAAGAGTGTCACTTTTTAGCATTAAGAGTATTACTTTGAATTTTAATGAGAATTATAATAAATTTCTCTTTATAGTGTCACTTTCAACCTTAAAATGCGTTACTTTTGTCTTTTTAAGGTGTCACGTTTGGCTTTAAACGTGTCATTTAGCATTTCGTTAAAGTCCATTAAGGTCCGTCAAGTATTAAATGTGTCACATTTTAGTATTAAAGGTATCACTTTTTAGTATTAAGAGTGTCACTTTTTAGTATTAATAGTGTTACTTTTTAGTATTAAGAGTGTCACTTTTAATACTAAAAAGTTACACATTTAATACTAAAAAGTGACACTTTAATGCTAAAAAGTTCCACATTAAAAGTATTCCTTTGAATTTTAATGAGAATTATAATAAATTTCTCATTATTGTGTCACTTTCAACCTTAAAATGTGTCACGTTTGACTTTAAACGTGTCATTTAGTATTTCGTTAAAGTCTATTAAGATCCGTCAAGTATCTCAAGGCAATTGATGCTAATGGGGCTGACAAAGGATTAAACAATAAGGCATGGGAAAGCATAAAATTTCGACAAACCTTGAAAGATGAGAATCAGGGCAAAATGACACATCACAATAAAACTAAAAATCACACTGAAGGGTTTCGAACCCCAAACCCAAGCTCAATGCGCCAAGTCTTCCGAGGTTTGCTGTGAGCGAACTAAGCAAACTCATTTTTATGATTTTGTATAACGTATAATTTATTTATTATGACCCGTGAATTTTAAATGGGGCTCCGTCTTACGGTAAGACCGTCTTACAAAAGACCACCTCTGAATTTTAAATGAATTGGTAAGTATCACAGCTCTGGTTTAGAAATGTATTGGGTTTGGGTCGAGTCATTTTGCTTGTTTTTGTTATCCGTAGTAATATTGTGATTGGTTGATTGTACATATTGACACATAGTTTGGCGAGTATTGGGTTCGAGTTCGAATAGTTTAGTTTGTTTTTATTACCCGTAGTATGTTGAGTGCACATATTGGCACCTGTTTGATTTGTGATGCCTTCAACGCGTGGACAAATCCTCGATTTTTAGATGACTTGATAATGTAACAATAACATCTAACATTTTAATCTCTCGCTTGCCTTTATCAATTACCCTTGGTATTGTGAATGCGTATGCCGACACCTTGTTTGGTAAAGTCTTGAGTTCGAGTTATCCTACTTGTTTGTAGTATTGTGAGTGTACATGTCGACATCCTTGTTTGGTTTGTGATGCCCTCCACATGTGGGCGGGTTTTTAACTTTTCATCTTTACCAGCTAAATCTTTTTGATAATTTTTTAACAATTAACAATGACATAACTTATAATTATAATATTAATATTTGGAGTGGTTCGTGTCACGTGTGGAGTGTTTATAAATTCCACAAATTTAAAATAGCTATAATTATTTGAATGGGATAATTTTTCTTTGTCTAAAAGTAAAAAGTAAAAAAGAGCAATGTTCACATTTCCCCTCTGAAGCCAGCAGCAATAGAAAGGGAGAGTTGAGACCCAGTGGCCGGCTTCTAACCAACACTGCGCTCTTGACTTGCAAACATGAAAAAGAACCCACCTGATTTGGGTCGCCTGCACCCCTCCCCTTCCCTTCTTCTATTTTAATCATTAGTGCTTTATCCCCCCCACTTGTCTCTCTCTCTCTCTCTCTCTCTCTCTCTCTCTCTCTCTCTCTCAATATCCATCTCTCACTATCTTCCATTTCAAATATCTTTGCACCCCCCCTCCCTTCTCTCCATCTCTCTCTCTCTCTCTCTCTCTCTGTAAATCCCAATTGAGCCCCATCGTTCTTGAAATTGAGTTCAAAATGGCAAAGAAACTTGAAGATGAGAAATGCGTTCATGATCCCAATTCAACCGAAGATGAAGAAGACCAAGAAGAGGCATTGTCATTGTGTGATCTTCCTACTAATGAAGACGAATCAAGAACGGAGGCAGCAGCGGCTCGAGCCATACAAAGCCAAGATGACTTTGATTTCGGCTCTTGGAGTAGTAGCTCTCTATTAACACAACCAGAAATGTGTGCAGCCGATGATATATTCTTCCAAGGCCAAATTCTCCCGTTACGCCACTCAATCAGCTCCGAGAGCGGCTTAGCCAAGTTTCGACAAGATAGCAATCACGGGTGCATTTCAAGGTCAGCATCCATGGACCATCACTGTTGGGGGGGTGGTTTCAGTAGTAGAAGCAGCAGCATCAGAAGCCACAATTCAGCTAGCAGCGGGAGTACGTCAACTACAACCACTTTGCCACCAAAAGGAAAAGGGTACAGGCCCAAACTCCGAAATCAATTCCATTCCCACCCTAGTCCAACTCCCCAAATCCGAATTCCAAGCAACCGCCAGTCCCACAACAATCATCCCAATTCAAAATCGACAATGTGGTGGTTTTTCCAAGTTGGTCTGCTACGAACGCCAGAGATGGAATTAAAAAATCTTAAAGTCCGTACCAGAGACAACATAGTTCACTCTTTCGGCAGCCGTAACAGCAATAGCAGTATCAGCACCAGCAGCAGCATTAGCAGCAGTCGTAACACCGAAAACAAGAAAATCGAGAATTCGAAAAAAATGAAGCTGCGCAGTGGATTGTTCGGGATAAGTTGCAAGTGCTCAGTTGATGCAATTGAGACGGTTCCATTGAATATGTTTATTGTTAAAAACAGCAGTAACAACAAAAAAGGATCAGAGAAAGAGGAATTATTAGGGAAAGGTGGGAGGAAGAAGAAGAAAATGAAGGGAAAAGAAGAGGATAATCAAGGAAAGCAAACAATGTCACGCCATCGAACGTTTGAATGGTTAAAGCAGCTTTCTTTACAAGAAGGTGGTAGTGGTGGTGCTTCTTCTTCTCATCCAGATCAAGTATAGAGATTAGTGAAGAATTCAAGCATGCTGCATGCTTGTGATTATCTCACCTTTTCTTTTCTTTTCTTTAACTTTAGGCGTGTTCCTTTTTCTTTGTGTTAAATTTAACTTAATTCATTTGATTATTGTATTTGGGGTATGTAATCTAGTAAAACTCACTGTTGTTAAGGATTTACTTCAAACTGTCTATGGATAGGATTTTGATCCGAATCCGATGTTATTTTTAGGATATGAATTTAGTTTTTAAATCTGGTTATCCGATTTTGATCCGAATCCAAAAATCCGAAAGCTTAACAAATTGGATATGGATTAAGGTGTTCCGATCTGTTAACAACCAAATCCGATCCGATATAAAAATATATTAATATTATACATACAAAAGTTACTAATAATGTGTTTTTATTTTTTAATAATTACTAATTTTACTAAATATAAATTTTTCGACGAACTTTAAAATCTTAATAACATTATTATTCATGTTTGTGTAAGCTAAAAACATGAATTTTTAATTTTATTCAACCTTTGATTAAGAAAAAAAATACCTCAATATTAATTTTATTTAGTAATTTAATTAGGGGCGAATAAAATCCGAATCCGATCTGAATCCGAAAATTTAGGATATGGATCGAGCTTTTGAATATCCGAAAGATAATCCGATCCGATCCAAATCCAATAATTTCTTAACAAATCGGATAATAGATATGACTTATCCGAAGCAAATCCAATCCATTGAGAGACTTAATTTACTTTAGAAAGTGGTTAATTAGTCAATGACTTTCCCTCTTCAATTTGAATACTCCATTGATGTTTTAAAAAAGAGTTCATCTTTTCTTTAATTTTAGGGTGTTCTAAAAATACTACTCCAGTATTCGCTTTCGAACCTTTCTTTTTTAAAATTTTGTTTTCATTGTTTTATTCTTAATTTGATTCATTATACTTTAATTAATGTCACACTATCATGAATATAATATAATCAATTCATTTTTTAAAAATATTAAATCAGAGTTGATCAAAACTGAATTAACTCAATACTTACCATATCGTTATTATTTAACTTATTTTTATAAAAAATATTATTTAAATTAAAGTAATCTTTTATTATATTAATGATCACGTATCACATATTATCTATAATTTTGGTAGATGCATACATTTATGACTTATGTAATAAAACGTGAAAAATCATAAGCCTGAACAAAATAGTATATCTATTAAGAAAAGATAATATATATATATATATATATATATATAACAAAATTATCTTGTTCGTTGATGTGTTAATATTAGTAAATGAAAATAAGAAATATATTACTCAACATCAAATGACAAGTAATAATTAATTAAATGAAGGTTTTGTCTAAACATACAATAGTTTAAACTAATAATTAATGATGTAGTGAATAAGTAAAAAAAATGTAGTGAAAATAGTCTCTCTCATATATATAGAGTTGTTTGAGGTTTAATGGACTACTGAAATTTTATTACGGCCAATCTTTATCACGTTTTAGGATTATATCTTATAAAGTACTCAAGACGCAGCTCTAAACATACACAAATAAGGAAATCTGAAAATTGCAGATTCGTTGTGGCGCAATCTTCCCATGTGCCATGGCACGGTCACTCCAATCCCGTGCACTGAATCCACACGACCTCCCAACTTATGAGAAACCAATGTGCTCGCTCCACCACCTGGCGCGACCGCACCATTCTGTGAGTTTGTGCTTCCAATTCTTCTACGACTGAGTCAAACCGAAGCCAACAATCCATATTACAACCTTTGTCTGGAATCGAACCATACAAACCGACAACACTGTAATTCAAGTTAGTGTTCGCAACGATAGTAGAGAAACCTTACACTAAAGATTAATTTTAATAAACTAGAGTAATATTTGGACATTTCAAAGAGACAATATTAAACTATTAACTGTATAAGAAAATATTCCCTTCATTTTAAGTAAAAAAATCCACTATTCGATTTTGAGATCGATGTTTCACTCAAATAGTCGATTTTAAAATTATACTCAGCAAGGTTAATAACATTTTAAATTTACCATCTACATGTTATATAAACAAGTTCACTATACTCAATCATTATTATAATTATGACAAACTATCATAATAGTTATATACTCTTCCGTTCGGACTAAAAAGTGTATTTTCGGATGTTTGACTTGAAGAGTCCATTTAAAAAAAAAAAAAATCATGTGTGTCATCTATATATTAAAATATAGTCTTTAGGTCGAAGGAAAGGAGACATAAGTCATTTTGCCTTATTTTGCTTTTGATTAATGTGAATAACGAACAATGAAAAATGATTTAAAATGGATCAGAAATAATGTTAATAAAAGATAAAATGGAATTAAATATGATTGGGGATGTAATTAACGTATAGCCGTGAAGAGTGGAGATGATGAATGATGTATGTCATGATGAAAGCGTGAGCATTGAACATTGTGGGGGATGTGAAAATGGCATTTCCTTGATTGCAAATTAAAAAAGGGGGATGCAAATGTTTGTTTGTGAATTGTGAGAGAGACAGAACTGATTAACTGAAGCAAGGGATGCACGCCGATTGACCTACCACTCTCTAGTGGGCCAAACCCAAACCCAAGGTCCCAAACCATGCATCAATCCTTCGTAAAATTTACACTTTAAGTTGATGGAACCAATTCTTTCATATTGTTTATCATGCCATGTGTTGGCATAGATGCAGCTAAAAGTTTGTTATGATTATGTTTATCTGAAGGAATTTGAATTAACATTATAAAAATGCAAGACGCATGCAATCACATGTTGTATTTTTAGATGTTTAGGATTAGGAACAAGTTAAATCATCCCTTCACCAAATCAGTCCGATGGATATCGCCGACACGTAGGTTTCTGTAATTAGCATAGCTACATATATAATACAATGGATAACAAATTATGCCTTAATAAAAATGTTGATTATTTTATCTCGTTTTTAGAGTTATCCGATATTTGATAGATCATGGATAGGGGTGGTAAAATGCGTGTTATGGATAAATGGATAATAGGCTATTATCCATGGTTATGGATAAAACTAATTTATCTCACTAGTTATCTTATCTGATATTTGGTAGTCAATACTAAGTTCATGATTAGATTATTCTTTTCGAAAATCACCTTATATCAAATTATGATAAAATATGCTTCGATTTATCTTACTTATTGTATTTTTCACATGCAACTATCGTTCCGTTCTAAAATTTAAGATTGAAAACTTGGGAGCACGCAATTATAATTTGCATTCATAATTGCAATATTAATATTTTTTTTTATCTCTAAAAATACTAGTTCTATTTTTTTTTTGAAAAATTACAAGTTATAAATAAATCAAAAGATCACACAAAAGCTCTACATTTGAAATGGACTTTAGCTTCCAAGAGACTTTAAGGACGCTACTTTTCTCTCGAACTGCTTTCATAAACCAATCTATCTCTCTCTCTCTGGGATGTTGCTTTTTCATAATCCAAATATTTGTATTCATTTACGTACAGTCAACGAATTGTGAATTTCATAGATAATAGAGTTAAATTTTTTATTATCCGTGTATTTTTTTCATTTAATTTAAGATTTCTTTTATCTTACGCATATACTCCCGCCGTCCTAAAATTATTGTTAAGTTTGACTTTTTTTGTCTAACTGAATGTTTTTTTTAAGCAATTATGATTTATTATTTCATGATTTAACAAAAAACTATATGTCAAAAAAAAAAGATCAGATACGTGTAATCTTCCAGTCTCTTTTTGTGTGTGTGTGTGTATGTATATATATATGTTCGATAACAAATCAACACCATCAAGCAGGGTATAGAGAACGGGATGTGTCATTTACTCATTTCATTAAAATTATCCGTAAGCAAAATTTAACCATTCAACCAGTATTGTTCATAAAAATGATTTTTGATAAACAATCTTTGTCATCTAAAAAAATAATATACTATTATTATGATAGAATATGTCACACACAACAATATTCCATTGAGGATTGAGTTAAATTGTGTTGGGATCTTGTTTAGCATTTGGACGTGGAAATGGAGGGCATATGGGAACAATAAAAGTAGTCTTTTTTTTTTCTTCTAATCCGAGTTTAAATAATAATTGAAGCGGTGAGGTATTATTTAATCTTGGATAAGAGGGTTATCCGAGTATAGCGATAATTTTATCTGACACACAAAACTCTACCAAACATTGATATAGATAAAATATTGTTATCCGTCTATTTATTCGGCTACCAAACGATCCTTAAAAAGATTGTTTTGGTAATGTATACTACTCCCTCCGTTTTCAAAAGATTGGCTACTTTGATCTGACACACCATTTAAGAAAAAATAATGACTGTATTATAAATATCGATGAAATATGTGTGATATATTATAAATTACCTCACAAGTGCACGAGTCTATTGCAGAATAGATGTACGGTAGAAAGGGTCGAACACAAAAAGAAAAGTAATTAAACATGCATGTTTTAATCAGACACTAACTAAAAGCAATTTAAACTACGAGGGTGTTTTTGTTTTTGAATTAATTAAAACTAAAGTATTGACTATTTAAACTAATTTAAAAGTAATAAAAATAATAATTGCAGGAATCAAAGAATTATCGAAGATTAATGAATGTGGAGAATCTATGAATTGAGATTCACTTGTATCGTCTCTTATGTGTATTTAACTAATATATCTATCAATTACGGGTTCGTTCACTAGTGTAAAGGGTTGGGACTTACGGAGCGAGATTTACAACGCTTAGTACTCAGCCTTAACTGTATTTTTTTGATCTGTCCACACAGCAATTAAGAGTCCATTAAAATCACTAAGAACACACGCTAACCTACATCTAACCTTAGCCCGATCAGGAAATCAGAGAGATCTATTTATCATTTAGGTTGGCCAATGTATAAATCACGCACGATCATGCAGATTATTATACCCACGAGCTTATAGATTCATTAACACAACCATTATGCGATAATTGCACTATAAACCAGAGATAATCTAAACGATAAACAACAATCGATAGAATATAAAATATATGTAACACATAAGTATTGATACAAGTTACCTCCAATCCCTAGAAAGATGTTGTAAGAGTAACAGTAGCTAGGATTCACCAAACTGTCAATGCAGTTCCCAATATAGGTTGTGTAGAAACTCCACTGAAAGGTGCATTGGCCAGAAAATTAATAAACAGCAGAAGACTTTAATTATTAAGCAAGAAATAAACACAAACGATTTTCCAAACAATCTACAAGCCTATGCTTGTAGATCTAGCCTTATGGCCAAAACAAACACTCTCACAAGACAACAAGTCTTAGAGAGAAAAACCCACAGAAAAACAGGTAAAGAAAACGTGGGAAGAAAAAATCAGCTTCCTAGAATCACTAGGAAGACAAACAATTCCAGCAGCATCAATGTAGTTCCGAATATTATAACATTCGGAGCTGCATTCAAATTCTGCCAAAGCAAGAATTCTGAAATTTGAATATGCTCTGAGTTTTCTGCTCTACAATGCTCTATACTCTCTCTGTCTTGCACGTCCAAGCCTCCAGCCGTGTCCTCTATTTATATCATGAAGGAGACCTATACATAAACAAGGAAACAAACTCCAATACACTAAAGCATTAGGAGAAAGAATTGATAATCAAATAAACTTCCTAAATTCACTAGATTTCATTACCAAATAAACCAAGGACTCTAGGACACGTTTTTAAGGAAAGAGTATTACCAAGATATTGTTTCCATAATATCTCCTAAACTTTAAGATCAAGAAACCAAAAATCTTAGGAATATTTTGTTTCCAAAAATGCATCTAAATTTTATGATCAAGAAAGCCAAAATATTGCCAAGATTTTGTTTCCAAATATCCACCAAAACTTTAGGACCAAGAAAGGTGAGAACAAGACCAAAATAGCACATGTCTATTTTGCACTTACAATCTCCCCATTTGTTGAACATTTCTGGTCAAATCAAATGACAAGTGTTTATTCAACACCAATCAAACCATCTAACCTGCATTGGTTAGTAAATCTCATCTCCCCCTAAACTTGTGCAAGGTATATAATTAGAAATCATTTACTAAGCACAAATCAGAATATACCAATGATGCAATCACATGCATACAAGGAAGCAGATTCATCATCATCACCAGAAATAGAAACACTTGACCTCTCCCCCTATTTGACCGGAAAAGGAAGAGGGAGAAACAATCTTTTAGGAATTCTAAAAATCCAAGATTTTGAAAAACACAATTAAGTGTTCACCATGACTTGATCACACCCTTAGCAATAACTGAGCACCTCATATCCAGATTCAATACCTCTTAGTTCCACACAAAAAAATAGACATCCACTAAATATTTTTCAACATGGAAATTTTTGGAAATTGATTTGCACAGTTTATTTTAGGACAAAATTTCACCAAGCTGATATCCTTACCAACAATGCATATCCTAAAATTTTATGCCTAAAATATGATTACAAAAATCTAGGTAAAAGAATAAAAAATGCAATCACACACAGGTGATAAAGACCAGATCAAAGGATGTAGTTCCTGATGCAACTGCATTGGGAGGTGCATTCATCAATAATAAAATTTTGTACAATTTTTGCATCTTTTATTTTCTCAACCAGATTTCTCTCCCAAGATCATAAATTTTTCATAACAAAAATCCATAGGTACTTTATTTCTCTAGGAATATAGCTCTACTTTATTTCAAGCTATAAAAACATGCCACTTGGAACCATTCACTATTTACCAAGGGAAGCCATTTTGCACATGATCAACCCATGAAATCCAAAGATTCATAGTTTCAAGAGAGAATGACAACAAAACCTTGTTCATAGGTAGCTCTTTTCCTTTAGGTAGCTTTCACACTTTTCCAATGGTATTCATTTTGCTCAAGATCAACCCATGAGAACCAAAGTTCCATAGTACCAACATAAAATGCTACAACCCTTGTATTCTAAGGTAGCTATTTCCTTTGTGGACTTCAAACATGTTCAAGAACTGGGAGAGAGAGTGAGAATCATAAACCAATACCACAATTGAATTTGAATGCAATTCCCAAGTAACAACAAAAGATACAAACATGTGAGTCAATGATCTAGAGTGTCTCTAAACACAAAATGTAATCATGCCTATTTTTAAAAAAAACTAAGTGTAAAGACAAATGACACATATAACACAAGAGATTTCCAAAGATTGGAAAATCTCTCAAAATCAAGACTCTTAGAAAATATATCAGCAAGTTGATTTTTAGTCCCAACATGTTCAATGCAAACAATTCCTTGTTCAACCAAGTCTCCAATAAAGAGGTGTCTTATATTAATGTATTTTGTTCGAGAATGATGAACTAGATTTTTGTGCTATACAAATTACGTAGGTGTTATCACAATACATGGTTAACACATCAATGTGTAGCCTATAATCTTTGATCATTTGGTGCATCCATAAAAATTGTAGAGTCATATCTAAAAACCAAGCAATAAAAGCAAAAAATAATGGACTCTAGAAAAAAAATTCTGACTAAAAAAAACTAAATTAAACTAATTACTAAAACTAACTACTAAAAGTAACAAGGCTTCTCTCAAAAATATTTTGATAAGCATGCTAATTTGTGAGAATCAACCTTACCTTTTCTCCTTGTGGATATGCCATCATGAATATTACCTATCACTTGAGAGATTTGATGGTTTTTCTCAGATACTACGGGAATGTCTTGTCTCGCGATCGCTTAGGCTTGATTCGCCACTGTTCAGTTCGGCCAAAGATTCTGTGGAGTTTCTGACCAATGTAGCTTCCGATCTAGCTGTATCCGGAACTACATTCTGAACTGCATCCTGAACAGCATCTTGAATCACATCTGCTGAATTTCCAGAATTTGCAGAGTATGTATCTTCTGGGGCTAGAACAGAGTCTGACTGTCTTTTAGGAACCCAAACTTTTCTGAACATTTTGGACCGATGTAGCTTCGAATGTTGTTGCATTCGATGCTGCATGGGATGTTGCATCTGATGCTGCACTTGGTTACGAACTAAGTAAGCTTGCCTAACCTCTTCCTTATAGACAACCTTTTTTAGGTAACAAAAGGGTGGAATATGACCATGTTTGTGATATTGGTGACACACAAAATTTCTCTTTCTTGTTTTAGGTTTTTCAAAGAAATTTGGCTTTTGAAAATTTTGTGTGGGCTGTTTTGGTTCAGTAGAAGTACCTTCACCTTCTTTAACAAACATCTTTGGCAAGAATCCAAGACTAGACTTACCATTATTCCCGCACTTTAACATATCATCCATTTTGTGTTGACTTGAATTCCATTTTGACACGGTCTCATTAGCTTTGATGAGTTCTTCTTTCAGATTTTCAATCTCCACATCCTTCTTGCTTAGCAAGCACTCCAGTCTTGTGATACACTCTTTTTGATCTTCATTTACCTTTTTAAATGCATCATTTGTCTTTCCAAGCAATGTAACTTGATGAACCCTCTTTTCCCAATCTTTGTACAACTCTTTATAGGCTTCCAGCAGTTCTGATTCAGATTCTGCATCATCTTCAGTGACAGAGGAGTTAAAACAATAAAAGTCATCACAACTTTTGTCAAATGTAGCTTTCGATGTAGTTTGTGAGGAAGCTATATTCAGAGGTACATTGTTGATAATCTTACAAGATCAGATTGAGAGTTGTGTACAGCAGTGAGAGTGATGAAATCACCTGGATCTTCATCATCACTATCACTTAAGATAGCAAAAAAATTTAGACCCTTCTTTCTCAAGGTGTTAGCCCTTTTCGATTCGCTTCCCTTTTCTCTTTCTTCCCCTCTCTTCTCTCTATTGTCAGTTTGAGAAATTTTTGTTTGGTAAGGTTTTTCCCCCTTGTCGGAATTCGAAGCTCCTCGTCCAGAGAAAACGACATGTAAACGACCGGTTTGGTAAGGTTGTGCCTTCGTCGACATGTTTTCAATCATGATGTTTTTTCTCCTCGTTCTTAGTCTCTTTCATCTCCGAAGTTCTTCTCCCTTTCCCCTTTATCGGAATTTGAAGCTCCTCAGTCGAAATTCGAAGCTCGCCATCCAGAAACTGTAAGTATTTGTATCTTCGTCTATTCTGCAAGTTATTGCTTCAACTTGTTTCCCCTTTCCTTTTTTTGAAGCAATTGTGCCTTCTTCCACAGAAAACGACCTGTTTTCAATCACGGTGCTTTTTCTCCTCGTTCTTTGTCTCTTTCGACTCTGAAGTTCTTCTCCCTTTCCCAAGATCCTCTATCGAAATTCGAAACTTGTCGTCCAGAAACTGTAAGTATTTGTATCTTTGTCTATTCTGCAAGTTATTGCTTCAACTTGTTTCTCCCTTCCTGTTTTGAAGCAATTGTGCCTTCCTCCACAGAAACGTCCTGCTTTTCAATTACGGTGCTTTTTCGTCTCTTTCGTCTTCGAATTTCCCCATTCTTCATCTCTTTCATCTCCGAAGTTCCGCATCGTAAGGTATGCTATTTTTAAACCTTATTTTATCTTTGTTTGAGTGTGTTCATGTGAAAATTTGTATATAGGTTCTGCACCTTTTAGAGGTCAATGTTATCATATGACTTGAGACCCATTACCATTACCAAGAATTCATACTAGAATGTTGATGTTACAACTTACAAGCACTGTTATCATATGACTGGAATCTTGATGTTACAACTTACAAGCAGTACTATAGTAAGGAAATACTATATAGACTTTTATGTTTTGGGCCTTTCTCCTTAAATGATGTTATCATATGACTTGAGCCTCATTACCAAATCAACAGGCTTCCCATTACCAAGAATTCATACTGGAATGTTGATATTCCACACAAATTGCGTACAGACTTTAGAATTACAAATCCAGATGATGGTCAAGTTACGGATTATGGTTTGCATCTCATAAACGAAATATTGCAAGAATCTGGAAAAAGTTTAGAATATTTTCCACCAATGCCCCTACCCATTGAAAATTGGACACAAATTGCATTAAACAACAGACTTTTGTGGAAACATAGATAGCTCCAATACGATGATCGAACAAGTGCTGAAGACAATATCAACTGCTTAAATGACGGTCAACGACACTGTTTTGAAGCTATAATCTCATCAGTGCTTCAAAATCAGGGGAGAACCTTCTTCTTAAATGAGGGTGCTAGAACGGGTAACACATTTTTATGCAACACAATTGCAGGAAAGTGTCGAATCCTTGGTCATATCGCGATTTATGTTGCATCATCTAGAATTGCATCGTTATTGTTGGTCGGGTGTAGAACTGCGCATTATACGTTTTGTCTCCCATTAAATGTGTTGGAAGACACAATATGTTCTTTCACTAAGTAGTCAATACATGCTGAATTGTTTATGGAGGTAAATTTGATAATATGGGATGATGTCCCTATGTAGCATCGTCATTGTGTTGAAGTAGTTGATCGCAACCTTCAAGATGTTTCGTGACAACAATAACCCTTTCGGTGGAATTACTGTAGTACTTGGTGGGGATTTTCGTCAAACTTTACCCGTTGAACCAAAAGGATATCGTGAGCAAATTGTGAGATCAATTATTAAAAAATCAACACTTTGGAAGGAGATACACATCTTGACTCTATTGGAAAACATGCGATTAAATTGTAGTGATTTTGCAAATATTGAATTCGCTACGTATTTGAATGCGGTAATATCAATCTTACACATCTACTATTAAATTGATCTTTAAAAAGCATTTTATGATTAACATTTATTTAATTTCAATCACTAGCGGAACCAATCCAAATGAAAACATCGATTTACCTTCATCAATTCGGAAGTGTAAAGACCTACTTGAACTAATAAGATAATTGTATCCACATTTACATAGAACTGGGACTTCTACAAGGAAATTCTTAACTGATCGTATTATTCTCTCTGCACGCAATGATGATGTTAATAATATAAATTTTGAAGCTCTTAATATATTCCCGGGAAATGTCATTAGTTATCTATCAGCAAACAAAAATGCAGAAGATGATTCAAGTGATCCGATCATGGCAAATCGATACTCAATCGAATATTTGAACTCATTGAATCATATTGGTCTACCCCCTTCAGACCTCCAATTGAAAATTGGTTGTCCCGTTATTTTTCTTAAGAATTTTGCACCAAAAGATGGTTTTTGCAATGGAACAAGATTGAGGGTAGTTAGATGTGTGTAACGGATAATTGAAGATGAAATCTTAACCGGAGATAAAGTTGACAATTCGGTATTTATACCAAGAATTTTTCTTACATCTTCTTCAAGTGAACTTACTATCCCCATTTACAAGACGACAATTTCCAGTTATGCTGGCGTTTGCAATGACTATAAATAAATCACAAGGCCAATCAGTTAAATTTGTTGGCATTGATCTACAAACGCCAATGTTTACTCATGGTCATTATACGTTGCGCTATCTCGATATACTATATTAAGTAGAATAACAATGCTCTTGCAATCAAAATAAGACATTTCAACAACAAATATAGTTTATCCTGAAGTTCTTCTATCATGCTTTTACAACAAGTATAAAAATATATCTTAAGTATCTAAGTATAACTTATTTCTAAGGAATCGTTCATTTTTACATTCAACTCAACTTTTAAAATTAATAAATTATATAGTTTTTTAACTAACACATGGTTTCGAATAGGTCCCCACAACTCCATTTGACACGCCACCTCCGACTCCACCTCCCCCTCCACCTGATTGTTATGATTCTGATTCTGTAAAATAATTTGTAAGGACAACTTTTTTTATATAAGCGTTAATAAGTACATTTGATAGAAGTTTTACATTTACATAATTTATATTTTTCCTACCTTACTCATTGTTCCAAATAGGTCCCTTCAACCCCACCTCCAACTCTACCTGCATGTTCAACACCCCCTTCGCCTACATCTCAAGTTGCAGCCGGCCATATACCCATAATAATGTATGATGGTATGTGGGAGGATTCGAGTTTTGTAAATGAAGCAGTATATATATATATATATATATATATATATATATATATATATATATATAAATTAAACGGTTTCAATACATAAAATTTTGTTAACTAAATGTGGTTGAATTTTCTTTGTCTCATGTGTAGGTGGAAATAATTGACAAAGTTATTGCATCTCATGTTTCTAAATCAACAATTGTTTTAAGCAAGAACCACAGAAGAAGACTGAGTTTTCGTTATTGAGAAAACAATAAAATGTTCTTTTCGTATTTTGACAGTAGTTACAATTAAAATATTAGTTTCTTGCTTTTCTTTTGAAATAAATGTCGAACTAAAATATTTTATTTTGTTAGGTATTTGGTTTTTCTTCCCTTTTATTGTGTAGTTTACATATATCCAACTCTTACAAATCCTAAGTAAATATAATTCATTATCACATTATTTGCTTCATTTATTGACAAATTCTAATATATATATATATATATATATATATATATATATATATATAATAGTTGAAGTTTTAAAAATTATACGAGGTTTATATTGCAATCAAATTTGAAAGAAAAAAAATATGTTCAAAAATGGATGGTTTTGAAATTTCAAAATAAAACAAGGTTTAAAATAAAATTGTTTTTTGGTGGGAAAATACGTGGACGTGAAGACTCCTGCCCAGTCCACATAGGTGGCCATGTCGGACGTCCAATCACCTTCCCGTCACAAAACTAATGAGTTTTGAACGGAAGGTTTTATTTGGAAAAAAAAACTTAGGTTGAGGTTTTTCATGCAAAAAAAAACACATGGTTCAAAACGAAAAAACTAAAATAGGGTTAATTACACATATATATAGGTTAATTAACTTTATTTTAGTTTTAAAAATTGTACGAGGTTTGTATTGTAATATATATATATATATATATATATATATATATATATATATATTCAAACTGCTAGGGTTCATGAAGTTTTAAAAACTGTACGAGGTTTGTATTGTAATCAAATTTGAAAAAAAAATATGTTCAAAATGGGTAGTTTTGAAATTTCAAAATAGTACAGGGTTTCAAATAAAATTATTTTTTTGCGGGAAAATGACGTGGATGTGAAGACTCCCGCCCAGTCCACATAGGCGGCCACGTCGGACGTCCAGTCACCTTCCCGTCACAAAACTAACGAGTTTTGAACGTAAGGTTTTATTTGAAAAAAAAAACTTGGTTTGAAGTTTTTCATGCAATAAAAAAACAACACATGTTTCAAAACGAAAAAACTAAAATAGGTCAGGTTTTTTTTTTTTTTTGCAATTAACCCTTGAAAATCTGTTAATTCTATTGCAACCATAGTTATGCTTAGAATGCTAGTTGAATTTGACTCCTACAAAACCTCAAGTATGCATTCATATAATCTTATATTGACATCGTGTCATTTGTACAAAATGCTATATATATATAGTTCTAAAATTGCTAGTTGCTAGACTAGGCGCCTAGAATTAAGGCATAATTACAATTTTTTTGATAATTTACATCAAAGATCAAACACATTGACTACAAATTTTTTTTTATTTGTCATTTTATCAAACACTTGTCTATATTTGTAAAATGAACAAAAATATACAAACCTACCTTTGGCTTTAATCCTAATTCTCAACAACTCTAAAGCAATAAACCAGCTAAGTTTAGAACTAAAAACAAAAATAATATTACTCCACCTATCTACTGCCCCTACAACCTAAAGTCTAACATATCCTCTATAATCCCTTCTCATTCTAAATTATGAGTCTGCTTCTATCTATTCTCTCTCTCTCTCTCTCATCTATATATATATATATATATATATATATATATATATATATATATATATATATATATATATATATATGAATTCACCATACGTAATAGAATCTAACGTGTAAGACCATCTCCAACAGTTCTATTTCAAAGTTTACACTATAAGGAATATTCTAAGTATATTTTTCATTATTTCATTTAATTTGTATTAATGCATTTTAGCAAAACAAATGTATTATTTATTGAATTAATATTATTAAAATGTATGTTGTGTGAGTTTAATTTAATGTAATGTAATTTTCGTTTTTTATTAATGTCCAAAATTTATAATCTTTATTATAAATAATTTTAATATTATATATAACTAATAACTAACATTATGAATAAAAATAATTGAATTAATTTTTTGTATTATTTAAACCAAAACATCAAAGTAATATTTAAGCTAAACAACAAAACAAACAATAATAATAAAAACTAAAATACAAAATAATGATTTAAACAAAAAGAAAAGAAAAGAGGAGAGAAGATGAAGTAGGGGAATTGAGCGTTGAATATGAAGTTTCAAATAACAATCTTTATCATGAAGCAGCTTTTAAAGCTGGTGTTTGAGCTCTCAATAGTGCCAAATGACTTTATTTTGAAGATATAAAGCAATGGTTGGAGATGCTCTAATGAGTAAAACTAAAAGTATCACGACTCACGTATCACTTCTTCCGAATGACATAAAAAAATACGTTACTGCTGAAACACGGAAGAAACGAAATTTGAACCGAAATTTTGGGTTAATCAATTTCTTTTTACCCCAATCCAGTCTTAAAAGTTTATGGCAAGAATGTTAGACCATAAAGAAACTATCATATCGAAGCTTCTTGCTCATATCTCTCATAAAAAATGAGGGTTAGTCGTAGACTCGTAGTTATGTACCAACTTCTTAAACTGTTAGCTGAGATATAGAAATCCAAAAAACTAAGAAAAGCAGTTGCCCATTATGACTTTGTGGAAGAGTACATTGGTGAAATTAAAAGTTACTCATTTTGTTTCTAAATAATTATCTTGTTTTGATTTTTTAAGTTAAATAAATTGTTTATTAAATAAAAATTTAACGTCTAATTTTTTAATTTTTTTCAAAATTATAGAATACGTAGTATTTTGGAGTACTTAAAAGTTAAAAAGTGTTTCATGATTTAAAAAAAAAAAACAAAATGTATGTGAAATTTTAGTTTAAAAAATCAATTTGATTCTGAATAATCAAAACATGTCGAAACGATCTAATATTCTCCACTGTGAATTCAATTAGAACGATTGGTGAGGGGCCCGGGGCGTCTTGGGTCATTGCCAACTTGGGCTGATCTAATTGGATCAACCCAAAACGTCATTGAACGCTAGACACTTCACCCCTTTTGTTAAATCTCAATTTTGAAGGTATGACTTTTGAATTTATGAAGAATTTTAGTTTTTTAACCATTAATTGATAATAATATTTAATACTCCTCCGTTTCAGATAAATAGTCTCTATTTGAAAATCAAACTTTTTTAAAAATGATATTTTTAGCAGCTCATTAGTAATAAAATGACATTTTTATATCTTAATTTTTGAAAGTGGACTTTGTAAGTGAAATATCCTAAAATAGAATAGTGGATTTTTTGCCCGGAACAGAGGGGGTAATAATTAATACAATAAGTGAAATTAATCTCTTCTATTGTTAATAGTAGACATCTAATATATAAAAAAAATTACAACGAACATTACTACCAAACCAATGTGAGATACAACTCTTCTATTGGTAATAAAAGTGAGATTTTAAATCTAATAACTTTTAAAATCAAAATCAATTTATAACAAATATGAAATGCATCTCTATTAATATTACCAATAGAAGAGATATATCTTGCATTGGTTACAAATTGATGTTAGCTTTGAAGTCTTTTGATAAAGACTTCTACTTTTATCACCATAGAAGAGATGTATCTTACATTGTTTAGAAAGAGATGTTAGTTTTAAAAGTCTTATATTTAAAACTTCTACTCTTATTACCAATAAAAAAATATATTACCAATAAAAGATATGTATCTCACATTGGTTAGAAATAGTTGTTGGTTTTAAAAATATTATTATTACCAATAGAAGAGATGTACCATACATTAGTTGTAAAGTGATCTTGGTTTTCAAAATCTTTACATAGAAGACTTCTACCATTATTATCAATGGAAGATGTATATCTCACTATGGTTAGAAAGTGGTGTTGATTTTAATTTTGGGAATACCATCTTTTTGACCATCGTACAAATTGGGGAAATCCAATTTGACCAACGATGTTTCATAACAACCAAATTAACCAACCAACTTTTAATTTGGTTGCAATGCCGTCCTCGCCGTTTCATAACGACCAAATTAACCAACCAACTTCTGTCAATATCGGGCCAAGAAATTGCCATGGAGGAATATATTGACAGAAGTTGGTTGGTTAATTTGGTCTTTATGAAACGGCGAGGACTACATTGCAACCAAATTAAAAGTTGGTTGGTTAATTTGGTCGTTATAAAGCGTTGTTGGTCAAATTGGATTTCTCCAATTTGTACGGTGGTATTTCCTTTAATTTTAGATAAAAGACTTTTATTATTATTACCAATAGAAGAGATATATCTTACATTTGTTAGAAATATATCTTGGTTATTATTACTAATAAAAGAGATATATCATACATTGGTTAAAAACTGATGTTGGTTTTAAATGTATTTTGATAAAAGACTTTTACTTTATCATCAATAGAAGAGAAGGGATGTATCACATATTATTTAGAAAGAGATATTGGTTTTAATTTTTTTAAGATAAAAAACTTTTACTATTATTATCAAATAAGAATATGTATCCTACATTGGTTAGTACGGGTATAAGTGGTTCGGTTTGGTTTGGTTTAGGCCAAAACCACAAACCGAACCGCACACCATTAGTTCAAACCGAACCGAACCACTTGGTTCAGTTTGATTTGGTTCGATTTTTTGGTTTATGTAAATTGTTTTTAATCAACTTAACCATCATTAAGAATAAAAATAAAAATAAAAATAAGATTTTAATCTGGAATTAACATCAAAATTAGATAATAACCTAATAAAATAAAATTATCATAAAGATTACAATACAATTTTCAAAATAAATACAAACAATAGAAGAAATAATAGTCCTCCAACAATCAAGATTTTGTTATATATGACTAAATCAAGTTGATTTAAAAGTTTAGAATAGTTAACAAATGATATATAATATATATTATATAATAAATAAATAAAAATATATAGGTTGGTTTGGTTCGATACAAAAAATCATGAACCGAATCGAACCCAACGATTTTCCAATTGTTGAAACCAAAACCGAACCAAACCAATCGGTTCGGTTTCGTGGTTCGGTGGTTCCGATTTACACCCCTATTGGTTAGAGAGTGATGTTGGTTTTAAAAGTTTACCATTATTACCAATAGAATATAAGTATTTTACATTGATTAGAAAAATTATATTGGTTTAAAAAGTTTTTAGATTTTAGATCATATATATAAATATACCACATTGGTTACAAAGAGATGTAACCGACATTATTTAGAAATAGGTATTGGTTATAAAATTCATCAGATAATTATGGAATTTTTATGTTAGTACAAATAAATAAAATGTATCTCACATTGTTTAGAAAAAGATGTGGGTTTAAAAATCTTTAAATAAAATACTACTATTATTACTAATAGAAGAGATGTATTTTACATTTGTTAGAAATTAGTGTTGAATTTAAAATAATATTATTAACAATAGAACATATGTATACCAAATGGTTAGAAATTGATGTTGGGTTTAAAATTCTTTAGATAATACACATAAACTTTTATTACTAATAGAAGTAGAAAACAAGTATCCCACATTGTTTAAAAATGAATAATGATTTTAAATTTTTTTGATAAAAAGACTTATATCATTATTATCAAGTTAGGTGTTAGTTTTAAATGTCTTTAGATAAAATATACTTTAATTACCAATAGAGAATATATATCTCACATTAGTTAGAAAATTATATTGATTTTAAAAATATTTAGGTAAAAAAATGTTTAAAATTAGCAATATTAGAAGAATATAAATTATTATAACCATTGAAGAGTTTAACAATTAAATTAGAATGTCAAAAAATTATATTATTATTACAAAAAAATGTATCTCACATTGTACCCGTGCGGAGCACTGACAAATAACTAGTTTAGTAAATAAAAGGGCCTTCATGGGATGGATTCAACGTATTCCTATGGATACTTTCACTATATTATTTTGGAGAAATTGTTCGCAGGTAGATTTTTTCAAATATTTAATCGCTACGACTTGGTTTTTTTTCAACTGGCAAATGTCACTTTGTTCAATTCCTGAGCAAAATGCTCAATCTCAGATAACGTTGTATATTTCTTCGTCTTCTTCATCGTTGTTGAATTCGTCCGCTTGAAGATGTAAACAATGTATGAAAAAGAAAGAGAGTGAGAGTTTGGTGGTAAAGAAGAATGGTGGTTACTACATAATTGTGTCTTTACCATCCTAACTTCTCACGCTCTTACTTATTCATTTTCTCTTCTTCTTCTTCTTCTTCTTCTTCTTCTTCTTCATTCATTCATTCATTCATTCATCTTCTTCTTCTTCTTTCATTCATTCTTCTTCTTCTTCTTTCTTTCATTCATTCATTCATTCATTATTCTTCTTCTTCTTTTATTCATTCATTCATTCACTCATCATCATCATCATCTTCTTCTTCTTTCATTCATTCATTTTTTTCTTCTTCTTATTTCATTCATTCATTCTTCTTCTTCTTCTTCTTCTTCATTCATTCATTCATTCTTTCTTCTTCTTCTTCTTCTTCTTCATCATTCATTCATTCATTCATTCTTCTTCTTCTTCTTCTTCTTCTTCATTCATTCAGTCTTCTTCTCCTTCTTCTTTCATTAATATAAATTTGTTTGTTGTTGAACACCCATTTGAATCTAGATGCATCAATTTTGAATCACAATATATTATTTGTGAATCGTGGTCCATCTGGATTTGAGATGAAGGAAAGATGCATTAATTTTAAATCATTTGTTGATGATGTTTTGGAAAGGAGGTATATGAAGATTGTTCATTATGATTTTACAGTGTGATACATCAATTGGTGCTAAAATTGGTGTAGCGCGATACAAAATTGGATTAAGTAATTAAATTGATGCATCGTCGTACAAAAATTGGTGCAGCACAATGCGAAATTGGATTAGGTAATTAAATTGATGCATCGCGGTGCCAAAATTGATGCAGTTTAAATTGATGAATCGTTGTGCAAAAATTGATGCAGCGCGATGCACTCAATGAGTGAGCGCTCCGTAGCACGCCTTCAGTTAATTAAGGGTATCGTAGTCTTTTTGCCCCCAAAATTGTTTTTATTCAATTAAAAAAACATACGATGTTGTAGCGATTAAAAATATTCGAAAGTGAACTGGCCAGAATTTCACCTTATTATTTTTATTTCTTCCTTTTTTGGGTAGGAACTCCCTCCCATCAATATTTAACTGGTAAACTCTCCTCTGTTTTTTTTATCAAAAAAAGACACTTTTAGTGTTAAAGGACAAAAATACCCTTAATGAACCAAAGTGCATGCACAAAGCTTCTACTCATGCAGTGCGATGCACATATTAATCGTGATGCATGATTTTGAATTGTGATTATATGCATTGCGATGCATGATTCTAAAATTATGTAAAATAGCGATGCATCGGGATTTCAAATCGATACATCACGATTCCAAATCAAAGTCATAGAGACGGAGAGAGAGAGTAAAATAAGAAGACATAAGCCATGTTAAAGAGAGATGAGGGTCTACCTGGAAAAGCTATATATCCTTAACTCTCAGTTCCATGGCTGAAAACGTCGAAGTTGGCCTTTGTCCGAAATCCCAAGCAGACTCAAAAATTTTGGAATCGATCTTATTTGAAATGCCTCTTTAAGAGTCCTACCTTAGTGCTCGGAGAAGGAGGCTTAATTTTTTCTCATTCTTCTCTTAATGGGAGAAAAAAGAGGGAAAAAAAAAAGCATCAGATCAAAGTCATAGGCAAAGTCGATGATGCGATTCTTTGACTCTTCTTTAACTATATTTTTAAACTTCGAAAAGAAAAGGTGCAAACCCATCTCTTGATCTATGGAGTCTGTTTTTGGCCTGTGCTCACTTGAATAAAGAAAAGTTTCAGAAAGAGAGTGTGTGTGTGAGAGAGTGAGAGATAAGAGAGAATGAAGAGACAAAAAGAGAGGGGTGAAATGAATACGTGAAAGAACATGACGGAAACAACATGTAAGTGAGCTACGCGGTGGGCATTTTAGGAACAATTTTATGACAGTTGACTTTAGCGGTTTAAAAAAAGAGGTACAAGGTTGAAAATTTTGTAAAGTAGACCGATTAAAGAATTTACTTTTAAAAATTTAGGCATAAAAATGTCAATTTATTACCAATGAGTTACTAAAAATATCATTTTTTAAAAAAATTTGACTTTGAAACGAATTTTTTTTTTCCAGAACGGATGGAGTATTCAAAAGGGACCGGCTGGATTTCATCATGCTATTTTGGTGGTTGAAATTCTAGCAGTTGCATTCATTAAAATACTCCGAAGGAACGTAAAAATTAAAATTTTACTTCTTTATGGATACAAAAGAGAAGGCTATTCAACCACCCAAAAAAAGGGAAAAAGAAGATTGGTGTAGTTTATAATTATTCAACTCATTGTAAAAATATTAAGGAATAATTGTTGGACGGTCCCCTTTTGTGAAATTCTAACTGCCTAAGGATCCTATTTTTTTAGTAAACCGGAAAAGTCCTTTTTTTCAATCCTAAAATGGCCTTTCTTCTGTCGGAGACATAAACACACCCGTATATACTTTTAATGGGGAAAACCTATTTTGTTGCAATCAGAATCCAATTTCTTTGGCCAGAACTGTGCTCACGTGCTTTATCAATGGCAGAAAAATGCATTTTAATTTCATCTCCCCTTCCCGAAATTTTTTTCTTTTGTTTTCCATAGCCAAGTGCCAACATTCGCCACATAGCTCATAGTTGTTACCTTCTCTAATTTACCTTCAATTATAAACATCCCTCCATAACCACATCCCTCGTTGCATCGGATGTGGGTATCATTGCCTCGGATGTGGGCATCGATGCCTTGGATATGAGCATTGTTGCCTCCGATATGGGTAATCTAATTTGGGTTGAACTGTACCGTAATTTGGGTTGTAAAGGAGAAAACCTTAATGCGTAATGTTTCCTACTTGGCTCGTTATCTCAACAAGTTTCAAAGGGCAAGCCCAGAATTAGAAATATGTGAAGTGCTCGACCTGTTTGGGTTTACTGGGGGTAATATCAGGATTATCAAGAGGTAATTAATAGAGTTCAAGTTCACTACCAAGTAATTAACGAGCTTCAGACTTGCTTGGTAGTTCTGTTCACGAGCCAAACTTGAAAAAGCTCTTCATCCATGGTGCACTTGTTTGCTGGAATGAGATGGGGGTATAAAAAAATGAGAAAAAAGTGGGGAAGAAAAAGAAATAGTTAAAGCATTCATCTGTACTACTTGTTTTTTATGTTCACTTTCTCTTACCATCATTCTTTTTTTTCTTTGGACCCATGCCCAATTTTAACGTGAGGTGACGGTGGGGAGTGAGAACGATGTCTAAAATTTTGAGCAATGCTCAATTTTTTTCCTTGCGATATTTAAATTTGTGCAGTAACTTTTGCATTGCGACACCCAAATTTTTGAACGATGTATAAATTTTTCTCCACATCCGGGCCGGTCCCTTGAACGATGTCCAAAATTTTGAGCGATGCCTAATTTTTTTCCTTGCGACGCCCAAAAATTTGAGCGACACCAATTTTTTTCCTTACGATGCCAAAATTTTTGAGCGACACACAAATTTGGACAATGGATTTGTCCGCATGCCTTTCTTTCACAAAGAGTATCTTCGTTATTTCTCTCCCAAAAGTGTGCTGTAGTGATTTTAAAAAAATTATCGTGGACTTTGGGTTATATTTTCTCCACAAGGTACCAGTCCGTTTATCACCCAATTATTAATGTCTTTACCAAGTCCCATATACGTTGGTGTTTGAACAATTAATTCATAAATGATAGAGAATGCCGTTTTACGATGTTATCTATTGTTCTCAAATTACTCAAACACGAATAATTGAGAAAAATAGTTAATTTTGTCATTGTACTTGAAAAGAGAGATGCAATTTCGTCATTATCATTAGCTATCATCCAATTTTTAACAAAATTAATTTCAGTTACCTCCCTTAAGGTTTTTTAAAATGTAGAAAGATACTTAATAATAGTTGAAGTTAAAATTTAAATGATTTTATGATTATTAAATTATCATTTTTTTTTCTTTTAGAGGTTAAAAAAATAAATTTTATGAACAAAAAAAAAGAATGAATGAATGAAATATAAAAATACAAATTAGAAAGAAACATATATTGCCAAAATAAAAAAATTAAGAAAAGAATATCAATAATGCAATAGCACTCAATAGTTCACTTACAATTAACAAAAGTCATTTATCGACTAAGATTAAATCTTTTAAAAATATTTAACGGTTCGGATTCATCACATGTGTGGAGATGATTATCTTTTTTATTAATAAATTATTTACTAAAATATTAAAAAAATTACTTAATAATTATTTTTTTAAAATTAATAAAAAATTATTAAATAAAGTATTTAATTAAATTTTAATAAATTATTAAAAAATAATTATTTGTCAAATAAATTAGTAAAAAATATTTAATTAATAATAATTATTAAATAAATCATATTAGACATAAATCATTAAATAACATTAAAAAATTGTAAAAAAATGTTCTTACAAAAAGAGTATTATTCATAAAAAAGAATTTAACGCGTCACAATTTTCATGGTGGAAATTATAGGTTGAATTATATGTTTTTTTATAATCTTATATTTATAATTATTAATTATAACGGATTTTGAAAAACGTTAATTCAAAAATAAGTTATACTTTTAGCCAATTCTCTATACAAATTAAATTACATTTAATGAATGAGTGCTAGTAACTAGATTTAATGAATTAAAAATTTCAAAATTTATTAATGATTAGATTTATTTTAAAATTATTATGTTTTATTATTATTATATTATTCATTAAGATAAGGCTTAAATCGCAATTTGGTCACCCTACTTTCCAACTTTTTTCATTATGATCACTCTACTTTTTTTTTCTCAATTTAATCATTATACTTAGCAAATCAAGTCAATAAGATCACTGTGGATTATTTCCGTTAGTTAGATGGACGGAAATGCTTGAAATGACCAAAATGCCCTTACTAATGTTAAGGGTTTTCAGTTTAAAATGTTAATAGTTAAGGGGTCAAACTAAAAAATCAAATTATCAATATTTAATTTATATTTCAAAGTAAAAGATCAAATCTCTACTTTTAATCGCCAATCTTGAAATTGAGATACAAAGTCCATAAGATTTCCTACAAAACCCATCACAGTTGCGAGATCAAGGAACGGACCCAAATAAAGGAAAACGGGCCAAATGCTGCTTACCTACTCATATCATACAACTAAACTCCATCTGAATCAAATCTGGATCCTTCAAATACTCTTTTATGTATGTTCAGCTTGGGTTTGTGAACCTAAATTCCTTATTGACTAGACTGAGAGTTGATCCAGTAAAACAGTGAGATGGAATCATTCGCTTCGAGGTCATCAACAACTCTTATGGGCTTCCATTTCGATTCTTGCGACCCGCCTTAAAGCAACAAAATGAAGAGCATCACTTCGGACTTGATACATATGACATGCCCAAGGATACGAGTCTGGTGCTGACCAAATCTTTTGTTCTTCAAATACCGTCTCTTCACCAAGTGATTCAGCGATACACTACACTGTATATAATTCTGGCTCACTAAAACTAGGGACAGCAACACATCCGGCAGAAACATAACCCTCTGGTGCACGTGGATGCCAAATCGATAACGAGGTTGCATAGCCATCTGCGCAATTCCTCCATACCTGTACAAGACGCATGAAATCGAAATCGAAATCAAAATCGAAATCGAAATCGAAATCAAAATCAAAATCGAAATCGAAATCAAAATCAAAATCAAAATCAAAATTGAGAAAAACTGGGCTGGGGGAGATGACTACGTCGGTTGGATCTGAGTGAGGGATGGTCGGGTTTAGGGAGGTAGACGGTTGTGTCGAAGTCGATGAGGGATGACCGGAGATGTAAATGGAGATGAAGATGAAGGAAGTCAGTGAAGAGAAGGATGGAGCGAACTCAAAGTTAGATCTGGGATAGGGATGTGGAAGAAGGAAACATCAAAGTTTTTGGATTTGAGAGGAGATAGAGAGGCGTGGCCAGAAATGGTTGCAACTTGACCGGAGATGGTGGGGGCTTGGTCGGAGATGGGAGAAAGGTTGGGATTTGGATGTATTGAATTTGTTTGTCTGGATTTGAGGGAGGAAGATGGGGAAGGAAGTGGATTTGCCTGGTTTAAACAACGGTGGGGAGAGAGAGACCTAATTTTGTTTAGGGGCATTTTGGGGTTTTAATTTTTTTTTAAGTTTCTCATCCAAAAAATTGGATGGAGTGATGAACGTGAAAATAAAGCCAAGTATAATGATTAAATTGAAAAAAAAAAGAAAGTAAAGTGATCATAATGAAAAAAAGCTGGAAAGTAGGGTGACCAAATTGTGATTTAAGCCTTAAGATAAAATGTATATATTAATTAATTTAAATATTTTCTCTTATATTTTATTGAAGCAATATATCTTTTCTTCTTATTTATATTTTTATATTTCATTGATTCTTTCATTTTTTTATAAAATAGCACTCCTTTCTTTTTCAAATTATCGTTTACCGTTCCCTTAATTATAACCATATAATTAAAGATATTAAATAAAAACACATATTTCACCAATATTTATAATACATTTAATTACTTTTTCTTAAACGGTGTATCAGATCAAAGTAGAAAATATTTTAAAAACGGAGGGAGTATCTTTTTTTAACTTTTAAAAGCCAAAAAAACAAAACAAAAAAAAGACCCGCTTATAAGTTAGCCAAAAAACCATCTACTTTTAAAATCAACAATCATTAAGTATCTTTCAACATTTTAATTTTTTTTAGGGAAGACATCTAAAATTAATTCCGTTAAAATTTAATCTATCTTTAAAAAGTATAATGATAATTTTATTCAAAAAATAATATAGTAATAAAATATACAGAGTGTGAATCTGTATATTTTATTAATTTTTTTGAATACCTTGCTAACAACAAAATTATAAAAAATTTACATTTTGCCCCTAAAGAAGTGGCCCAGTGGTAGACATGAGGCTTCACAAAGTATGAGGTCTCAGGTTCGATCCTTTCCCATGCCCCTTTAGAAAAAAAAAAAGTAATAAAATATACGAATTCGTTAAAATACAATAACTAAATTAATATTTTTTTCCCGAATAATTGTGTCAACAAAGTATTCGTTTCATTTACTTGATCATACATACCTCATTCCCTACGTCTTTGAGGATAAGATTGCGACCAATATCAATGAATCAAATGATTAATGAGGTTCTGAATCCTTATATATTGGGACTTTTAGAGAATAGTGACTTTTTAGTACACTAAATCCTTTACCCGCCCGGATAAAGTGTTGATCATAGTACAAAGTACAAACACGAGTGATTTTTGTAGAATAGTTTTTTTTTTTAGTGAAATTGATAGCTCTTCATTTTTGTGGGCTCCTCTTGGCATTATATTTTTGGGCTTCGTACATTTCCTTTAGATGTGAACCTCTTAATCGAATCGAATCGAATCAAAACAAATTAGTTGGTTTGGTTTGTTTCTGATTGAATACGGTTTGGTTTGTGTTTTAAAAAATTAGAAACTTTTCGGTTTGCTTAACAGTTTTTGATACTATATCAAACTAAACCTAACCAAACCAATTTATATATTTTTATTTATTTATTATATAATATATTTGTTAATTATTTTGAACATTTAGATAATCTTATATACATATTCTAGGCCTTGGATTTAGTCATATATATATATACATACTAAATCAAACAAAATCTTGATTGTTGGAGAACTATTATTTCTTCTATTATTTGTGTTTATTTTATAATTTGTATTTTTTTTTTATGATAATTTGTTGTTAGTTGGTTATTTCCTAATTGTGATGTTAATTCCAAATTAAAATCTTATTTTTATTGTTATTTTTAATATTAGTTAATTTGATTAAAAATAATTTATATAAACCACAAAATCGAACCAAACTAAACTGAGTGGTTCAGTTCCAAGCTTTATTCAGTTCGATTAAATATTTTTGAAATCAATTGGAGCGGTTCGATTTATGATTTTATTATAAACTAAACCAAATCGAACCACTTTTCCCAACACTTTATTGTACTAGCATATAAGGCATTCTGTACATGTGATATAAAGCACCAATAGAATGTCTTGACTAAGAAGTTGCCCATCTATAGCATTTGCAACAACAACAACAACACAAAATTTATCACCAAAAAATAATACTCCCTCTATTCGAAATTATTGTTCTCTTGACCTTTTTTTTAGTCAAACCGATTGTTTTTCAAATAAAAAAATTTACGTATTCAAAAAAATTAAATAGGATAATAATTAGTAATAATAATAATGTGCGTTTTGATTTACTAATAATATTTGGGAGGTGCTGCTACCATCTCTCCGAGGACAAAAAAAGAAAGAAAAGAAAACAACAGTAGTCTTTTAGTTCTGGTAAATTCAAGTCATTGTATTTATATATTGAGGTGGTATATTGTAAGACGATTTTATGAATCCTTATCTGTAAGACGGTCCTACGGATTCGTAAGACGGATCTATCCAAGTTAAATAGGGTAAAATTCAGAAATCTCAATGCAACTCCTTAGTTTTTGAAAATTAAAGCACCATGCCTCATGTTTATATATACAGAGTGTCATTTTTTCCTATTAACAATGTCACTTTGTATTATAAAATGTGTCACTTTTAGCCTTAGAAGTGTCACTTTACATTTTTAATGAAAGTTATAATTTTTTCCCTAAAAAAGTGTTAACTTTTAGTCTTAAATGTGTTACATTCACTTTGAAAAGTATCTCATTTTTTTATAAATGAAAAACATTACGTTTGACATTAAATTGTTACTTTATAACATTAAAAATGTCATTTTTTTAGCATTAAATGTGTTACTTTTGACCCTACAAGTGTCATTTTACTTTATAACTAAAAATCGTCGTTATTGATCTTAAAAGTGTCACTTTTTAGCATTAAAAGTGTTGCGTTTTAGTATTAAATGTGTCACTTTTTAATATTAAGAGTGTTATTTTTTACTATTAAGAGTGTTATTTTGTATTTTAATGAGAATTATAATAAATTTCCCTTTTATAGTGTCACTTTTAACATTAAAATTAAATGTGTCACTTTTGTGTTTTCAATGTGTTACGTTTGGCTTTAAATGTATCATTTAGCATTTCGTCAAAGTCAGTTAGGATCCGTCAAGTATTACAAGGCAATTGATTTGATGCTAACTGATGGCTAACGGAGCTGACAAAGGATTAAACTGCAAGGCGTGGGAAACATAAGAATTGCGGCGACAAACATTGAAAGTATATGGGCACCGGAACAAATAGAGGAACTTCTCATTAATGAGCATCAAAACAAAATAATACGGATGTGAGGTTTTGAACCATTGACCACTTCATGCTAAACCTTAAATCATCAACTCTGACAAACTCAACTAATCAGTTATTATGACATTTATTAACATATTTAGTTATTAACCCGCGAATTTCTAAATGGGGCTCCGTCTTACGAATTTAAGATCTGTAAGACCGTCCTATAAAAGTCTTTGCCTTAACTATTTATAGTAACCAGTAAAATAATTGTTCTACAAGACGATAAAGTTCAAATATTGTGCATGTCATATTTATATATTGTCCCCCGAGGCATAGCCGAGTGGTAAAAGGAGGGGGACATAAGATGCTGGAGGCATGCAGCGTGGGTTCGATACTTGGTGGAAGCACTTTGCTTTCTTCTGAGGTTGGACCTTGTATGTGTTATCAGTTGCACTGTTCTCAAACCCTGTATCATTTCGGGCACATTTCGTGATTTTCCTGGTAGTAGCAATGAGGGACCGGAAGTACTACCCCAGGATTCAACCTGGTTAAAAAAATATATATATATATTTATATATTTATTGATGTTCCATTATTGCTAGGAAATGAAGATAAGTTGTTACAAAAATTTATTTGATAAATAAATCCAAAAACTATTGGCATTCTTCTATTGTCTTGAATAAATTGATAACAGTATATAGAAAACCAATTTTTGCCCTCATTTACATCAAGTAATATAAAATCTAATTTTAATTTTTTGAACTTTACTAAAATTGCAATGAACTAATAGATAATATTTATTTTGATTATTGAATTTTATAACAGTTTATCAATTAAATGCGAAATGAATATATTAACAAAATAATTACAGTAAATGAATTATCATGAAAGATTGAATTCTGCAACTGTATTTGGACGCCTTGGGGAGATCAATGGTTCCTTAGCTATTCAATTATCAAGCAGTTGTTAATGATGAAACTAATATAAATTTGTTACAACTCATTTACTGAACATTGTGAAGAACAACTATAGACAACACACCATCATAGCAGAAATCTTTTCCAAAAGGTCCCCTCTCCCAGTCTTATTAAAAACATCAGCCCAACCTAGGACTTGGATGGGTGTCATTTGATGAAATTTGTAATACAACAAACAACCCAGAGTTCCAGCAACAATGCAATCAGTGAAGAAAATATATTCGAAATTTATAATCAGTCATCCGTTGGAAATGACTTAATTGTTTTTCATGGAAATGTATATTTTATGATGCTGAGGTACGTTTCCAATTTCTTAATACTTTTTTTCTCTGTTGAAATTGCTTTTGATTTCATGTACTTTGACAATATTATCTATTCAAACTCTCTAAATTTATAATTTATCATTAAATCTCAATAAATCACTTGGAAACCAATATATATATTATATTTTTTAATATGTACTCTGACAATACAAATTCAACTTACAATTTTATCAAATCAAAATAATGAACAAGTAAATTAGTTAAATGGTTTATAAATAATTTTTAGATCAACATAGTTATTTCCCATCATTAATTTAATAAATGGGTTAAATGTTTTACAAAATAAATTATGTTGCTGAACATCCACATTAATGATAATATGGACAATTATTTCACACCACTAATTATAACAGTAACACTAAATAATACAAAAAATCAACTTATTATTCAGTACAAGTACTTAAAGCCCATAAAACAAAGTAATGTGAAAACTAACAAATATTTCAAAAAAAAAAATAAAGAAAACGGACATATTTTTTGGTTATAAAAAGTGATTAATCAAAATAATATGAAATATGAAAGACATATTTCAAATTAATTTGATAGTGGAAAACGAAAAATTAGTCAATGAATTGATACATTAAATTACTTAATACAAAGAGACAAATTTATCTTCCTATATTTAATATAATGTAAAAATTGACCTTTTGTCTAACAACCTCAAAACTAAGAGTTATAATCTTATAGAAAAAGTCAATAATTCCAAGTTTTTTTGAGAAAATATTATTTTTTCATTCTTATACTTTGGAAAGCTATCTATCAATAGATTTTATGAGATGGAAATTTCAAAAATACACCAAAAAATCTCTTCAACAATATTTAAGGGAAGCATGCACATGAAGATTTCTAAATTAACAATTATCTCTAATAAGTGAATACTGAATATTTGTTCTTCAAAAAGGCAGACTTTTTTTTGTTTATTGTGCACTGCTTGTCGTCCTTCATTACATTCATCTCAATTTATGATTTATCACTGTATTGTTTTATATATATTTTTTTCTATGATTCAATGATGAGACATAAAAATTAGAGGTTAGACCTTACTGATGCCTTTTTATATCAGGCATAGCCGTATTAATGCTTTCATTATTTTTGTGATATCTGCATTGACATAAAATTGATAAAATAAAAATACGTTTATATAAGAACATTTGAAGATTTAGTAAAATAACAAAACAAAAAAAATACTCACTCCATTCCGGGCAAAGAGTCCCTGTTTGAAAGTCAATTTTTTAAAGAAAATGTCATTTTTAGTAATTCATTGATAATGAAATAACACTTTTATTCTTTAATTTTTAAAAGTAGACTCTTTAAGTGAAGCATCTCAAAATAGAAGGTGGACTCTTTGCCCAGAACGGAGGGAGTAACGTATATGAATTTTAATTGAAAGATCTGTAGGAGGGGGTATGGCTGATTTATGTTTCCAGTGATGTGTTTGTGTGTGTACAAAAGAATGACAAATATCCTCGAGCAATTAAGCTCTTTCCTTAAGACAAAAACTGACCCGTATACAAACTGGACGGGATATGTCAGTGTGTCTCCTAGGTTTCAGGATACTTACGTAATTGAAGAGGACAGTCTTTCGATCTTCAGTCACCGGCGAATCTAACACGCTGCTGTATTTCTCTGTATTCGGGGCAGAAAGGTTGCAGAAAGAGGAGAATTTTCGATACCAAAAAACTGGGTTTGAAACAGTATTTAAGTGGCAGTTTAGGAATGGAAGTTGGGAGCGTAGCGATTGAGTTCGAAATGCACAATCGCATTCGAGACATAATCGTCTCTGGCGGTGAACTCGAACTCGTAAAGGTTCACGCCGAAAGGGTCACACACCAAATGAACCGTAGCAAAGATAGATAGGTGCAGCAAGCAAGCAAGTCGTAGGCCGACCAGTGGTGAGAGTCGAGGTCGGCGGCGGCAGCAGCGTGTTTGGACCTACACCTAGGTAGGTCTTCCCTCCTACACAAAGTGTAATGGCCCAGGGCACGAAAGTAAAGCCTCAGCTCTACCTTATAAGGTAGAGCTTGTTTCATTTTGTTCCCAATGTGGGATTCCCACATTTCACATTACATGACTTAGCTTTATTCAAGCTATTGGAAACCAAGTTTCCAACAATCCCCCACATTGAATAAGATATCATGTAAGTTGATGATATATTGATATTTACAGAGATACAACTTAGAGTAACTGTACTGGAATAGGTGGCTTTTGGCTTTGAACCTTTCCTTATGATATACTATCGGGATGACTTACTAATTAGTGACTTGAGTGTCTTGAACTGATTAGTTTTTGATGTCAACCAAGACAATAGCAATCACACAGCTAACCTCAAACAGGGTGTGATTCTTCGTTTGTGTTCATTTTGGCCCTGAACGATACCTGGTTCTGTGAATGTTTTTAGAGAATTTTAGCCTCGTAATTCTCATAAGATCGCTAGTCTTACATTCACATAGGTGATTGCCTATAAAGAGTTGTTCTGTCAGAACTCCGCTTGACGATTCAAGTCATAGGAACCATTAAAAGCAAAACTTATCCTATACCGTGACAGATAACACTAGTGTGTTTCACCATAGGAATGGGTAGGACTTAAGTCCCTTAGTGTTTTCGTGGAGATTAATTAGTTGGGTTGTCCCTTTGAACCTAGACCATAGGATCTCCAATTAGCTAGGTGGGGTTTGCCGCTAAATTACTCTTTATTTCATAGGCTTTAGGCCCATTCCCTTCGATGAGTTGCATACTTGCTCTCTAGACAGACCTTTAGTTAGTGGATCCGCTAGGTTGTCTTTCGATCGAATGTAATCAATTGTGATAACTCCATTTGAGAGTAGTTGCCTAACGGTATTGTGATGCCTTCGTATATGTCGTGATTTACCGTTATACATATTATTTTGTGCCCTTCCAATTGCAGCTTGGTATGATGGATGCATATAGGCAGTTGGTTGTGGCCATCTTTGGAAGATTTTCTAGGAAGTTACGTAGCCATTCGGCTTCTTCCGCTATTTTATCTAAAGCGATAAATTCTGATTCCTTTGTAGATCTTGCGATGCAAGTCTGTTTGGAAGATTTCCATGCGATAGCACCACCCCCAAGTGTAAATACAAATCCACTTGTGGACTTCGAGTCGTTAGTATCAGATATCCAGTTGGCGTCATTATAACCTTCTATTACTGGTGGATACTTAGAATAGTGCAACTCATAGTCTTTAGTGTATCGAAGTTACCTAAGGACTCTTACAATAACCTTTCGATGATCATGTCGGGATTGCTATTAAATGCTTAAACGATTATTTGTTTGAGCAATATCGCGTCGCGTGCAATTCGTGAGATACATTAGACTTCCAATTACACGAGTATTCAATTTGAGATACACTTTCTTTCGTGTAGGTTCTTTTGAGATGAAAGTTTGGATCTATTGGAGTTTTTGCAATACTATTATCACCATTGTTGAATTTCTCCAGTAATTTCTCGATGTAATGAGATTGTGATAATATGATCTCCTCGGATGTTCTAGATATTTTAATACCTAAGATGACATCAGCTATCCCAAGGTCTTTCATGTCGAACCTGTTGGCCAACATTTTCTTGGTGTCCTTGATCATGTTGTCACTATTGCCGATGATGAGCATGTCATCTACGTAGAAGCAGATAAGGACGTAACCATGTTGTGTATTTTTGGCGTACACACATTTGTCACATTCGTTGATCTTGAACCCATTAGTAAGTACTACGTCATCAAAACGTTTATGCCATTGTTTTGGTGCTTGCTTTAATCCGTACAACGATTTGACCAATCGGCATACTTTCGTTTCGTTGCCCGGAGCTATGAATCCTTCGAGTTGATTCATATAGATTTCTTCTTCGAGTTCCCCATTTAGGAAAGCAGTCTTAACATCCATTTGATGTATGCTAAGACCGTGAGAGCAAAAGCAATTATTAGTCGAATTGGCGTAATTCGGTTCTGAGGGCATAAGTGTCAAAATAATCAACACTTTCCTTTTGATTAAACCCTTTTGCGACTAATCGTGCTTTATACTTATCAATGGAACCATCGGGTTTTAATTTTCTTTTGAAAATCCATTTACAACCTAATGTTTTACACCCCTTGGGAAGATCAACTAATTCCCAAGTGTGGTTTTGCATAATGGAAGATATTTCGCCATTAATGGCTTCTTTCCATAGCTTCAGGAGTAGACATTGCTTCTTTGAACGTGCGAGGTTCATTATCCACTATAAATGTGGTCACAAAGTCGGGTCCGAAGGTTTTAGTTATTTTTGCCCGTTTGCTCCTTCTCGGTTCATCATCCGATGTAGCTATATGGTCTTCTTGGACTATATCCGTGGGACCAATGTCCGTGGGGACCTCGTTCTCGTATTCGCTTGTGTTCCAAGGAAATGAGCGTTTTCCATTAGTATTTTGGTTATTTTTTAATGGAAATATGTTTTCAAAAAATGTGACATTTCTTGATTCGAGTATTGTATTTACTTCAATATTTGGATTGTCGGACTTGTGCACTAAGAACCTATAGGCACTACTCTGAGTTGCATATCCTATGAAGATACAATCTACGGTTTTTGGACCGATTTTCATCTTTTTAGGTAATGGTGCTGCCACCTTAGCCAAGCACCCCCACACTTTGATGAATTTATAGGAAGGTTTTCGACCAGTCCATAATTCATAAGGAGTTTGCTCCAATTTCTTGTGTGGTAACTTGTTGAGCAAGTAATTTGCTGTGAGCACCGCCTCCCCCCATATTTCGTCGGGTAGGCCTGATTGAATCAGTAATGAATTCATCATTTCTTTGAGTGTGCGATTTTTCCTTTCCGTAATCCCATTGGATTGTGGAGTATAAGGAGGAGTCACTTGATGAATTATTCCATGTCTTTGCACAAAAGTCCTTAAAAGGATATGCGTACTCACCTCCTCTATCGATTTGAGAGTTTTTATCTTTTTCTCAAGTTGATTTTCTACTTCGTTCTTGTATATTTTAAATGCCTCGAACGCTTCATCTTTACTATTTAACAAGTAAAGATGACAATAACGTGTGATATCATCAATAAAGGTGATGAAATAGTTTTTCCCGCCACATGACTCTATGGATTTAAAATCACATAGATCGCTATGAACTAGCTCTAGTGGTCGAGTATCACGTTGTATTGTTTGAAAGGAGGTTCCTGTTTGTTTGGCCTCAACACATATTTGACATTTTTCCTTAGTGTCGATTCGAGCTTTTGGAATTAATTCCATTTGCATTTATCGTCTTATAGAATCATGGTTAACATGACCTAGTCTAAGATGCCAAATATTATAGTGCTCAAGCAAGTAAGAAGAAGATGTAGATGCTTTATTAATGCTACTATTGTTGGGTGGGGTTACCACCAGTACATTACACTTGAACAAGCCCTCATTGAGGTAACCCTTGCCCATGAAAACTCCACTCTTCGTAAGTACAAACTTATCGGATTCGAAGACCAACTTGAACCCATGCTTTATTAAAAGGGAGCCGGAGATTAGGTTTTTCCTAATATCCGGGACATGGAGGACATTGGTGAGCACCAATTCCCGTCCGCTGGTCATCTTGAGTATCACTTGCCCCTTTCCTTCCACTCTAGAGGTGGAAGAGTTGCCCATGAAAAGCTTCTCGCCGGACGTCACTTTGGAGTAAGATGAGAGCATCTTTGCATCGTCGCATATGTGACGTGTGGCGCCGGTGTCAACATACCATTCACGACCCGTGCCGACCAAGTTTGTCTCGGAAACCACGCAAATCATGCTGATGTCTTCATCAACAACGTTGGCTTCTTTGTGGACTCGCTTCTTGCCTCGGCACTCCGTAGCTTTATGGCCCTTCTTATCACAATTCAAGCACTTGCCCTTGAACTTGTACTTCTTTCCTTGCGTAGACGTCCCTTCCCCGGAGCTTTTACGCTTCCTGTTCTTGGAATCTTGCTCGACCACATGTGCCCCTTCTATGGGGCGAAGCTGCTTCTTGTCGGCGACCCGATTATTTTGCTCAATTCTTAGCCTTAGGATCAAATCCTCCAACGACATATCTTTGCATTTATGCTTGAGATAGTTTTTGAAGTCCTTCCACGCGGGAGGTAGTTTCTCGATCATTGCCGCAACTTGGAATGCTTCGGAAACTATCATCCCTTCGGCTGCTATCTCGTGCAAGATAAGTTGGAGCTATTCAACCTGTGTCATAACACTTTTGGAATCATTCATTACAAATTCTAAAAACCTAGCAACTACGAATTTCTTCGAGCCGACATCTTCGGTTTTGTACTTCTTTTCCAATGATTCCCAAAGGTCCCTGGCCGTCTTAAATGCGCTGTATACATCGTATAACGAGTTATCTATTCCGTTTAAGACGTAGTTCCTGCAAAGGAAGTCGGAGTGCTTCCATGACTCGACAGCGGCCACGGTGGTGCGATCCGTTTCCCCTTCTTTCAAAATAGGGGTTGTTTCCTTCAGGCATTTCGACAGGTTCAACGTCGTAAGGTAGATAAGCATCTTTTGTTGCCATCTCTTGAACTCTTTGCCAACAAATTTTTCGGGGCGCTCACCGTGAGTGTGAACGGTGGTATGCATCATTTCTGCCATGGGCTGTTGTACAGTTGTGGGTTCCTTTCCCGAATTGGAAGCCATGCTGCACACAAAACAGGATTATGCTAAGTTATATGAAACACTATTGTTTCTATATAATTAGCAACCAGATTTTAATAGACTCTCCTATGTAGTCTTATTAAAACACTAATATTAATACAATTAAGTATCAATCAAAATAGCCTTAATTAAAGGGAAAAACAACCTTAACTAATACTTAGATGAGGCTTAATGCACTTTTCAGAAACAGGCTGCCAGGTTTTATAAGAAACCTACTGAAACTGTGACAGATTTTCCAACAGACTGAATCTGTAATATAAACAAAGTAACTGGTCTGATTCTGTAACAGACTTATGTGTGTTCTGAAGTTATGATCTAAACCTGAATCACATTAGAAACCAAAATCTGTAATTTCTGTTTGGAAACAAACCAAACAGATTAAAACTGAAGTTGAATATACAGATTTTAATTTGCAGTCCAGTAGGTTCTGTAATATAATTAAATCTGTAAAGTCTGAATCTGTAATGTAAACAGATTAATTTAGAGGTATGAATGCAGTATAAACACAAACAGATGCAGTAAAAGTCTTTTCCAGAATCAGGTTTTCAATGTTTATGAAGGTGAAACAGAAAACAAGAACAGAAACTGAGCAGTGAGTGTAACTTTGAACAGGTTTTAAAAGGACCAAACTGTTAGTTTCAGACATATTAAATTCTGTAAATTTCAAGCAGAAACAGAAATCAGAATCTGTAAATTTCAAGCAGAAACAGTGTGATGGAAAACAAACTGAGCAGTGATAAGAAAACACAAGCAGGTTTCTGTTTACAGTCTATAATTAAGTTGAATGTTATAACCACAAGCAGCATGCAGAATTTGAATGTGTTAAACACAAGAAGCATCCAGATGCAGAATTTGAAACCAATTAAAATCTGTAACAGAAATAGATTTAATGCAGTAACAGTACATGAACTAGGTTATTACAGTTTTAGAAGCAAACTGTTATCATGCAGACTGCACACTTTCTTCATAAAATTGATGCAGAATCTGTATTTTAAACAAATTAAACAGAAGCATGAACAGTCTGAATATGTAATTAAGAGTTAAGACAGATACAGGTTATAAGTTGGGGTCTGAATCTGTAACAAAGCAGGTTTGAAACAGAAACAGATTAAAGTAAACTTAAGCAGATGACACAGAATCTGTAACATGAAGATATGCAGAATATGTTAACTAAAAGCAGCATGCAGTTGCAACAGTTTGAGAAACAATATGTTATCTGTACAGATTAAAATGTATAACACACAGAAACAGAAAGCAGGCAGAATCATGTTTAAAACTTTCCAGAATCTATGTGTGTAACAAGGCGAATACGTAATATAAAGTATTAAAAAGAAAATGATAGTATCGAGAATACAAAAGTTATATACTTGTGGCCGAATCATGTACTAATACTAAAGAATCTGTAACTTAGCTGGAAATGAAACCAAGCCAAAAATACACTTTTGTCTTAAGATTGTAGGAGGGGGTATGGCTGATTTATGTTTCCAGTGATGTGTTTGTGTGTGCACAAAAGAATGACAAATATCCTCGAGCAATTAAGCTCTTTCCTTAAGACAAAAACTGACCCGTATACAGACTGGACGGGATATGTCAGTGTGTCTCCCAGTTTCGAGATACTTACGTGATTGAAGAGGCGCCTTCCGATCTTCACACGGCGAATCTAACACGTCTTTGTATTTCTCTGTATTCGGGGCAGAAAGGTTGCAGAAAGAGGAGAATTTTCGATACCAAAGAACTGGGTTTGAAGCAGTATTTAAGTGGTAGTTTATGGATGGAAGTTGGGAGCGGTTGGAGCAGTTGAGTGTCTGAAACAGACACAACCGTAGCAGTTACGGTTGTCTGAAACAGTCACAACTATCTCCTGGCGGCTGAACTTCTGAACCTGTGCAAAAGGTTCACGCTGAAAGGGTCACACACCAAATGAACCGGTAGCAAAAAGATAGGTTCAGGCAGGCAAGCAAGCCAAGCCGAGCCAAGTCGAGCGACGACGCGCGCGCTTGTTTGGACCTACACCTAGGTAGGTCTTCCCTCCTACACAAAAATGTAGTGGCCCAAGGGCCTGAAAGTAAAGCCTCAAAGCTCTATCTTATAAGGTAGAGCTTGTTTCATTTTGTTCCCAATGTGGGATTCCCACATTTCACATTATATGACTTGGCTTTATTCAAGCTATTGGAAACCAAGTTTCCAACAATATCCAATTAAATGGACAAATGGAAAATTATGAAACTGCTTCAAAGCTAATTATCAAACCTAAGTTCTGTAGTCAACTGAATCACATATTTAGAAACTAAATAACGTATATGAATATTTGGAAACTAAATAACATATATGGACAAATGGGAAAGTCTTAAAATTAATTGACATATATATTTTTAAAAATATTTGAGATGTATTTGTTCATTTTAATGGGAAAGTCTTAAAATTAATTGACATATATATTTTTTAAAAATATTTGAGATGTATTTGTTCATTTTCATTATATTTGAAGTTCTAATTATTTGTACCTTAAAAATGTTAATAAATCGAAAGTTTTTATTTGTGAAGTCTATAACATTTGACGAAGGAACATTTATACCTCCAACCACAAGATTGCATGATTATTCATTAGCATGATATAATTAAAAAAAATATTTCAAATACTTGCATAGGCAAATTCTTGCTGAACAAGTAAGAAAAAGATAAGAAAATTTTGTGATAAATATTTTATTTCTGCACATTCCATTTCCATATTCATTCATACTCCCTCCGTCCCTAAATAATTGTTTTGCTTGACCCGGCACACAGTTTAAGAAAAAGTAATTGACTTGATTATTTATATTTGTTTAATGTGTAGTTTCCATTAATGTTCATGTATATGTGGCCCATAATTAAAGTAGAGTAAAAAAGTAAGGGTAAAGTGGTAAAAGTGATGTTCTAAAAAGGTAAGTTTCAAAGTAGACAATTATTTTGGGACGGACGAAAAAGGAAAGGAGGACGATAATTTAGAGACGGAGGGAGTATTATATAATTATGAGGAAACCTGAAGAGTTAAATACTGATCCAAAAGGTATACTGTACTAAGTATAAACATGCATAGTTGTTCACTATTCCTTCAAATATTTCATCTTTAACTATTTAACTTATATATATATATATATATATATATATATGTGTGTGTGTGTGTGTGTGTGTGTGTGATTTATTTGTCCATTTTCATCATATTTAAATTTACAAAATGAATGTCTCATGTATATTTGTCCGGCCTACAAGTTTGAAAATAAGATCCAACATATGCAACAACAAAAAACATTAACCTAATAAACTAAGTTTATAAAAGATTATATGTCTATTTAACTAAATCGGTAAAAGTCCAATGTTAATTTGAAATCGTTATCGTACAAATATATAAATGTATTAATCTGAAGTAATCAAGTGTAGACCTATGCTCTTTTTTTCATCAGAAGTTAAAAAGTGAAAAATCTATAGTTTATTTGTTTGTCCATTTTGTGTGTGTATGTGTGATTTATTTGTCCATTTTCATCAGATCTAAATTTACAAAATGAATGTCTCATGTATATTTGTCCAGCCTACAAGTTTGAAAATAAGATCCAACATATGCAAGTAATGCAACAACAACAACAAAAAACATTAACCTAATAAACTAAGTTTATAAAAGATTATATGTCTATTTAACTAAATAGATAAAAGTCCAAGGTTAATTTGAAATCGTTATCTTACAAATTTATAAAAGTGTTAATCTAAAGTAATCAAACGTAGACCTATGCTCTTTTTTTCATCAAAAGTTAAAAAGTGAAGAATCTATAGTTAATTTGTTTATTGTTATTTGATATGAAGTTAAAAACATCATATCTAAAATTTATTTGTCCATTTTCATCAGATCCTATTTTTAAAAATGGAGATAGGTCATATTTTTAAAAGTGGAGATCTGTAGTTTATTTGTCCAGATCTTGAATAAACACATAACTTTAAATCCAAAATAAATTTAAAATATGTGCTTAAAATGGATCCGATAGATCTTAGTTTCCACTTTTAAAAACCCTTTTTTAGAGGAGTAGAAGTAGATCTGATAAATACTTGGCTACAATTGTAAGATCTGTATTTTTTCAAGTACTTGATAAAATTAAACACTCATAATTTTAAAATAACTTAAATATATATTTGAATGATATCGCAAAATTATATTTAACATACAAAAAAAGGAAGTTTAACACACATGTCAAAGAAATGGTAGAAGTTACTCAACATTACTGTTTCTTGGGGGAAATCGATGGATGAATAATTGAAACGAAGGGTTAGAGGTGTAATGTACCCAAAAATTCTATAATAAAATAAAATAAATTTTATTAATATTAGTTAAATTTTCATTTTGGGCTTACTTAAATATTTGGGCATAGTAAGTTTAAAAATTAAGTGGGCTTAGTGTGTCTTATCTTGCCTATGAAGTTTGGGATTGGCCCATCAAATTTGAGTTTCTTTAACTAATAGAAATAATAATTATAATAACATAATAATAATCATAATAATAATAAGGTTAATAATAATATTCATTGGAAGAACCGGCAATCAACCATGTATCTAGAGAGAGGGAACGACGATCGGGAATTGGGAAAAATCCATCCTAATCGAGAAAGAGATTCAATTAACGGAGAAGGGGAATCAATGCTGAGAGGCTATATAGAGGGCTGAAGCACTTGGGTGTCTTCATCAGAAATCGGAAATTTTGAGTGAAAAGAGAGATCTAGAGAGTGGGGAAGCACAACGGAAGAAGAAGATTTCTAAGGGGGCTGCCATGAATCAAAGATTTTGGAGGTAATATCTAACTTCTCCTATTTCAAATTGTAGCAGTAGGATTTCTTCTGTTGAAATAAATAACTTAGATTCTATGTTAGAAGATTAAGAGAGGAACTCGAAATTTAGTTGTGAATGGAAAACTATAATCAATGAAAATTGTCCATGGGGTCAATTGGGTGGGAGAGTGTTGTAGTTAAGAAGAAATAAATAAAATAGTCAATTGAGGTAAGAAAATATGTTCCTCTGTTTTTGGTTTAATGTTTCTCATTTAATTGGTAATTTAAAAACTATGTACCGTGAAGAATGGAAGAACTACCAGAAAAATTAAGGCATGGATAAGAGAAATGTTAAAAGATGTGGGTTGTGGGTTTAAGCATTCTACTGTCAATATGTATGTGTGTATAATTGTGTAGTGCTGAGAGAGAATCGAAGGGTTAATCAAATAAGAACTATGATGCATGTATAATCTGCAGAAGAAGTGTAAAAATAATTAAAGGTAAGTATGGGTATGTATGTTGAAAGAAGTAGAGAAGCTGAATGATGGTTTTGATCCAAATTTGTAAGACGGTAATATTATTAAGATTGGGTTAAATTTACTAGATTTCGACGATATAAATAATTTGCTAAATTAATATTGTCTTGAATTTTAGATTTTGACAAGAAGAGTTAGCCCTTAGTTTGCGTTTCGGTGGACCTTGTTTGTGGGTGTGCTAATCAGGTAAGGGATTATACATCTTTTAGATATTTGAACTATCTATTCTAAATTGTTATGCTTCCGCAAATTCTTTAACAATTATCTTTCTTTGAAACGTGTACTAACTTTGAGTTGACATTTGAATTTGAATTCCATCGTAACCGTTCTATTGTTACTCTAAATTGTAAATCTCGTTATATATCTCACGAATATTTAAATTTCCAGTGAGATATTTTTGTGAAACCAAATTATCGTTGGCATATTATTTTGTTGAAATCTTACTATGATCACTAAGTTGAACAACCGGCTACTGGGATAAAGTAGCATTTTGATTTTGACTTTTTTATTGTGAATTATGTCACCTGGCCCGTGGCTTGGTTATCCGGATATATCATCTTGAACTGTTACTCTTATTGGATTATGAATTATGAATCTTTGTTTGAAAATGGTCATAAGACCGCTTACGTGATCATGGTATCCGCGGGTGGTCGTCACCTCCAACTGGTATGTGACGGTTGGCGACAATTAGACCTCTCGCAAGTACTTTGTTATCTCCATCCTTCATTTGAATTCCAAATGTGATTTTGTGAATGTGAAAATCATTATTATGTTTATGAAATTCTAAATTTTGAATATTGACTCTTTTGAATGTTTGATTTTGATTTGAGTTCGTCAACTCTTCCCTAGATTTCGGAGGGATTATATATGATCTTACTGGATATTGTTCGTTCATCCTTTCCAAATCTTTTTTCCCCCAGGTTATAGGTAAGTTGGATATCGTCAAGGACAACTCAAGGAAATATCTTTTGAATTTTCTCAATTTAGATATTAGAAAAGGTTTTGGTTAACCTTTTTGGACTACTGATTTGTTTATTTCTATTTTTTTGAATTGTAATAAGTACTCAATTATTTTATTTAATTAATAGTCTGTAATAGATGATTTTGGAAATATTGTGATTTAGTATTTGTATTAGTGACGTGTCCAAGATTTTGGGATCGTAAATTGGTACAAAATTTTGGGGCGTTACAAGAGGAGATGTATTTTTTGAAGTGGCCACAGATGCCGAGGAAGGGAAGATGAAACATGTTATTTTCCAACTATCTGTTATAGGACTTCTCCCATGGCTCCCAAAGAATCCAGACACGTCCCTTCCGCTGCTCTCTCTCTCTCTCTCTCAAAAGGTAGACCCTTCATTTTAGCGACTTTGTTAACCCTTAGATTGAAGGTTGACTTGAATGAGCGAGAGTAATGTTGGTCCCAAAATAGGCTCTAACTAGGTTGGAAGGGGGGGGGGTTGAATAGCCTAGTAATGTTTTGTTTAAAACTTTTTGAAACACTTCTTTTAAAAATTATTCTTTCCTTTTAAAGCAATTTTACAAGAAGAGCTAAGGCAGTGGAAAACTGTAAGAGTGAAGAATTGATAGAAAGTCTACTGTTAAAATAAGACAGATTTAATGGCAGACTTTGATAAGTAAAGATGGCAGCAGTTAAGAAATAGGCAGAGACAGATCAGACGGCACACAGAGTTTAGAAGTGGTTCGTACTGTGAATAGTACTACGTCCACTACCAAAGTGGTTAGCTTTGGATTTTGAAAGGTGCACTTGTTTATCCACTAGGTGTAAAAATAAGATCACTAATGGATTGTGTACAAAAATAGTTTTCAACCAGGTGTATAATGATGAGAGAAACAATTAATGAATAATTGTTCTCCCAAGTGCTAAAGTAAAGAACAGTTTATAAGCAAACTAGATGAAGCTGAGACAGAGTAAAGACTGACAGATCTGCAGCTTGAGGAAGTTTGGTGAAGTGTTAGTTCTTATCCTTTTGATCTCTTGAATGCTTGAGTTATGAAGATGAAGCTTGAGTATTGAATGTGCAAGAGTTGTTGTTCAGATCTTCAAAACTTGAATAAATACCAGGGGAGATTTTTAGAACCGTTGGACTTAGGGTAGAGAGGATGTGTCCAACGTTATAATGCATTAAATGCATTTCGGCGCTTTGTAGGATGCGTGCAACAACAGATATAAGAGATTCAGGGTTGCAGAGGCAGACATTCCAAACAGAGTAAGTTTTCAGCTTACAGGCGTTACAGCTTGAAAGTCTTCTTAGCCAAATGAGGAAATGTCTTCAGACTTCATGAATCAGATGACAGACTGGACAATTGTCTGTGCAGATAGTTGACTTTTTTTTTAGGGAAATTTGGTGAAGATAAATTGAATATTATTTGACTAGATATTCAAAAAATATCTAGCTCAAATAGCATATGACTTAATTCCACGTGTTTGGCTGATCTTGACTTTTGAGCTTGAGCAGACTTCCAAGTTTGCTGTTCGAGCTGTGCTTTCAAGGCTGCTGTTGAAGCCTGCTGGTCCGCGCCTTAGAGAAGCTAACACTAAACTAGTTCTAAACACTCTTGATTCTAAGACAGTTGTCACACTAATCGGTACGCAGACCTATTAGCCACTGTGAAATAGAATCAAAAGATGACTCAACCAAATCTAGAACCTATGAGGGTCAACAAGTAGCCGCAATGTATTTAGGTTAGAAATGTTGTGTATTTGCTATTTAGATTAGAAAGAGTGCGGCTATGTTTTTAGGTTAGTGAGTGAGATAGTGTATATAACAACATTGCCAAGCAAAGATACTAAAAGCATGAACAACAAAGCTCCCCACTTGGGTAGCTTAAGCTCCATTTTTTTCTATTTTATTACAAAAATGTCATTAAGCACCCCACTTAAACACTCCAACAAAAATACTTTTCCAACAATGCACAGACTCCAATTCTTTTACATACCTCACCATCTTTATCTCCATTAATTTAATATCTTTATATCTTACTTATATCAACCAATAATTTTGTTTATACAATTTTATTACACATTTCTTACATTAATATATTAAATAATAAAAATATTTTTGAAATTAGTAATAAATAAATAATTATTAATAAATTATTTAATAATTATGTTTATAATTTTAAAAATAGTAAAACAAGTACAATAATTAAGTAAATAATATTTTTTTCCCAAACAAGTACAATAATTAGAATAGTAAATACAAATACAACAAGACATGGAAAATTCAAGACCAATACATTAAGTTGAGCCTGAAAATTAGGAAAAATACAACAATAAAAGCAAATGTGACATTTCAAGCACTAACAAATTTAGTTACCAAAAAGTCTCCAAATATTTTCAATCAGATCATGCTTCAAGCGGCGATGTGTTTCTTTATCCTTAACGACACACCTTGTTTGAACATACCCTCGTGCTTCGGAATACGCTCGTTAAAATATTCTCATGCTAAGTTACTATTTGTAATGTCAACTTGTTCATAGTCGGAAGCATTTGGTACATGATCGTAAGTATCTCGTTCATCTTCGACAATCATATTATGTAATACAATACATGCTATCATAATTTTTCCCAAACTACATACCTCCCACATAAGTGATGGGGCTCGTATTATTGCAAAATGTGCTTGCAACACCCCAAATGCACGTTCAACATCCTTTCTTGTTGCCTCTTGATCTTGAGCAAAGAGCTTATGTTTCTCACTTTGTGGCGATCTAATAGACTGGATGAATGTTTCCCATGGAGGATAAATACTGTCGGTTATATAGTAACCCAAGTTATACTGATTACCATTAACCGTAAAACCTACTGTCGGAGCTACACCAGTATAAATATCATTAAATACCGGCGATCGATCAAGGACATTAATGTCATTACAAGTACCTGGAATACCAAAGAATGCATGCCATATCCATAAATCGTAGGAAGCGACTGCTTCGAGTACAACGGTCGCTTTTCCGTCCCCTCGAGCATATTGACCTTGCCAAGACAAAGGACAATTCTTCTATTCCCAATACATACAATCTATACTACCTAACATACCTGGAAAACCGCGGGTCTCCCCAACATGAAGCAAGCGTTGAAGGTCCTCCTCTGTTGGCCTTCTTAAGTACTCATCTCCAAAAACACTAACCATACATTCGGTGAAATTCCTCACGCATTGAATTGATGTTGTTTTTCCAATACAAACATAGTCAACCCACTCAACAGCGGACATTCTGTAATTAAGCATTCTTATAGCAGTAGTGCACTTTTGCAGTGGTGATAAACCAAGTTTCCCCGATGCTTCATATCGTTGTTGAAAATATGGAGTATGTTCACCTAGAACTTTCACTACTCAGAGGAAGACATGTCTTCGCATCCGAAATCGTGTGCGAAATTGTTGGTCGGTGTATGTTGGATTCTCCACAAAATAGTCTGCACATAGGCGTCAATGACCATCAACATGATCTTTGTCTATGTACGTACATTAACGACCTCTTGTTTCTACTTGGATGGAGGTAACTAGTTCCCTCATGATTTGACGCTTCCGACGTCGACGACCGGTGATGTCTAAAATACGTTCTTCTAGTTGTCTTTCAAACAAAGTATCTATATCTTCGTGATCATTGACATCTTCTTCATTTTCATTGGGCATTTGAGAATTGAAACTAGAACTTGAAGACATGATTGTAATTAGGTATGAAATGAAATGTTGGGATTATTAGTTGAAGTGTTTACACTACGATATTTATAGGCCAAGGGAAAATAATGAACGGTCACGGGTATTCACCAATTTTTGAAAAGTTAAAAGATAAAGCTAAAGGAAAAGGAAAAACTAAAAGAAAAGGCTAAAGCTAAAGTTAAACAATAATTTCGAGTTGTCGGTACACAATAATTTTGAGAAATTGATTGGAAATCACACATTACATTAATATTACAGGTATTGTAGGAATTGGAAATCAAAACAAATAGAAAGATAAATTAGAATTATATCTACTTAAACAGCTCACGGTACAACCGAGTGCAATCGTCTTTCTCTTCAGTTGTTTTGTTTTCTTTTTTCACCAGAAACTCCCATTGTTTGAATAAACGATCCTTTACGGCCACATCTCTCTTCCTTTTTTCTTCCTCTAGCCATATTTGTGCAAAGTTCATCCATCTGTCAAAATTTTCATTAAACACGTTGTCGATTTCATTTGCTTTCTTTAACTCTTTAAGTTGAGCCTCCTTAACTTTTCCTTTTCCTTTATTCTTTGAAGCTTTTCTGCCGGGAGGTCAATCTGGAAATGCAGTTGAGGCTTCTTCGCCATTGGAGGAAGAATTCGAAAAATGACCGGCGACATTTATTCAACTTCTCTTCGAGCCACTACTGTCTGAATTTTGAACCATTTCAATATTGGCCGCCCACCACTTTCCTATCTTTCGAAGGACTCCCCAAGCTTTCATTAATCTGAAACATTTTCCCTCATCAGCTTCATAGATAATATGTGCCTTGTTAATGACATCATCATTATTCCACCCACTTGCTTTGGTAGCTAAGGCATGGTTAAAGGCTCCTGAGAATTTTGCAATTGCCCTTGACACCTTTCTGAAATGATTTTTACATTGATATGAATTTCGGTTAAGACCCTCCTCTTTATGTGTATTGTAACAATTTGCAACTTTTTACCAAAATTGGGTAGAAGTTTGGTTTGTACCAACGTAAACGTCTGTAGTCACATTCTCCCAAGATTTACACAGATTTTTTGTCTCGTTTATGGACCACCTTATTCTTGATGTTGATTTTCCACTTTGAGGAGTATTTTCATCAACCAAGACATCCTCATTAACTGGTTCTGGTTGTGTTAAAAACTGAGGCAAATTTGAAATGGGGGGACTAATTGGAACATATTCATGAGTAAAACCAACGAGCTCTAGCTCAAGTGGTACTGCTCACTTCTCCTAACGGAGAGGTTGGGTGTTCGAGTCTCACTAGAGACACCCTGGACTTTACAACTCTCAGTAGAGAGGTCGGGTGTTCAAGCCTCTTCAGAGGCATCGTTGTTGTTAAAAGCCTTATTCAAAGGCCCCATTTAGCTACTCACTTATCTTAACGGAGAGGTTGAGTATTCAAGCCCTACCAGAGGCACCCTGGGACTTAACTACTCTCAACCGAGAGGTCGGGTGTTCAAAGCCTCCCCAGAGGCACCAATTGTTCGAGCCATACCAAAGGCATCATATATGTATATTGTAGCCTTTCAAGGCATTAAAAATAATATATAAAAAATAAAAATAAGGGTTGGGTACGGTCTATGTCCCCTCCAACCTTTTTTTTAAAAAAAAAAAAAAAATTCATGAGTAGAACTTCTCATCACTCCCATAGGGAAATACCCTTGGTTGAATTGCGATTGTTGGGATGAAAAAGGTGGAGTATTTCCAAATTGTTGTTGCGGCATATGAAAAAATGAGGAAAATGATTGGTGCGGCATATGAGAAAATGTATGAAAATTTCCAAATTGTTGAGGATTTTGAAGATTTTTCATACCTCCGATATTTGGAAAATTTTGGAATTGTTGTACTGAAGGCTGATTTTCGAAATAAAAAATATTATGATAGGATGATGTTTGGTTTTGTGTAGTTGGTTAGAGAATTTGACGAGCAGTGTATTGCTTTGGCGTTGATGAACGTGAATTATCTTCTTTTTAATCATTTTTTTACGAGATGAATTACGTGAAGTCATTTATTAAGTTCTAAATTATTAAAAATAGCAATACTACAATAATGACATTAATTGACTACTAAATAATAATAATACTAATAATAATAACAACAACAACAATACTACTTAAATAAGAACAATAAACAATATCAATGGAAATAGTAATTACATTAATATTAATATCTATTAGCAACATTAATAATAAAAATTTATCTTGCCTAGTAAATAATTATAAATTACTTAACAAGTAAATAAATATTAATATCTAAATATTTAATAGCAATATTAAATATTGATTAAAAAATCAAATTTAAGGAGATGGAAGAGAGAAAATGGCTAGAAACTTGAAAAATTCGTAGAAATATTTTCTGATATCCAAATGAAACAAACCAAGTCTCTATTTATAGGTAAAAATGTGTACTTTAATTTAGAAAAAAAAACTTCCTTTAAAGCTGAAAATTGGTCAAGAAAAGTTGAGGTGGAAAAGTAATTAGGTCAAATAGATTTTGGACAAGTGGAAAGGAGGTCATGAAGAGGTTTCAGAATTGGCATATACGACTGACAGTGTTTGTCGGAAGCTTTACCCAAAAGGTTGTGTTTTAATGTATTTTTGGACAAAGCTACGTCGTTTTGGCTTTAAAAAAATTGTTAGGCGTGAGAGCTTAAAGAGCTCCTGAATTCCCTTTTTGCTTAAATAAGTAACCTTAAGCTCCTTTGTCGTTTGACATAATATGTGAGAATCCCTTAAGCATTGAGTTAGGCTCCGTCATTGTTTGTGGTCTAAGGCTTCTTATTGGGCCAGACTTAGTTTGGATTTTTTTAGTTTGGGGGAGATTGAGTATAACTTTAGTACTTATTTTTGTGATCTATTACTATGTAACAATAATTAGGAAAGTAATACTAATATTGTGTAGATCATTTTTGGGCAACGTTAAAATTATAACACAACTCAATATGTGTCAAAATTAAAACACAACTCAATGTGATAAAATTTAATTTCAGTCAGATAAAAACATAACAAATTTAGAATTGATTAAATTTTCATCTACCAGAAATATGTAATATTTTTTACACAAGCAACATTTGGATCACGACACGTCGCCACATGTTTCGTTTTGTCTAGCGTTATTAATTCTTAGGACCTTTAAATTTTGTTATATAATAGTGATAGTTGTTATAATTTTATATATTAAATTAACGACAAATGTTGTATATAAAGAAACATTTCAAAACTTATATTGATTTTTTTTCAAATTTATGTAATTTTCTATTTTTAATTTTATTGTTTATTATTTTTGTTTATTTTATGCATATTAAAAAAATTAATTCTGTAATATTCAATTTTAATTGAGTATATATGATTTTATACTCATGTATAAACCATAAAACGCACCCGTGCATTACTAGTTTTAGCATAATCACATAAACGCATATATATACCTAAAATTAAAAAAGGTGAAAAATTAGGTTAATACGTATTTGTGATTCAAACAAGTACAACTGTACAACCAACCAATTGTACAAATTGTTTAAAGAAATAGACTCTTGATCTTTGTGCTTCACAAGCAGAAACACAATGAACAATGAATATTACATAGCTCTAAGAAATTATACATAAACTAGTTTTACATATGTGTGTTTAACACATGAAAACAAATTTTTTTAATTATATTATATTCAAACAAAATGATAAAATTAATAAAAATTAATTTAATTAGTAAATAATACGATACCTAATATTTTTTGTAGAACCTTCAACTATACATTATTGAGAACCAACAATTAAATTTAAAAAAAAAAGAAGAAACTAAAACTTAAATAAAAAAATATTGGCCATAACATTTTTTATATATACGGCATTTCAATTAAGAAATCAAAAACCAAAGAGAGAAGGAAAGAATAAAATTAGGTTTTAATTGGAATCCACTAAAAGACTAAAAATTGTTATTTATCGATGTCATTGACTCAATGACCCCAATCTAGAATTGTTGGATAACCCACAGACATTCGAGAATGGTGTGGTCTGTGTACCGTTTATTCCAACAACAGAACAAACGGTTGATATTATAACTAGGGGTTGTTCAAGGCTTCAAGCCAGCTTTTGAGCCTTTGTTAGCAAGTTGGGATTACTTGACATTTACCTTTCTCTTCCCTCTTCGTATGTACACCACCTCCTCCAGGTAGAAGGCAGTGCTGGTGTTAATGAGGGATACGGACCATGGGACGATGGCAATGGATTTTTTTTTATTTTACAGAATAAAACATGTATATTTTTATATAATAATTTAGAGAAAATAATTGAAAATTTTAGTTGAACTTTTCAATTGTTGTTTCAAATATTGTGAAAATTATAAATATTAATTCATTATTCAAGATATTTTTGTTATTGTTTAAATTGCTTTGTTTTAACATAATGAGAGAAATTGAAATTCACGTAAAAGTTTCATATCTGTATGTTGAGTCGTTGACTGCTATAACGCAAATATTATGACTTGAGAGTTTGTACGATATTACTAACTTATTTTTTGTTTCATTGGTTGACCAATCATAGCATGCGTTGCTAGCATATTCCTTAATGGAAAGGAAAAAACTTTATTAATTATGGAAAAGGAAAAAAGATACTCCCTCCAAGAGTCTCCGTTTGAAAGTCAAACTTTTTAAGAAAATGACATTTTAGTAGTTTTTTTATTAATAAAATATTCCCTCCGTCCCAAAATTATTATCTTACTTTTCTTTTTCATCCGTATTCTTTGAAAGTTTCCTTTTTAGTACATCACTTTTACCACTTCACACTTACTTTTTCTTCTTACTTTAATTTTGGACCACATATTCACGAGTTTTAAAGGAAACCACATAATATTCTAATATTAATAATTCAGTCAAATGTATTTTCTTAAATTGTGCTTCAAGTCAACTCAAATGATAATTTTGGGACAAAGGGAGCAACACTTTTATGCTTTAATTTTTTAAAGTGGACTCTTTAAGTAAAACATCACAAAATTGAATAGTAGACTCTTTGCCCGGAACGGGGGAAGTAGCTCATAAGATACTACCTTTGCATATTGATTGAAATTATAACTGAATCAAATGAGGGTGACATTAATTTGTTGCAATTCTTGTTGATTTATCAATGTTTAACTAAATTTCTTGCAAAATAGGTGAGTTTTGGAGGACAGACTGTTTTATGTGAGTTTTGTAGGAGCTCAATGTGAATTTATGTAAGATGGGTTGTCACAATTTATATTGTTTAAAATTCTTAAATATACATGTGAAGGGAAACCAAATGACCACTTATGTCTCGTGATTACCAATCCATTGGTCAAAATTGGAGGCATAGAAACATGAGAAATATTTCATCTTCAAATGCATAGATTTATATTAGAGTTTTCTTTTATCTAATGATTTTAGACGGGAAATTGGTGTGTTAGGATGACTGTACCATTATATATATATATATATATATATATATATGATAGTATAATATACTACATTAATACAAAGAGAGTAGCAATAACAAAATTGAAAAAAAATAAAATAAAAACAACTTTTAAATGTAAAATTCTATAGCACATCAACTCGACAGCTTATTTTATACCCAAAACAGAAATCTAGTATTTTCTTGGGTTTTCTCTACCGACATTGTTAATGCTCTCTATAAATGTCCAATGACATTTACTTGTTTAAAAATGTAAAAAATATTTGTAATTTATTAAATTATTAAATATATGTCTAAATCCTTAAAAGTTATTAATGGTAGCAACGAAATTGCTTTCTCAATTTTAAAAATATTTGACGTTTAAAAGTGAACTGTATGATAAATTTATATTTTATGTACGAGAGATGTTATTTTCACTACATTTTTTTCTTATCCACTACATCCTTAATTATTTCGTTAAATAAATACATATTTGGACAAAACTATGCCTTTAGTACTTGCCAATTTTAAATTAAGTAATCAAGTTACTTTCCTAATTTCCTTTTAACATTATTTTTTCAGTCAAATATCAATGAAAAACATAGTTATTTTATTTTTTTTACTCTTTTAATGACTTTATTAATTAATCTTATGACTAAAGTTAGATTGTATAATAAAAAATATCATACGGACATTTTTTGCAAACTTTGAATAAATATGCATTCTTTGGTTATGGAAAAAACTAAAAGTGTAATTTAAAGGATGTAATTGTAAAACTTTGATCAAATAGTAAAATCATAGTATGACATTGTATCGTAAAATTTTAAATATTTTTCCTACCTTTAAAATTGATTCAAATTTTTAATTTTTGTATTGCTTGAAACCAATATTTGGTTTAGTACGTACCATATTATTATTATTGAATTGATCTTTTAAAATAATTTTTTAAAACTAAATTAAATTATTTTATTTTGATATAAAAAATTGTTAAAAAATTCTAAAATTTTGGTAGAAAATACATTAATTGTATTATTTTTATGATAATGGAATATGAGACGTGAGTGATTAGAAGAATTGACTAAACATATTTATTACGAAAAAAAGAAATATGTACCTTACTTGATGAGAGTTAAAATGTAAATATAAAAATAGAATAATAATGTTGTTTATTGATGTTTGAAAAAAAAGAATATAAGGTAATAGAAAGTCACATGATTAGTCAACTTCAAATGGGCAAGTGCTTAAGGGGTAATTTTGCCCAAACATGTAATTATTCAATACTATAATTAAGGATATAGTGGAAATAACATTTCCTTTTTTATATATGTTAACCAGTCTTAATATACACTCGATTGAAAGTTTTAGACGATTTAGGTTCCTAGAGTCCAAGATGCTCCCTCAATCCCTAAATTATCGTCTTGATGGACTTGGTGCACGGTTTAAGAAAACACATTTGATTGGGGTATTAATATTAGTTTGATGTGTAGTTTACTTTAAAGTTCATTCTATATGACACATAATTAAAGTATGATGAAAAAGTAAGGGTAAAATGGTAAAAATGTTGTCCTAAAAAGGAAAGTTTCAAACAAGACAATTATTTTGGGACGGACGAAAAATGAAAGCAGGACAATAATATGAGGACGGATGGAGTATAAAAATTAATGTTTAAATCATTCCAATTTCATTTATCCTTTCAAAATATTATACACCCTGTGTTCTGGGCAAAAAGTTCATATTTGAAAGTCAATTTTTTTTTTTGTTGAGAAAATGACACTTTTAATAACTCATTAGTAATAAAATGACACTTTTATGCCATAATTTTTGAAAATGGGCTCTTTAAATTAAACATCTTTGATGAGCCCAGTCCAAATCCTAGTCACGAGCCAAACACATGTGCCTCCACGTGATAAGCACGTGGATGTCAAGGGCCAGGAAAAGGGTCACCCGAGCAGGATAACTCATGGAGAACATCCTACATATCTACCGAGCAAGAATCCTCCCACCAATCTGATCGAGCAGGGAGCAAGGCTGCTTGAATAAGTCAGATACCTATTCCAAGGCTTAACTGTCAGATAACTCTGGAGCCCGAGATTTAAGACGTGACCCCGTCAGTTACACGGTCAACCCGCATTTATGGTCATAAAGGCCTAAATTCCGTCCATAATAGTAACTCAGCCCGGATTTCACTCTCAAAAGGGCTATATATACCTCACAATGTTTCATTTCAAAGGTACGCTCACTTTTACACATCGAAACTCTATTATTTTGCTTTCTACAAGCTTAATACTTACTCTCACGCCTGAGGGGTTTCGCGAGGCTCTACCTTGCATTCCTTCTAAGGTGTTCTTCTTTTGACAGGTTTCTACAAGATCATACCTTCACATAAGCCCAGATATCCTACAAATTGCAAGGAACGGTGATGAGCGTAAGATTTCCACGAATTTTCCTAGGAATTTTCTGATATTTTGTGCTATTTTTGAGTTAATTATGCTTTGGAAATATTATTATTTGTGTTTTTGCGCTTAATGTAGGTTTCTATGCATAATCGAGCTTTTATATGGTATTTAGCACGAAGCTCGAGACAATTCCGGGCTTAAAAGTTAATTTGAAAATTATTTTGTCAATGCCCGTTAAGTCCGTCAAGATTCCAAGGCAATTGAGGCTTAACAGAGGCTAACGGAGGCTGAAATTACTAACGAAGGTCTAATTTGCAAAACCTGGGAAGGACTGGAAGGCGGCGCCAATTACTGAACCTTCAGGGGCACCGGAGTAATAATCAGAAGTTCAGGGGAGCCGGCACAATTTCCAGAACTCCCTTGTGTGTTGTCAAGCTCTCTGTGGTTGCCACGTGTCGCGCGTCCCAATAGCCACAACAAGTGCCTGACCCGGGGTCTTCCTTGCTGGATCCGGGTATGACCCGCATGCATCTAGCCCACCTGCTCCACCAGCCCACGATTCAGCCCATTATTCCTCACAGCCACCTCCCATTTGACCCTCAGTTGGACCCGCTAATTCTTCATGGTTTCCACCTGCCCCAACCGTGCCCAGCTCCCTTTTCTTTCCCATTCAGCCCCTGCTTCCTCTATGATCTTCCAATTTTGCCCCTGACTTAACTCCATTCTTTGCTGCCTCCTTCATTTTAATCCCGGCCAGTCTTCATTGAAAACAACAAGTCCCCATTTGGGGCTGTTAGCCCTAAATGGGGCACCACCTCCATTTCCACCAAAATTTCTTCCATTTCTCCATTTAATTGTTCGTCAATGAAAGTTTGGAGCTTCAAATCAAGGGCCAAGGACGCATTTGCAAAAGATTTCAACCCCGGAACGCGATTTCTTCGGTTTAATTCTTCCTACCTCTATTTTTAATAGTTGTTATAATTTCTTGAGTTGATTTATTTTGTAATTGTGGAATTGGTTGGTGCTTAATTTATTTATGGAAATGCAATTATTTTCTATGTCCAATGTAGTGTTTTAATTCAATTTATCTCTTTATTTAGTACACAATCATGTTGGTTATTATTTTGTGAAATTAATGCTTTTTATTATCTGGCCAATAATTAAATGATTTTAGAAATATTTAGGATCCGCGGGAGCTACCTTTATATTTCAGACCAATCAATTTAATAGTTGGTGTTATGTGACACACACCGATAGCTATAAGGAGACTAGGTTTGACACGCGATCGAACCACCTTAGCCATTCATTCACGAGGTCGAGGAGGTTAAGGATGACTATAAGATGCGAGAGCCCGTAGTTAACCAATTTTATTTGTCTCGGCTACCAACATGAATTGTAGAAAAATATAGAGAGTTTCTTTTTGCGAAGTATTACCGATGCACTTGGTTATTATTGTGTGTGCTTCATGTTTTTAATGGTGTAGCGAACCATTAGATGATCACTAGAATGATAGGATACGAAGCGAAAGCCCTTCCTGTTATTCCGAAAATCACAATAGTAGTTTGCGTGGCGTGAGACCGAAAGGAGATCGTGCGTAGATAGTCTTTGGATGCTTGTTTACACATGCAGTTATTTTCTCCCCTATGTTATGTGTTGCGATGATATGATCCCGTAGCAAAGTTGAGAGATAGCTAGATTTGCTATACGTAGCGAAAGCCCGTAGCGAATAAAATAGCACGTCCGACTACCAAGACTTGAGTTAAAGAAAAACATAAAGATAATTAAATTAAAACACCGGCTAGACTAGAAATAATGTGTTCCTATATTTTTATCTTAATTTGTTGTTGCCAAACCACCTTCGCAGTAGAGTAGATTTTAATTGCTTTCTAGGTTGTTTATATATTTAGACTTTAGTTCAATTTCTTTTCGCTCAAATATAATTAGTTAGCATAATTTCGGTACTTAGTTGGAGTGAGAATTACACGCATTCCTCGTGGGATCGACTCGTACTTACGAACTTTATTACTTGATACGGCCGGGTAATCTTGCCCGAGATGCGTTTTTGCGCACATCTAATGGCCCAAGACCAAATTGTATAGCATCAGTTTGGTTCCGTTGCCGGGAATAAAAAATCTTCAGTTTATTTTATCGACGAACTTTATTAGCATGGCTAAGAAGGGACATGTTGGAGCAAGGGGAAATGTTGGTGGGGATATGTCTGTGCACCAAGGAGATTGGCCACCAATCAATAACCGACCCGAGGGGGATCCCCAGGCTGATCATCTTCCAAGGAATGGGCTCCCTCCAATAGGCAAGGTAATGACCAGATCCCAGGCAACAGCTCACCATGTACCTATAGGCGAGGCTGGTTTCATCCCAGTGAATGATCCACCTCAGCCCGATTTGAGAAAGCAATTGCAACAGCAAAGGGCCAATTCGATTAAATTATGTGATCAACTGAATCAACGTCGAGAGGCTGCTCAACTTAACCCGGTGGCAGAACTTGTCCCGCTGAATGAGCAAGCACAGGCTCAGGCTCTTCACAATCAGGCTCAGTATTTGAGCAGGATGTTCATACTGAACCAACAATTGGCCGCGTTGGGTCAGCCACCAGTTCTCATAGAGGAATAGTAATTCCAGTCGTGCCTATAGTGAGTGTTCCACAAATGGTAGAAAGGTTGCCTAGTGTTGGCGGCCATGCCCCACACAAACCCCCCTTGGCCATCGATCAAGCGCCAACTTGAAACCGAGTACAAAGTGGTGGCAGCCACAATCAAGGAACTCGTGTGGTTGAAAACCACGTAGAACAGTGTTGACGAGATAGACATCATGCCAGAGGGCCCAATATGGTCGCTGAGTCACATCCTACTAGCAGGCAGAGTCGAAGAGATGAGCATGAACATTCCTATCATTCTCATTCTTATTACTCCCATCAGTCTCGTCGGACATCACCTCGATGTGAGCATGCCAAACGAGCAAACCATCATGAGGCCCTTAGACCACCAAGGTTTCCCCAACATGTGATAGAACAACCAATCACGGCACCACTACTAGTATAGCCTCAGACAATGGCTGAGATCTTGGTAATCGTGCAGACAAGGATGGATGGATGGGAGACTGGTCGCCGACCTGAAGGGACGGTCCGATTAACAGATGGTAGTCCTTTCGTGGATTGGATTGAAAACACACCTCCGGCTCAGGGGGCTGTTTTTCCCAACTTTGACAAGTACTCGGAAAAAACTCGAGCAGGAGATTGGTTACGTTCGTTTGAGGCACAAGCTGGCCTAGTGACTAGCAATGAGGCTCTAAAAATGAAAGTGTTTGCAGGGGCTATTCAAGGAAAAGCTCAGAGCTGGTTGGGAAGATTCCCACGAGGATCTATAACAGCATGGAAGGATCTGAGGACAAAATTCATAGCCGAATTTGGTTTTGCTGGTGCACTACCAAAAAATCGTTTTAACCTCTACAAGGTGGTCCAGGGAGTTGATGAATCTTCTCATAGTTATGTGGAGTGATTCACAAAGGTGCTCGAACAGGTCACGAGAATGACTGAAGGGGAAGTCACTCTTTGATTTTTAAATAATATGTGAAGTGGGGGCCTAAAATAGGAGTTGGTAATACATCCACCAGCAACTTAGGGCGAGATGCTTACTCGGGCTCAGTTATTCAGCTCAACGGAGATGGATCAGAAAGGGAAAGGTAAAGATAAAGCAGAAAGTAGCTCGACGGCAACTTCAGCTCCTAGCTCAGGGCATAACAATTTTCGGAGTGATTGGAGCAGGACTTCTAATTCAACTAAACGGTTTCGAGAGCAGCATTTTACTCCCCTTAATACTTCAAGGGAGGAAATTATGATGCAGATCCAAGATGATCTTCTTGCTCCCTACCCCATGAATCCAGACACAACCCAGTACCGGGATAACTCAAAATTTTGTGCTTATCACAAGGATGTAGGGCATGTTACTGAAGAATGTTTTATCTTGAAAAAAGAAATCCAACGCTTGATCAATCAAGGACGTCTTGATAGATTCAAGCAGGGAAACAACAATGGTTGATTTATACAAATTACTTTGTTAATTTATATTCTCAAACAAATATAAACACAACTTTTCCCGATAAATCGAGCAAAGTAGGGCCCTGCCCGATTTGTATTCTAAGTTTGTATACCTCGACGTGAGAAGGGGGACAATCCACTGCCCGGTATTATTTGACGGCTTTTTTCGCTATGGCAACAAAGGGAGAAAAGTCTCGTTCAAATAAATATTCAGCCTGAATAATAAGCTATTAACAGTTTAATAAACCAAGGGCCATGCCCAGTTAAAGCGGCCAAACAATTCTTCCCGATATATCTAGCAGCAGGCAATTATTTAGATACCTGCCGAATTAGCAGAAGGGGCCCTGCCCGGTAACAATTTTTATTTTTACAAAGGCATTATATCAGAGAAACAAGCATTCACACACAGTTGTAAACAAAAAGTGTTCATTTCATTATCATCAAAAAATTACAATCGAGGAAACCTATCACAAAAACTATTACAATATATTAATTCCGTCCTTGCTCGGTGATTCTTCCCGTCGTTTCCATCTCGGCGAAGATTCTATCCATTTCAAATTGTAAGTGAGGAGGAGAGGAGGAGGAGGAGGCAGCTGAATCGTGTCTTGACCAGGAGGAGGCATGTTTGTTTCCACGCTAACAGAGGGAGCAAACTGATTGTCTTCAACATCTATAACCACAAGGCCGGCAGGCTGGGGAGCAGGATCATCATCTTCATCCTCATTGGCCTCACGCTCAAAGATAACGTTCATCTGATCGACTACATTATTGGCCAACGGAGTAGGAGGAATCCATTCCGGCTTATCGGCTTCCTGATCATTATTTGCTATGATCCCCAACTCATCTTCATTATAGGGGACCAAAACATGACTCTTCCGAGCCTCAACACACCAGGGTGAAGTCGTTCCCTACTACGCCATCATTTCAGGCGTTATGCCCGGAAGCCCGCTGCTCGCCAGCATGTGAAGAACATGGTTGCACCCTTGAGAATAGTAGGCGACCAATTTCGCATCCACAACCTGCTCGAGCTCGGTTGACTGCTTGAAGTCTTCTACAGCAGCAGTCTTGGCAGCAGCAACTTCCCAGGCCAGCCTTGCCTGCCATGCTCTCTCTTTCTGCTCAGCCGCAACCTAAGCATCCTCAGCTTTTTTCCTCTCCTCGCTCAAGGTCTTTTGAGTGGCTACCTCCCCATTTTGGGCAAACTCCACCTGGGTCTTCAGGCGGATAATCTCCTCCTCGAGCTTGGTCAGCTCGGCAACCTTGACAAGGACCTCATTGTCCTTGGCCAACAAATCCTCCTTATATGAGCGGACAGCCTCATCGAACTTCCTCTTCTGCTCAAACAAGGCACCAGCCTTATCTTTATATTCGTCTGCACGTTTGTGCAGAAGAGTAACCTTAGAGGTGAACTGCAAAACAAAAACACAAATAAGCAAGAAATATACATCATTAATGACAGTTATGTTCATACGGCAATTGGCATAACATACCTCGTTGACCAGCAGGCCAATTTCACCGAGCAGAACGCTGTTCGGCGTTTCGGCATCGCCTCGAACAACGTCGGGTTGGACAACCCTCTTCAGAATTCCCTGCCAACAAATAGTACTCATAGTCCCCCGATCGCAAATATTTATTCCTTCAAGAGGGGGAGCGACAGCGATCTCGTTCACCAGTGCCCTTACCCCTTCTCGGGATACGGGCATCACAAAGTTGGTTCTTAACCGACTGGGTGTACCACTCCGCAGTGGCTTTTCGCGTCGAGGAGGGGGAGGTGGTAGTCCAGTGACCGGGGGAGTCGGAATAGTGGGGGAAGGCAAGGGACCAGACCCTGCTTGAATTTTTTTTTTGGGTTCATCCTCCCCTGTTCGTAATCGGGTGTTTCGACCTCCTATTCGGGTATCGGTCACAGCTGGTCTTTTCCGAGATTTGTGCTCGGTGATTGGCACCGTTACAGGAGAAGACCTTGGCTCGATGGATGATCCAGAAGCCCGGGATGACTTCTTGCTCTTTTCAAGAAAAGGAGGCTTGGGTAAGGAGGAAGAAGCAGGCTGTTCGTGCCCTATCAGCTCACCATGGCGAGCAACAGATCTCGCCTTAAAATCAGTCTTTCGCTGCCTCAGTATATCCTTCACCACTGCCAGCAAAAAGAAAACAAGTTAGAAAATGTCAAGATATATTTTCTACAAGGCTCAAAAACAAAAAAAACATATACCAGCATCATCAAAATCAAGACGGGGAGTGCAGTCTCCCGCCAAACCGCACAGCTCGCACTTACTAGGGAACTTGTTGTCATGACAAGTCCCCCAAAAAGGATGGGCATGCTCGGGTGTTACAGCAATCAAGGGTTCTACACCCTCAAGGGGAGCAGTATACATCCCAGCCAGACGCAAGACTTTGGCATCCTGCACGATTGATTTCTAATCAATCAGCCATTGTTGACCCTGCTCGTTCACCCCCAGCGCGTCTCTCAACATCGCCATACACCTATCCTCTCCGGTGAAGGTGGCATGTTGGTCATAGGTTGGAGGTTTCATTTCGAAAGGGGTTGGGGCAAATGGCCACCCAACCCGGGATTCCACAACGATAATCCTCTTATCCCTCTTGTCAACCTTGTGGGGAAACTCAGTAAACAACTTCAACGTACCAGCTTTTGAATGACCAGTAATTCTGCCCGATCTATTGTCCTTGGTGAACTGGAAGAGCTTGCGGAGTATGGTCATCTTTGGTTCAAATCCAACCAGCCGACAGGTCGCGCTGAAGGCGATCAAGATTATCGTTATGAGTTGGAGGTCACACAGAACGGCGTTTGTCTCCCTCAAGAACTCGACAATAAAAGGGTCTAGCGGGAAACGTATCCCGACGCAGAAAAAGTCATAGAAGAAGACTATCCTCTTCGTCTTGCTTCTCATCTGAGCGGGAGTCATTTCGGACTCATAAGGAACTCCTCGATAATCCTTCTCGAAAATCCCAATCGAGCTGAACCAGTTCCCAACCTCTACAACTAAGTCAATTGACTCCCAGTGAGCAAGCGAGCTCAAGTTAAAATAATCTTCGTTTCGATGTTTCCGTCTTGCTCGAGGTCTCCCAGCCAACTCCTCATCGCTAGGAATCCCACTCAAGCTCCCCTCATCCACCTCATCCTGATCGGTGGTTACGTCATTCACAAACCTCTCAGAAGGGACTCGGCTGCTCACTTCCTGGGTATCCCTTCCCTCGGCAGCATGTACTTCAGATCTAGTCCGCTCAGAATATGTGGATGCATGATAATCTTGGGCACCATGATCGTAGTCGTATGCTTCTTGCTCGTGGTTAGACCCATCAAACAGTCGAAGTGGGGAAGACATCCTACAAGAGATCGAGGAAAGTCTAGATTAAAGCTTCACAACAACCTAAAACTTCTTGAAGATTCTCCTCGATCTCCCTGTCGATCACTTAAACCTAAAGACAGAGCCCTAAAACTCTACCCAGAGCAGATGAACATGAAGAACAGGTAGACGAAAGAACAAACCAGAAATTTAAAAACACTCAGGGAAAATACAGAAAAGGCATAATTGTGTAATGAAAGAGAAACACTTACTTGTGCGCTGAACGGGGATTATTTTGCCGGAGGGGGTAATTTGAACTTGATCCAGAATTGCAAAAGGAGAGGAAGCTCTTGTTAGTCGGAAGAATCACCGCCGAAGAACTCAACGAAAATAGAGAGAAAGATAGAGCGCTTGAAAACAAGGGGGCCGTAAAAAAAAGGACCAAAGGTGTAGTTTTCCCTTTTTATAGGTGAAACTTGGGGAAAAAGGCGCCCAAATCACGCGCCCAAAGCCTTCTCAAATTCAAACTATGGCGGCTGCGATGCACCCGATCAAGCCTGTCATTAATGCCCGCCTCGAAAACACGCAACCCATCATGACTGTACCTAGCCGACGTCACTCCAGAAGAACCTTCTAGCTTCCTGCAACCGACGTTTCGAATGCATCAACCGTCATCCACAAAGCAACTCCCTTCACTCACTGCCAATGAAAACAAACAAGTGTTCTGCTCCCCAATTCAAGCCACAACAAATTTCAAACAAGCTCCTTACACCGAGCATAAATACTCAACGAATAAGGAGCAGGGGGCCACTGATGAGCTCAGTCCAAATCCTGGTCACGAGCCAAGCACATGTGCTTCCACGTGAAAAGCACATGGATGTCAGGGACCAAGAAAAGAGTCACACGACCAGGATAACCCATGGAGAACATCCTACATATCTACCGAGCAGGAATCCTCCTACCAATCTGATCGAGCAGGGAGCAAAGCTGCTCGAATAAGCTAGATACCCATTCCAAGGCTTAACTGTCAGATAACTCTGGAGCCCGAGATTTAAGCCGTGACCTCGCCAGTTACGCGGTCAACCCGCATTTATGGTCATAAAGGCTTAAATTCCTTCCATAATAATAACTCAGCCCGGATTTCACTATCAAAAGGGCTATATATACCTCACAATGTTTCATTTCAAAGGTACGCTCACTTTTACACACCGAAACTCTATTATTTTGCTTTCTATAAGCTTAATACTCATTTTCACGCCTGAGGGGTTTCGCGAGGCCCTGCCTTGCATTCCTTCTAAGGTGTTCTTCTTTTGACATGTTTCTACAAGATCATACCTTCACATAAGCCCAGATATCCTACAAACCGCAAGGAACGGCCCAAGACCAAATTGTGTAGCATCAATCTTAAAATAGAATAGTGTATTTTTGTCCGAAACAAAGAGAGTAATAAGCTATTCATTAGACTTATATATAGAGTGCAAGTACTAACCATTTGGGTTGGCAGCCTCAACTCAAAGCTTCGTTACTTTTCATCACCATGTATTAGGTTTGAATCCATGGTGATTAAAAGAAAAAAAAACATTAGGTTTGAATCCTTGTTTCTGCTCACCGATTTGTTTTATCCTTGTTTTTGTGAGCACTTGTGTTAGGCTGATTATATCTTATTCTGATAGGAGTTTTTCATTTGATTTTCACATAGTAATAAGTTTTCATAATTATAAGCATAACAATTGTTTTTCTATAGTGAAAGTTTTTAGTCTTATTAGCTTGTCTACAAGCCTTGCTTGTAGTCTTGAACTTAAAACTGTGTCTCTTCTCTCTTCTTTCTTTTTTCTCTCTTATTTTCGCTGCAATTTAGTGAATGTGTTAGTGACTGTTGTAACATTTTTTGCAACATTCACCAACTGTTTTGATTTTAGTTTAAAAACTCTAGCCACATTTCCTTCATACTCCTATGTACCAAAAGAAAAAAAACTAGTAAGTGATAAAACATAGTCTATACTAGTCTTTGTGCCCGTGCTCATGGCACGTCACGAGTAGGGGAGGATGTCAGTATTGGAGGGTGTCAATATTTAAATAAATCAATATATATTTTAATCATGTTTCAAAAAGAGTTTAAAATAACAAATTGAAAATGAAGACCTCTCGGTAATCAATTAAAACATTATGATACGATGGAGAAAAAAATTAAAACTTTTATTTGTAATTTTTTTTAAGGAAGCAGGGGCGGTACCTTGTTAGATTTTATTAAATTTACAAATTTCAAAACTCAATATCAACATATTTTTAATGGGTAACCAAAATCGAATATTAACATATTTTGTAAGAAAAACAATAAATTGTATTTTAGACATTTTTAAAAAAATGGTTAAACAAAAAAAGATGACTCCACCATTCTTAACAACATAAAAATTGGAAGAATTCCAAAATAGTAATTATACATATTATTACTTATTCTATTTCTAAAAAATTAAAAAAAAAATAGTTTATCTTTTAGAGTGGTCTTAACAACATAAAAAATTGGAAGAATTCTCAATTAGTGGTTATACATATTATTGTCACTTGTAAATAATACAACATAAAAAATAATTTTTTTATTCCTAAATAGGAGTATAGGATAACAATTAAGAGTCATGAGCATCTAAAAAAAATATTATTGTCACTTGTATTGATTTAAATTGACTATTGAGCATCCATAACAAATTATTATTGTCACTTCTATTAATTGAATTGACTATTTTTCAATTTAAATTTTTTGTATTTTTCTTAACTTTGTAAATAACAAAAAAAATTCATAAATAGGAGTATTGGACAACAATTAAGAGTTATGAGCATCCGCTTCAAAGCAGCAACCTATGTATGTAAATGATGGAATCAATTTTACTAATGAGTAATGTCACTGAAGTTTAACACAATTATAGTTTGAAGAAATCTTAAAGGAATCAAGCTTTATTCCAATTAAATTCAGTATCTCACTTTTTCTCCTTGTTTTTGCAATTCTGTAACATGGCAACATGTTATATATTGCATGTCCAAAACACTAAAAGAAAGGCCTTTTGAAGGATAGGTGGTAAGATTATCCTAATGTCTCACTATTTGACTTACTAAGATTTCACTTGGAAAGTTAATTGTTGAAAGAGCCTTTGAATTTATACTTGCATGAGCACTCAAAGAAGCTCTCCTAATTAATACTTATGAGAAAACAAATTGAAAATATGGGTGTAACAACAAAAGGAAATCGTGTTTGTTTGGCAAAAATATTTATTTAAAAAAAGGAGAGAGGTGGTGGGGCCCTTGAGAAAACAGATAAAACACTTGTTTAAAAAACAAAAGGCATTCTCGAGAAAAAGTACTAAGCATTTTGCAAGAAAAACATTTTTCAAGAAAGCCAAAAGAGATTCGTATTATTTATACTATGGTGTCACTTTTAACGATATCAGCAACTTTCACAAATTGAGACTGGTGTTCTGATTATCTTATAAATCAATTTTCTTCTTAACATTGTAATGATTAAAATGAAGAGATCAAAGAGTCAAGTAACGGTGAAAATGACATGCATATAGCAGGAATCATGCAAAATGACATTTTAATAATAATAATAATAATAATAATAACAATCATTTTTATCTTCATTTAGTCATTTAATGATGAAACAAAGTTCAAACTGATACTCCATCCATCCCCGAAAAGTGGTAGTTGCATTTGACAAATCAAGCTTTTTAATATCTTACTTTTGCTTCTCTATATCTCTTTTAAATTGCACTATGTTAAATATCTTTTGGTATCAACACCATGGATACATATCAATATCTAAAGAATTTATCATCTGCTAAATGACTAAATGAAGATAAAAGATATAAAGATAAAAGATAAAGTAAATCAATTTGAACAACACAGCTCAACATGAATCGTTGTGGGGGCGGAGAATTTGATGCCAAATTTAATCTGAATAGTTAATTAATGATACTAAAAATTATTGGTCCACAACTGACATGGGCCCACGTTGGATAAGTCTTTTTGTTTTTACCAAATGATAGTGTAAGGGTGATGCTAACAATGGATTGACTATTTGAGGAGTGAAGGGATTCAAAATAAGAACAAAATTAAGAACTTACACAAAGAGAGAGATGGGGAGGCTGGCGAGGCGGAAGAAAGTGCCGGGTAACAGAGGAGAGGGGGAGGAGGACGTCGATGGAGAACAGGAAGCCAGAACAGAGGATGAAGGGATCGTCGGGACAGAGAGAGAGCGGAGGAGGTCGGGTGCGTTTGGAGATGGAGATGGAGAACATGAAGCTTGGGGCTAGAAGAGAGGATGAAGGGATGAAGTGATCCGCCAGATTTTATTTAGAAGAAAAGAAAAGAAGAGAGAGGCAGAGGAAGTTGAGAGTGATGGAGAAAAAGAAGATGAATAGGAATAGGAATAGGAGTAGTAATAGGAATAGGAATAGGAAGAGAGAGAAAAGGATTGAGGAGAAAAAACGTGGAAAGAAACGGTTGAGGAAGAGCGATTCGTGAGATTAAATCATAGCCAGTGATTGTGTTTGGTAAAAACAAATCCTGACCGGTAAATAGCTTTTAATAACTGCCTGAGCTATTTTATATAATAGATGGGAATAATTTATTTTCTTTTAAAATGATTGTCTATTTTTTAGTTAAAAAAATTGTTGCTAAATGAGTATCTATTTTTGTATTAATCTACTAATTTTACGTTTGACATTTAAGATAGCTTAATGTGGATTTACAATGTTATATGCAAAGAACATATTTAAAGGTCCCTAATGGCATAGTTCACAACTAATTGTAGGAAATTGGTTTTTCAAATAATTGGTTTGACCAATATTTAACTAAGTTTCCAAACATATTTCATTTATCAAAAATAGAAATAAATTGCAAAAATGAAATCTTTATTTTGAGTAGATTAAGTGGATAATTTTTTTTATCTCAAAACCAATTATGGGTGAATGAGATATTAATACTCAAAGTAGACAACTTAACTTTATTAATTGAATAGTAAAGTAGGTATCGCAAGTCATATCCCACATTGGTAAAATAAAGAGCTTTAAAACATTTTATTAATAGGCCCATATTGGAAAGGAGTATTAAGTGTCCCACAAGGTGCAACTAAGTGGTGTCTCACGTGTGAGTTAGCTTTGGCTAACCTAAGCCGCAGCTCGAGGATGGCTGAATTAGAGGCGCACGCCGCATCGTCGCTAGGAGTTGAGGAGCCTTTCATTTTGTCAAGCTCACGAAGCTTGCTGGGTTCCGCTAGTTAGCTAAACTCGGTTGGCGAGTTGAGGAGCCTTTCATTTTTTCAAGCTCACGAAGCTTGGGGGATTCAGCTGGTTAGCTAAACTCGGTTGGCGAGCTGAGGAGCCTTTCATTTTGTCAAGCTCACGAAGCTTGGTGGGTTCAGCTGGTTAGCTTAACTCAGTTAGCGGGCAGCGGTTACACCCGAAAGGGTGCTGCGCGAGCGACTGGGATCAGGCGTCTATGTGCTATGAACCTAGTCTAGCCGAATAGGTGCATGAGAGGCGGCTCAGTGTCTCCTCGATCAGACACCAGCGGTTATAGAGCGGTTGGACTCCAAAAGGGTGCATGGATTCGACTATGGATTGGTTCGTTGAACCAGGTCGCAGCCCACCAGGCCTAGGGTTGCAACTGTTGCCCAAAGACCACCACAACTTTTCAGTATATATAAATAGCCTCTTGGTTTGACAATTCATTACACCATAATCTGAAATAGGGGTGAGTTTGGTTCGGTTCGGTCCAGTTTTTTGGAAAAAAAAGAGAAAACCGGAACTAGACCAATAGTTTGGTTCTCACAAAATTTAGAACCGGAACCAACCCAATATGTATGAGAACCAAAACATTGGTCCGGTCCAGAACCAATCAAAGATGTATGAGAACCAGGACCGGACCAATACTATGATTTTTTACTTTTTCACTGTTTAATACAATTACATGATAAAAATTTTAAGACTGAAACTTCATTAAAAATTTGAAAAAAACCTTCGATAAAGGTATATTCAACAATTAAAAATATCGAACTCATATCATAACAAACCGGTGGAAACAAAATAATAAAATAGTACCAATTAAAAAGTAGAACATAGAAAGTATTATGAATTTATATTTATATATATACACACACACTTATATAATAATATTACATATATATAACAAAATAAATAAATAAACAACATATTGGGTCGGTTCGGTCCGGTTCTGTGTTTTTTTAGTTCGAGAACCGGGACCAACCCAAATGTCCAATTTTATGAAAATTCAGATCCAGGACCAAATCAAAGTATTGGTCCGGTCCGGTTTTGATTGGTTCGGTCCGGTTCCGAAATAATCCTGCACACCCATAATCTGAAATCATAATATACTATTAGAATAATAGTTCATATTGTTGCATCATCCTGTTCAAAGTCTTGGAAGTTCTGAAACGCCAAAGTTCGATGTAATTTCGTATTTAAGTGATGCTTACGAAGATTGGAAAAGTCGTTGCATCTTAGAGACGATTGTTGAGAAACCGTGAGCACAAGTACGGGGCAATTTCGTCTTGCGGAGATCATTTCCAACACGAGCCTTGACTTCAAAATTGTTGTTTAACTAAACTATAATTAAATTTCTCTTCATCTCCTTTCTGTTTAAAATACTTTGTCATTTGCTATTTCGAGGAAATGACATCAAATACACAACAATCACAAGGTGAAATTCTGTTTTCTTGGAAAGAAAAAAAATGGCAAAACATACTGCTACTTCCTTTGCTCCTGCTACTGTTACCGCTCCTGCACATGTTATCCCTCATCTTGCTCATGGCGAGAAATCGACCAAATTCACAGGTATTGATTTTAAGAGATAGCAACAGAAGATGCTATTCTATTTGACGACTTTGGTCTGTCAAGGTTCTTGAAAGAGGACTCCCCCTGTTGCGGATGGTGAAGCCAATGCCCAAAGGCTTAATGCCTTGGAAGCATGGAACCACAGTGATTTCTTGTGTAGAAATTACCTACTTAATGGCTTGGAGGATTCACTTTACAGTGTGTACAGTAAAGTGAAGACTTCCAAAGAACTGTGGAACTCCTTGGAGAAGAAATAAAAGATTGAAGATGCCCGATCGAAGCAATTCTTCGTCGACAAGTTTCTTGATTTCAAGATGATTGATTCCAGGACAGTGGCCAGCCAAGTGTCCAAGATTCAGTTAATCTTGCATGACGTGGAAGTTGAAGGGATGGTGCTAAGTGATTCATTCCAAATGTCTGCAGTGATAGAGAAGCTACCGCCTATGTGGAAAGACTTCCAGAACTACCTCAAGCATAAGCAAAAAAAGATGAAATTTGAAGACTTGATCATTCGGCTTGAGATTGAAGAAGACAATTGAAAATCCGAGGCAAAAGCTCACAAGGCCAGAATGGAGGCCAAAATCCATCTTGTCAAATCAAGTACATGCAAAATAAGGAAACACCTTGACAATGCCAAGCTGAGAAATACAAAGAAGTTCAAAGGAAGTTGCTATAACTGCGGCAAGGCAAATCACATGGCTAAATATTGTCGTCATCCTAAGAGAGACAATCAAAGGGGCAACCGACACCAAGACAATGTGACATAAGACATGCTCGATCTGTTTATCATTGTGTTTGAAGCCAACATAGCAAAGTTGGAAGATAACCCGAGAGAATGGTGGATAGACACCGGAGCTACTTGTCATATTTGTGCCAATAAGGAAGCTTTCTCATCCTACACTCCTATCAGTGGAAGGAAATTGTTCATGGGAAACTCCTCGACTTTCAACGTCATAGGACTTGGGAAGGTCGTGCTGAAGATGACTTTGGGCAAAGAAGCCATGCTCATGGATGTGTTGCATGTCCCAGACATCCATAAGAACTTGGTTTCTGACCCCCTTATGAGTAAGATCGGATTTAGACTAGTGTTTGAATCTGATAAGTTTGTATTGACCAAAAATGGTCTGTTTATTGGGAAGGGGTACCTTGATAAAGAACTCTTCAAAATGAATGTAATGACTGTTTACTGCCCAGAGGCGAAGAAAAAATATGTTTCTTCTATTTACTTGTTGGATAGTTCTAATTTATGGCATGATAGATTAGGACACGTAAATTTCAACTCGATTAAAAGGTTAGTGAATCAAAAATTAATACCTATATCTAAAATAGATTCACACGACAAATGTGAAATTTGCATTGAAGCGAAACTGACTAAGTTGTCGTTTCCTTCAGTAATTAGAAACACAAAACCACTCGAGTTAATTCACACTGATATTTGTGATTTAAAATTTGTGCAAACTCAAGGTGGGAAAAAGTATTTTATTACGTTTATTGACGATTGCGCTAGGTAATGTTATGTATACCTTTTGAAAAGTAAAGACGAAACTTTAGAAACTTTTAAAACTTATAACAAAGAAGTTGAATATCAACTTAATTTAACAATCAAGAAGATTCGAAGTGATGGAGGTGGAGAATCTGTTACTCCGTTCGAAGACTTATGTTAGGAATTTGACATAATTCACCAAACGACGGCTCCATACTCACCTCAATCAAATGGAGTTGCTGAACGCAAAAATCATACTCTTTTATGAGATGATGAATGCGATGTTGATAAGTTCAAGCTCACCCTAAAACTTGTTGGGGGGGGGGAAGCCATTCTATTAGCAATGTATATTCTTAATAAGTTACCACATAAAGGTAAAGATAATACTCCATATGAGTTATGGAACGGTCGACAGCCATCTTATAAATACCTTAGAGTGTGGGGGGTGTTTGGCTGAGGTTGAAGTATCTAAATCTAAACAAGTTAAAATCGGTCCTAAAACGTTTGATTACATTTTCATAGGATATGCTAGCAATAGTAGTGCTTATCGATTTATGGTGCACAAATCAAAAATTCCTAACATAAATGAAGGAACGACCATAGAATCAAGGAATGAGTTATTGTTTGAAAATATCTTTCCTTACGGTGAAACGAAAGAAGCAAGTTCTAATAAAAGAACTTATGAAGCTATCCACGATTGTCCTCAGGAAGAAGAAGAGTCGAGGCGCAGTAAAAGGACAAAGGTACATACATCTTTTGGTTCTGATTTTCTAACTAACTTCATGTTAGAAGTCGAACTGAGAATGGTTATAGAAGCTTTATCTAGTCTAGATTCTCCGTTTTGGAAAGAAACTATTAACAGTGAAATAGAGTCCATCATGCACAATAATACTTGGGAGTTGGTTGATCTCCCCCCAGGATGCAAACCCTTAGGTTGCAAATGAATCCTTAAAAAGAAGTATAAGGCGGATGGATCTATTGACAATACAAAGCTCGGGTTTTAAACAGAAACAAGGTTATGACTTTTTCGACACGTATTCTCATGTCACTAGAATTACGTTCATTCGTATTCTCATTGCTATTACATGTTTGCATAACCTTGAGATACATCAAATGGACGTAAAAACAACCTTCTTAAATGGAGAGCTAGACGAGGAGATTTACATGGAACAACTCGAGGGGTTTGTTTCTCCGGGAAGAGAGAAAAAAATGTGTAAACTTGTAAATTCATTGTATGGACTAAAACAAGCACCTAAGCAATGAAATGAAAAGTTTGACCGAACAATGTTGTCAAACGGTTTCAAGATCAATGAATGTGACAAGTGTGTCTACATTAAAAGTATAAATAATTCTTACATCATTGTTTGTATTTGTGTAGATGACATGTTAATTATGGGAAGTACTCATGATATAATCATGAATACTAAAAACATGTTAAAGAAACACTTTGACAGAAGGATATGATTTAAAACATCGGACGGAATAGTCTTGTCATAGTCCCATAACGTTGAGAATGTTCTTCAGAAATTCAATGCGTTTGATAGCCCTCCAACTATGACACATGTAGACTTAAGTATACACTTAACCAAAAATAGGGGAGAACCAGTTTCTCAACAGGAATATGCAAGGGTAATTGGAAGTTTGATGTACTTAACCAATTGTACACGTCCAGACATTACATATTCGGTGAGTAAACTAAGTAGGTTCACAAGTAATCCTAATCAGGATCATTGGAAAGCCCTAACTAGGGTTCTCAGCTATTTAAAGTATACATTAAATTATAAGATACTTTATAATAGATATCCAATAGTGTTAGAAGGATATTACGATGCAAATTTGATATCTGACACAAAAGAATCCATGTCTACAAGTGGCTACGTGTTCACTATAAGTGGAGGAGCAGTGTCATGGAAATCATCTAAGAAAACGTGTATAACTCGATCCACCATGAAATCAGAATTCAATGCTTTAGACAAAGATGGTGAAGAAGCTGAGCTTAGAAATTTCTTAGAAGATATTCCTTGTTGGAATAAACCTGTGCTTGCAATGCTGATTCACTGTGATAGTCAATCAACAATAGGCAGGGCATAAAGAAGCATGTACAATAGTAAGTCTAGACACATTCGTCGTAGACACAATACCATTAGGCAATTGATCTCAAATGGTGTTATTTCTATTGAATATATAAAGTTAAAAGAAAACCTAGTTGATCCTTTTGCGAAAGGAATCAATCGAGATCAAATGTACAAATTGTTGAGAGGAATGAGTTTAAAATCCACAACAAAAGAACAATCATAGCCGAAACTCAACCTTGAGAATTGGAGATCCTAAAACCTTGGTTCACAGAGACAACTAAGTTATGAAAGATCAGTTGAAACACTTGAAGACCATTTCAACTCATTCATACAACATCTAAGTGAAGAAACCTGCAACAGTGGTGAGGTTAGATTAAGCCTTTAATGATTCCTATACCGAAAAGGTGGAGTATGGCAGGATACTCTTTATAGGAGATCACCTATATAAATGAGAAGTAAAATGGCTGCTTCTAGTAGAACACTTATGAAAATTAAGATATGGTATAGGGCCAAAATGAACACAACGTGAGAATGAAAAGTGTTAGAGTCGTTATTGTGTAATTACTATTGTTTCGGTTTATACTAGACAGTCGATTAGTTCAAAACGTCAAGTTACTAAGCGACTAGTAAATCCGACAGTATTTTATTAAGGAACGTTCAAAGCCAAAAACTACCTATCCCGATGCAATAACGATTCGCCGGAACTTTCAAGTGAGTCTGCATACATGCACGCATTAATTGTCATTCATGTGGGGAATTGTTGGAAATTGGTTTTCCAAATAATTGGTTTGACCAATATTTGACCAAGTTTCCAAGCATGTTTCATTTATTAAAAAAGGAAATAAGTTGAAAAAATAAAATCTACATTTCGAGTAGATTATCTCAAAACCAATTATGGGTGAATGAGATATTAATGTTCAAAGTAAGCAACTTAACTTTGTCAATTGACGAGTAAAATGGGTATGGAAAGTCATATCCCACATTAGCAAAATAAAGAGCTTTAAGACACTTTATTAATAGGCCCACATTGGGAAGGAGTATCAAGCGTTCCACAAGGTGCAACCAAGTGGTGTCACATGCGTGAGTTAGCTTCGACTAACCCAAGCCGCCACTCGAGGATGGTGAGCGCGCACGCACAGGTCGCATTGGGCGCTTTAAAGGCGCTAACGGACAACTAGGACCAGGTGTGTAGGTGCAATAAACCTAGTCTAGCCGAATAGGTGCATGAGAAGCGGCTTTGTGTCTCCTCGATCAGATATCGACGATTACAAGGTGGTTGGACTCCGAAAGGATGCATGGATTCGGTTATGGACTGGTTCGTTGAACTAGGCCGCAACCCACCAGACCCAGGGTTGCAACTATTGCCCAAAGGCCATCACAACTTTTCAGTATATATAAATAGTCCCCTGGTTTGACAATTTATTACATCAGAATCCGAAATCATAATATACTATTAGAATAATAGTTCATATTGATGCATCATCCTGTTCAAAGTTTTGGAAGCTATGAAACGTCAAAGTTTGTTGTATTCTCGTATTGAAGTGTTGCATACAATGATTGGAAAAATCGTTGTATCTTAGATACGATTGCCAAGAAACCGTGAGCACAAGTACGGGGCAGTTTAGTCTTGCGGAGATCATATCCAACACGAGCCTCGACTTCAAAATTGTTGTTTAATTAAACTATAATTAAATTTCTCTTCATCTCATTTCTGTTTAAAATACTTTGTCATTTGCTATTCCGAAGAAACGCCATCAAATACACAACACTAATTGGATGCTCTCATCCGATGAATCAATAGACTATGTAAGCTCAAATATTACCATTTTTATGGTGTTTACTATTCTTATATAGATTTTGAGCCCAAAAAATCTGATGACATCTCCATTCATCTAAATGAAAGCTTCCAAGTAGTTGTGGACCACTATTTCAACTGATGACATGGTGATCTATAGTCATTTGAATAGTTTCTTGTTATCTGTGAATACTACTAAAATGACTCACAAATTAACTTTTTAAAATTTTTATTGATTATTGAAATACTAAACATAGAGTTTAGTTTTTGAGGGAGGGGGGGGGTACCTTATATTTATCAAACTTGAGCAGGAAGGAGAGCAAATAGTACAAATTCACAATCCAACAAGTGGAAACAAATTTAAAAAAAAGTCAAGTCAATTGGTGTATATTATAGAAAAATATCATAATCAAATTATAATTTTAAATGACTGCTTCAAAGTAAACGGTGTTTACAATTTGAAGTTGCATTCGGTCGATGTTATCGGTTCTATCTATATAATTGACTTATGAAAATCGTGATATAACCGATAATGATTCATCATTCTTAAACACAACAATATCCAGAATTCAAATTTTATATAAATTTCTTATTTTTATTTTTACACAAAAAAAAATTATTCTATTAGAAAATCACATATTAAGAGAATAAAAAAGACTTCAATTTGGAATGAATCAACAGCCTGAACTCCATTACTAATTTACTATTCCCTCCTCGGCCCCGGCGGAGAAGAAATAAATTAAAGGGAAATCACATTCAGAGGTCCAACTGCATCTCCTATGCTTTAATTTGGACTTGGAGGGAATTAAAACATTTTCCTTTCTCCCATCATTACAAATTTACAATATAGACTTTAATGGTATAGTAACGGGGGCCAACAAGAATACTAAGTCAACGACAAAATAGATGACATTATTGACATGTACCTAAAAACTGACAAAGAAAGGAACCACCCTTGTTTTATGGAGTTATTCCCCATCCGTACCTATCAAGGACACGTTTTCTCCCTATTTTCTATTCACATATTTTGTGTCTGTTTGTGTTTGTGGTTGTGCGTGGACATTTTAGAAAAGTGCTTTTTTATTATACTGTCCCTTTTAATAATACAAATGTTTTATTTATCTTAAAATAGCATTTCATCGATTTCTAAATAATTGTCTTATTTTTTTATTTATTTTAAAATAATTATAATATTTAAAAAAAATTCTTGTTTTTTTTATTATTTTATTCTTATTTTTTAAACAACTTTAATTATGACCAAATATCAAGATCATTAAAGAAAACCATAAATTACACTAATATTTATAATATAATCAAATTTTTTAAAACGATATATCGGATCGAAGAGTACGACTATCTGAAAAGATATTTATGTAATTTCGATGGTTAAAACAGAAAACGTTTAGAAAACGCAAAATCTAGAGTGCTCTTAATTTATCCATATAGTACTATGCAAGTCGGACTTCCAAATTTCTGAGAATATAAAAAGCTATCATTAGCCTCAACTTGTGGATGCTAGTTCATTAATAGTTTCCAAATTTTGTAGAATTGACTAGTGATATGAATATCACACAATTTGTAAACATAAAATTCCACCAGTCTCAAATCAAGGACATTGGAACTTGGAAGAAGGTTTGAGGATGTGGGAAGTGGGAACTGGCAAGTTTTTATTCCTTTCCCACTTCTCGGAAATCTCATTATTAGGGCAAGTTTAATGATATACTTTTTATCGGCTTCAAATCATCTGTCTCGCTCTATGTCATATTCACTGTCCCATTGAATCTCGGCCGTATACATTCCTTGTTATTTTAATCAGTCTTCTTTTTATAAGGAAATATATAAAGTGAGATTGAATGTTCTCTCTCCACCTCTATATAAGCAAAACTAACCGATTTTACACAGGTTAAGAAAATAAGTTAAATAAGTTAAATTGTCTTGATTTTATATAAAACAAAAGTATACTTACTAAAATACCTTTAAGTATCTCACTCAAAACTGATGATAATTAATGCAATATTAACTCATTGTCATCAATTCACTATAGCTCCTTTTATAATTAGTGGCTCTTGGTGTATAGAGAATGTGCACACATCTTAAAAAACAAAAGAATTAACAAGAGGTATTTTTGGTACCAAACTTCTTGGAAGTTGTGAGTAGAGTTTAATATAGTGGTTTTTGCTTATATTTGAGTCCACCAAAATTTGGTATTTTTTGCTTATATATAGGTCCGGAGGGAGTATTTAACTATAAGTAGGTTTGTCAATAGATTTAATTTTGATTTGAATTTGATTTAAAATTTTGGATATGGATTTATATAATGGTCCAATAACATGAATCTGATAATTTATTTAAAAACGGATCATATATGAATTTAGTTATATCCGATCCGTTAAGGATCCGATCCAATCCGAAAATAACATATTTATTATTATACATATACATAGTATACATAATTATATATGAATGTTGTCTTTTGATCTTTTTCTCTTTCATATTTTAATTGTTTTGTATTCATATATTTATATTTCCGATCGGATCAGATATTAAATCAGATATATTAACTGGTAACGGATTCGGATATGAATTGACATACATGCACTTGATTCGTCGGATTATCAGATCGGATCGAAACGGCGACATAGGGTTTCAGATCGAATTCAGATTTACCTATATTCAATACATATTCTATTCATTGACATGCCTACGTATAGGTATCAAAATTTGATATATTTTGGTTATTATTCATGGATATCAAATGATCATTTTCAATCATATATATCAAAATAAAGGGTATTAAAATTATGTGTGATACTAAGGAGGTATCAAATTTGGTAGTTTCCTTAGTACCACAACTATTTTTAATTTCTCTTACTTTAACGATTAGAGGGATTAATAGTCTTAAATAAATATCAAAATTTAATTTTAACTCCTTCGTATTCTTATTTTTAGTTTCACGCTGCAAATTTACGTATTGTATTGTGTATGCAATGATACGCATATTTAAATAAAACAATTACAGAGCTATTATATAGAACAATTTTGAGGGTCACGTGCACCTCGTGATTTTTTTTTGAAAAAGAATTACTTGGTTTTGAGGGTTTTTTTGTGTGTAATGATTGAAAAAAAAAAAAAGTTTGTGACAGCAGAGAGAAAATCTAAACTTGTCAATAAGAGTACGAACCTTAATGTTATAAATCTATATGGACTCGTATGTATAAAAAGCTCAAATATTTTTCACATGACAAGTTAATAGAGTTGAAAAGTTACGAGAATTGTAGACATATTTTTAAAAATAAACTTTCAAATAAAACATTTTTTTTGATAAGTAAACTTTTAAATAAAACATTTTAAAATAAAATTAATTTTTTTTCATGAATTAGAGGGTTAATTATTCTAGTTGTTGAAAAGATATAAGTTTGAGATTTAACGATTATAATACTTGATTTTCAATTTTCATACGTCATAAATTTTGTTAATAACATTTTTTAATTTATAATTTGTTATCAAAAAGTGCTAGAATGATATTCTTTTGTTTAAATTGCTAAAATTATAATATCACAAACAATCTCATACTCCTTTTGTTTCGGGTAAAGAGTCTATTATTCTATTTTGTGATGTTTTATTTAAAAAGTCTAATTTAAAAAATTAAAATGTTATTTTATTACTATTGAGCTACTAAAAATGTTATTTTTTTAATGACTTTCAAACATGAACTTTTGTCCGGAAGGAAGGATGTATTATTTTGTAAAATGTGAAATTAAGACTATCCGAGTTAGGGGTGGCAAAACGGGTGTTTTGGATCAATGGATAATAGGCCATTATCGTGGCCATAAATAATATTATCATTTGATCCCTTTTCACCCCTAATCCGAGTAATATAAATTCGGAACGGCTAGTGCTAAGTGCTAAGTATGGACATTATAATAGCAGTGATTTGTTTTACCAAATGGAACAAAATTCTTCCAAGGTCTAAAATCCACTAAGCACTGCCCATAAAAAAAAATTAAAAGAATAAAACCATCCAAATATTCCACAAAGCAAATTCAAAACTGAGAATCCGTTCCTCACGTTTCTGAAACAAAACATCTCCATCACTGATCACTCTAGTGTCCCACCTTTTCCACTAACGCGGAACAACCTCGAGTCACGACTTTCTTTCTTTTCTTCATTGTGGCTTTTATTACATGTTGGCCCTTCTAACTCTTTACCATTTGTAATACTGGTCCCTAATTCAGTAATTTCCAAAGCCATTAGGTCCTTCTAACGGTAACCCAATGTACCAAGTAACCCACGTGAAAAAAATGCAGTACATCATATCAAGACTCAAGAGATGGATTGATTTATAAAGAGAACAAGACTCTAACCAACTTTATATGTGCAATCTATTTGTATCACTTTGTATATTCTCATCCTTTCTAAATTATTGTCATGTTTTAAGTTTTTGGATCAAACGGAGCTTTTCAATAATAAACTGATGTAGATTTTTTTTTTCGCAGTTATAAAACACGTCATCTATAGTGTTTTATGAAGTTGAAAAAATATAAAAAATTACGTTCACATTTTCATTTGAAAAAACACTTGGTTTGATTTAAAAAGTCAAATTAGGTTAGACAATAATTTACGAACATAATAGTATAATAGTAACAAAACTAACTACGTATTTCGCAGATTATGTTCGGTTAAAGATCAAAAGCCCACATATTTTTAATAACATAGCATCCACATGGGAAATCATTATAACGAAAATTATCAAATAAGATTCAACTTGTTTATTTAACTTCAAATATGTGTTACATTAGAAGTTTATGAAATCTCTTAAGTTTAGTTTTTGATTATATAAACATCCATCTTGATAGTACATTCTAAAAGACGAATCTTTAGATCAAAAGACGAAGAGTATTTATGAAAAGGTCCCAACTCCCAACCAATAATTTTGCCTGATTTGCATCCTTCATAATTATAAATTGGGCGGCTTACCGATTTACCATCCAATCAATATCTTGAGCTTGTAAGTGAAATGAGTAAAGTTTGAAATGACAAAAGGCCTTTTTCTTTAGCCCCTTTAAGATTTATACCATATTTAGATAAGAAGATTTTTGAACCGAAGAGGTAAGCCGTAAGCACCATGATTATTGATTGCCCCTATTCTAATGTTACATATGGGGCACATGATCACTTCCCTTATGACTTAAAATCATTCTTTTAATTCTCAAAGCTAGCTATAATGTTGTTGGTGAACACTCCTGTCCTAGGTAAGTATCATGACGCCATTACTTAGTAATTCATATGGCATGTCATCACCTCCACTAACGTTTTGAAAGTATTCTTCTCGTAAGTACTTTCTTTATTTCCAACAAAGAGTTCTTGTAAAAGACATTTTTAGTAATTTATTAATAATAAAATGATACTTTTATGCCTTAATTTTTAAGAATCGACTCGTTAAATGAAACACCTCAAATTAGAATGATGGACTCTTTACCTGGAACGAGTGACTATTTTTCAGCTTGTTGGTAGATGGGGCGATTCTGGTGCGTGGATTGAAGGAGGGACTCACTACTAGGAGAAAGTGAAATATTTTGTAAATCGGTAGCCAATATTAGAGTACAAGGAAACTGAGAGGGGGCATCTGTATTTCTTCCAATTTTCACCCATGCTTCAAGTTTTCTTGCCCCTTAAAAAGAAAACAACTCCGTCTACCAAATAATTCCACGTCTTCCCTTCTCGGACTTTCACGTTACCAGAATCCAACAACTACATACAGTCATACACATTTTCTATCTCAACTGTGTGTTTGCGTGAGAGAAAGAGAGCGTCTAATAAAGAGAAAGGGATAAGAGTACAGTTAGGATAGAAAGACAGAGTGTGTGTCTGTGTCTGTGTCTGTGTCTGTGAGCTATGTTGGAATCATGTTACCGCCCGCTGGAGCGATGCTTCGGCGGCGCTGGTGGTGGCGATGGACTATTATGGCACATGGACTTGAAACCTCATGCATCAGGTGACTATTCCATTGCTGTAGTTCAAGCGAATTCCTCATTAGAAGACCAGGGACAAGTCTTCACCTCTCCTTCCGCCACCTACGTCGGCGTCTACGACGGTCACGGTGGCCCCGAGGCCTCCCGATTTATCACCAATCACCTCTTCCCTTACCTCCAGAGTACTTTCCTAAACCCTAACATCCATTTTCATATAATTTGTTAAGGTTTTGCTGCATATATTTACTATCGTGCCCTTTCACTTTTAGTGATCTGTTTATTTGCTTGCAAAAGTGTATGGATAAGCATATGGAAGGAAAATGTTCTTTTTCTGCTTTTGCAACAATGGAAATATTTTAAACTCATTAAAATTAAAATAGTTGAATCATACTTAATTACTTGGTTTAAGCAATACCGGATAATGATTAAAGAGTAATTCTACATGTCCGAATCTCGAATTCTGTTTTAACCCTATGTGCTACTTATGTGATTGGTTAAAGCTGGGAGCAAAAACTTGAATGGATTTTTTTGTTGTATATTTTAGTGACCAAATGGGGGGCATTGGTTTGACTGTTTTATCTTTTAAATAGAATTTGCGTCGGAACAAGGGGGAGTATCTGCTGATGTGATAAGGAAGGCGTTTGATGCAACTGAGGAGGAATTCTTGCATTTAGTTAAGCAATCATGGCTGGATCGGCCACAAATTGTTTCGGTTGGTTCTTGTTGTCTTGTTGGAGCTATTTCGAATGGTATTCTGTATGTGGCGAATCTTGGGGATTCCAGGGCTGTGCTAGGACGTCAAGTATCAGATGTTCGGATGGCTAACTCTTCATCTGTGGTGGCAGAACGGTTATCGACTGATCATAATGTTGGGGTTGAGGAGGTGAGGAAGGAGGTCAAGGCCCTCCATCCGGATGATTCGCACATTGTGGTGTATACTCGTGGGGTTTGGAGGATTAAGGGAATAATTCAGGTAATAGTTTCACCTTCATAGTTCATATTACCTTGTTTGTTTATGTAGAGGCATAATTCATACTCTGGTCATGGAGTTATATCTATATGATGTAAGTTCATGTTATGTTTTACCTGTAAATGGTCAAAACTTATCATGTGGAGGCATAATTCATGAATTATGTGGTGATTAGTTTGTGAAAAGATTTGAAATCCTCGTTTTTATGATTGTTGTCCTATTAAGATTCTTGCGACTGACAATCTAGTAAAATTTGCGGGATATATTTTCCTGAAAAGCTTATCTGCTTGAGAGTTGAAAACTATGGGTTTGATGTTTTACTTTAAACAACCATGCCAGAAAGTAACCTCTTGCACTTCCCTTTCCTTTTCCCTATTCTTATGTGACTCTAGAGAAAGACATGCTTTTGGTTTATGTCTACACTGCTGATGCCGATAATGGTTGGATTGAAATTCAATGTGCAGTGTCTGTTGATGCTATGGTATCTCGAGCATTGATGAAAATCGTGAAACTTATTGTATGAAAATCATAAACCTTACTGGAAAGTAATTTCCTTCACTTCATGTTGGTCTTTGGTAAAAGCAACGTCCTCGAGAATTAGACAATCTATATTCGAGATTTCGACCCTCTAAAATGGGTCATTGATCATCCGGAAAGGGTATATCATCTGATTGTCCTCCAACCTTTTGGGCCTGCTTGATATTCGTTTTGAATGCGTAGCTAGTTTAAACTTGGTTTATCAGTAATTGAAGTTGTTTTACTGTGCTAGTCTATGACTTCAATCTTTCAAATCTATTTGCTTTTGTATCTAGTCAGCCAATGTATAGATTTTTGGTTTATTATGGATATTATTGTCTTACATTTGTATCCTCTCTGTATGGTAAATAGCACCAATTTAATCTTTTCTTCTCCCATAGGAAATAAGGTAGATAGTGGCTACAAAATTATAAAATCGATACTTGACAGTGAATATAGTAGAACACTAGTTATTGTAAGTCGATATGGTGAATAGTGCCAATGCAGTTTTTACTTTATGAATGCGGAGAAAAGGTAGAAGAGGCAGCTATATTATAGCAGCCTCTACTTGACATGACCACTGTAATAGACAACACTCCAGCTCGATAGGAGGGCCTGGATGAGCCAGACAGGAGATGCCAAACTTATAGCAACTGTACTTTTATGCCTTGTGATGAACTTCAAACTGTTGATGCATTTACTGCATTATGAGAGAAGGAACCTGAACTAGTAAGGGTGAAAAAGACAAAGCAACAACTTGTCTTTCTAAAGTACTACCATGACAGAAAAGTTGCAAGAGAAGCAACCCAAATCGGAAGATGGTGAGAAACTGAGAAACACAAGCAATGAGTTTTCATTCTATACAAGTATCGGCATAACTGTAAACTACAATGAGAAAAAGTTACCTTTTTTCCCTCTAGAGTTAACTATTAGTTGTTTTTAAAAGATATTATATATGTATGTATGTATGTATGTATGTATATATTTATATGTGTATATATGTATATGTATATATATACATACATTTGTGGCAAGTGATGTAAACTAGAACTTTGCTTCTCTTCATCAGGTGTCCAGGTCAATAGGAGATGTCTATCTGAAAAAACCTGAATATAATAGAGATCCTCTGTTCCAGCAATATGGGGCCGCTGTTCCATTGAGAAGAGCCGTAATGTCAGCAGAGCCCTCAATATTGATTCGCAAATTAAGGCCACAAGACATGTTCTTGATTTTTGCTTCAGATGGCCTCTGGGAACAACTCAGTGATGAAGCTGCTGTTGGGATTGTCCAAAAGAATCCCAGAGTTGTAAGTCCCCAGTAAACTCATTTTCTCTTTTCATTCTTGTGTAATAAGGTTTGTGCTCGAGGGTTTGGTTAAACATATTTTTTTACTCCCTTAAGTCCTGTTTGAGAAATTATGCTTACAAACTCAGGAGTTTCCAAATTGACCCTTATCAGATTGTGAAATTAGGAAAGATATTTTATTCCTTTAAAATTAAGGTTTTTTAGGAAAATTTCTTCACTCGGTCAAATATTCCAAACGTGAACTTTTTGAGCGGAAGGGAGCATGCACCACTTGGTGACCGCTTCGTATTTATTATCAGCTTTCTCATTGCAAGCTTTTGATTCAATAAACCCATCAAAATATGAACCAATCACCGGCAAGTATTGTCATGTATGGTTAATACTTAATACTATTCACTTCCATTTTGCTAGGGCATAGCAAAGCGATTGGTGAGAGCTGCTATTCAGGAGGCCGCAAAGAAAAGAGAAATGAGGTATGATGATATAAAAAGAATTGAGAAAGGGGTAAGGCGCCATTTCCACGATGATATAACTGTGGTTGTGTTATATCTAGATCATCATCAAGGGTCTGCCAATGTTAATGGTAAACTCAAAGATCACAGCATTGTTGACTGCACTACTGCCCCTATCGATATATTTTCGTTTAATTCGGATGAAGCTGACAGTTCCCCACACCTTTCTCCATGAATAACCCGAAGTGCACAAGGTTGTGTACTCACTTGTTTATAAACTAAACTTTATCAAGAAGGCGTAGGTGGGATTATTGAACAAATAATCTAGTATTGTACATAAATTTTGTTCTTTCCAAAAGGAGGGGACAGCAAGGTCTATGACTCCCATTTTTGGAATCTTTTTTCTTTTGACCCGTTGTTTTAAGAAAGTGTTTTTTAACGCATTTTGTTGTTGGTCTTCTCTGTAAACTAGTCATAATTATATGGAAAGATGAGCTTGTTTTTTTTTAATAAATAAAATGATACTCCTATCACAAATGAACTCTACAAAAAAATCAACAAGACCAAAGTTCAGCTTGTTGACATAAATCTTTAGAAATGGATTTATTATTATTATAGTCATAATTTGTAAGTTTTATCGAAAAAAGTAGGCTTGACAATTGTAACTCATTACCTGCTAACCTATATGACCCAACTCAACTCACTATTTACCTAACTCAATCCCACCCGTTAACATTTGTGGGTTAAAACGAGTTACCTATCTTAACTCAACAAATCTGGTGGGTTAAGCCTGGTTGAACTCGTGAACTTGCTTAAACCCGTTAGCGTTGCTCTCTCGCAGACGCACATACACACGCCTCGCTTCTCTCTTCACTCAAGTCTCTCTCTCCATCAATGCCCCAAGAACCGCCTTTCCCCACTCCAGCCTTCTTCTTCGGATGAACTCACGTCAAATGCTGTTCACGCGACCTCTTCTCAAAGTCTCTCATTCCTCGGTTGGTTTTAATGGGTTTGATTGCCAATTTTGACTTGGAGGGTTGGGTTGCAGTGGGTTTTTCAAAACTTACATCTTTCCACGGTTGTGATTGAAGGGGGTTTGAGTTTTAAGGGTGTGAATTGATCTTTGATTTGCTGTGTTGGATCGTTTGAGCAGTGGGTACAATCCAATTTGTTGAAATTACTGATTTGGGATTTTGAGGGTTATTTTGGATTCTGATGATTTGGGATTTAAAACTGCTTTTGTGACAGAAATTGACCCAACACATTGTAGCATTGACAAAGCTGATGCCAATCAACATCACCATATTCAATGTGTATAATGAGTGGAAAAAAAATTGATTCAATAGTTTTTCTTTTGCTAATGCTGAATGAAAAAAAAAAAATTTTTTTTTTTTTTTTGATTCACAAACCAAGTAACTATTTTCTGCTTAGACAGTTGTGTTGGCCCTGTTGGGGGTATATTTTAATTTATATAGGTCGACTTATCTTAATATGATCGGACATGTTTAATATTTGGATTGTATTGGTCGTGACGACCTGTTTCAATCTGTATCCACTCCAATCCAAACTAACACAACCCAAACAAATCTAATTGCCCATACCATGGGTAATTGGATTTCATCGCATTCCCATTAATACGTTTTGATGTTGCATAACAAACAAAAATAGGATAATATAATTTCTCATTAATTTGTTTAAATATTCAAAAGTTATTATTAAAAAAGAGAACAATAAGCAAGAAGATTTGATGAAGCTCGTACAAATATCAAAACAACTATGATTGAAGATAAAAACAGCTATATTAAAACGGCTATGGCTATGACTCAACACTGGCACATGTGATTTACATGGAAGGGAAAAAGTCATTTTATATGACTCTAGTTTGTGAATCCACTTAAAATTTTAACCAAACTCCATAAAATAAAAACACACAAATGAGAACCCGAAAAAACTGCCAGGTAAAACCAAGGCTGGAAACATTTTTGGCTGGAACACAAACACATTCTCTAGATGTGCAGCAGGTGCTATTCGCACATTAGTGAGGAAAATGATGTTCATGCAATGTGCAACATGTGGATCTGTAACACACAAGAATTGCATTTACCTTAACTTGCATCTTAGTTCCTTGGTTATGTGTTAGTTTGTGATGTTATGAATTTAAGGAGCCAGTTGATAGTCATCATTCAGGCTGGATATGATTACTAAGCCAAATTTATGGGTATTTGATACCAAATAAGCGGTTTGAAATCTCTGGATTACTAATCCATGTTATTCGGATAAGACTCTTATCCCCTCTTTAATTATAGCAAGGGAGAGGTGATATTATTAACGCTCTCATTAAAAAAACATGTGATTAAAGTTTTTAATTCCAAAACTACCCCCAACATATTATATTAGGATTAATAGTGAGAACTCTAATAATATCGTGATTAATAATATTGTTTATCCATATCCGACTACCAAACAAGCTCTAAGTGTTTGTAATTGGATATGTTGTGTTGTTTTATGCCCTTGAAGCGGAGCCTTAAATTGGTAATTGATCTCACCTTTGATGGTAGGCCAGTCATCACAATTTAGGAGAAGAGGAGTAGGGAAGCGAAGGTTAGGCGCTGGTTTTTTCTTAGTGTTATATGGAATGGAAGAAGTAATTTAATAACTAAAAAAATTAACCAAACTCTATAAAATACATACAAATATTCCACATATGCTTGCAAATGATTTATACAAATATCACATTAGCAAATTTCATTAAGAGTAATGTTAGGGTTACCAAAATAGTACTGAAATATTTATACCAAATAAGGTGTTAGTTGATGTGCTTCAAAGAATAAAATATAAATTAAAACTAGTAAGTCACATCAAATGACACCTCATTTGATGCAAATAATATTTTGGTACTCCATTGGTAGCCCTAGCATCACTCTTTCATCAATATCATATGGAAATTATCAATTTGAATCACACATTAAATCAATAGTATGAAGGTGACATTTGCAATTTCAATTGTACAAATTTTAAATTGACGATTTCCAAATGGTACGAAAGTCCAAAGAATAGTCAACTCTAATTAAAATCTCCTCCTCGTGCTAGCTTGAGAATTAGCGAAATTGAAATTTTATCAAGTTATTTCTCATCTTGTTTGAGTAAGATTGTGAGGTTGAACCGATGAACATAATCGAACCAGCCAAACCAATTAGTTTGATTTGGTTTGGTCGAAAATAATTTGGTCTGGTCTCGGTTTCATTCGTTTTGTGTTGCAATTTTTGTGATTGAACAGACCGAACCGATAAATATATTTATTTTATTATATAAATTCTATTAATGTTATTTTTTAATATTTTATTTATGTTCTTTTGCTTTTAAAACATTTTTTTAATGTCCGATGTTAATTGCTAACAACTAAACATCTCATTTGCCTCAAAGTTTTAACGTTATTTTTATGTTGGATTTATCAATATTACAAGCAGCATTTATTTAATAGAATAACAATAATTAATCTGATTAATAAAAATGTAATTTAAACTTTGAAACCGAATCTAACCAACAAATTTGGTTCGGTTATGAGCCTGATGCAATTTGATTCGATTTGAGAAAAATAAAAACAGTAAAAAGGCGATTCAATTCGCAATTTTGATCCAAACAAATGGAACCATTACATTCGTACTAGTGAAGCCAAGTGACTATCGAGCAAAGGCATTTAGGAAGTTTGGCTCCAGGCCTGAGCATGAGGGCCGGCTAAACTACATGTGCAAGTCTACGATAGTTGTCAAGATATACAACCTGGCATAAGTAGCAACCAATCAACAAGTTGATGATTGCCCACAATCGTTACTAGTTGTGGAACATGTGATAAGGATATGGGTATTTAATGAGTATATAAAATAATATATTTAATGATGTGGAATTTAATGTGGTATTGATGATGTAATACACCATCTCATAGTGGGTAGGTGTGAGAATTGTTTTCGATTTATTAGTTGGCTACACATTACCTGTGGGAACCAACATTATCCATGAACTTTTGGGTCGGCTTGTGGTGAACTTGATGACCCAAGGTGTTATATATTCAGTGACTAGTGTGTGTGCTACACGTAGCGAACCGGGCTTTCGGACTTGAGGCGTTACAGATGGATCCCATTTTTTACTTAATTACTAACTCAATGTTTAACTAACATTGGTTAAATTTCAATCCTAAAAGGTTTTTGTTTTAAAAAAGAAAAGAAAGCTTAAAACGGTAAAAACCGTTCTACAACAGTATTAATGAAGCAGATCTGCACTCCGAGAAGTTACCAGTGGAATGCGGGGAAAACAAATGCTTATTTGTTTCCATCAAAAATTAGGAGAGAGTTTCTCCAACATCAAATTGTATTTAAATCCTCTAGGAATACATGGATCCATTGATTTTTTTAGTTTGAATGTATTCTGCGGTAACATAAATGTATGACATTATAAGTTCAAGTAATAGAAAAATATGTCATCGTAATTGTCGGTTGCCGACGCCGATGAAGCAGAAAAACAGGATGTCATCATTGGTTGTTGACGCCGATGAAGAAGCAGAAGCAGAACGGCTTGTGTTTGGACGGAGATCGCAACCTTAACTTTTTACTGTTTTACGCTTTCTTTTTTTTTGTAAAAAAAAAAAAAAAAACTTTTAGGAATGAAATTTAACCAATGTTAGTTAAACATTTAGTTAGTAATTAAGTAAAAATTGGGTCTATCAATGTCACATCAGATTTTACATTATTAGGTGTATTATTTTAGGTACTCATCAGGTACCTATATCATTACTTTATGTGATAGCCATACGTATCTATATCATTACTTTATGTGATGGCCATACCTTGAATATCATTCTTTCGTAATTGAGCATGTATGCACAATTTGATAACTGAAAATACATCAAAATTCCATCAAATAACTAGGTCATGTTCTAACTCTCACATTGAGTTGTTCTAGTAGAGATATCCCCTTCGTTCACTTTAGTACATTCCTTATTTTCAGGTCAATCAAGCCCAAACATTCATTATACTTTGAAAAATTACAGGTTGGTCATTTTTTAAAAATTTTAATAGCTAAAGTATTCTCTTTTTTTTTTCAATCAAAAAAAGTTATTTTTGGTTGTAAAATAATTACGATACTCTTAATAAATAGTAGGTATGTTATGGAGGTCATTATTTTTTAACTGCGGTTCATCAATTTTATTGCATTAATTTTTGCATCGCGGTTCAATAGTTTAATTGTCTAGTTTAATTGCACTGCGATTCATCAATTTTATTACATTAATTTTACACATCGGTTCAATAGTTTAACTATTTAGTCTAATTGCTGAGCGGTTTATCAATTTTATTACATTATTTTTTGTGCTGCGGTTCATCGATTTTATTGCATTAATATTACATTGTGGTTCAAAATCGTAATGAAACCGACCATGTCCTCAGTCTTCCTCTTCGTTCTCCCCCGCCTTAAGCCTTCTTATTTCTCCTCCTCCGTCTTCGTCCCTACTGTGAAAATCTTCCAACCCAACATATTTCATTAAAGTTTCGTAGTTAATGATTTAGAAAACTTGTTTACGTTTCGTTGCCCAACAATGGTGATTTTAAAATTCAAAATGTGTTGTCAGAGTTGTTGAATGAGACAATGACATTTTTCGAACAATATTTCGAAAAGTGGTCTTTTCCGATTGAAAAATAAAACTAAACTAGAGAGGTTAGAAACTTGGGAGAAATTCAGGACGATCTCATGTGATGGAATTATAACCGGAAAAGTCTCATATATTTGTTTTAAACCACTAAATTACACTTTTTGAGGGAAAATGATGAAGGTATCTTTAATGAAGGAAAGACGCACGGACAAGGCCACTAACCAAATTTGGGCATCGAAATGAAAAAAATTGGGCGTCGCTCAAAATTTTTGGCATCATTCAAAATTTTGGGTGTCGCAATGCAAAAGTCACTACCCAAATTTGAATATCTGACGTGTGTCGAATCGTCAAAGTTAATTCTCCTATTTTCCTAATAACGAATATAAGGTAAGTCGGGATCGTATCCACAAGGAACGTTGTATTTATGACTTTTAAGAATTTTACTAAGTAATAAACAAAATTGAATTAAGATTTTTAATTAACTAAGAATTGACTAACAAACTAATTAACTGAAAATTAAAAATTTTAATTAAACTAACAGATTAAAAACTTGATTAAATTCAATAAAGTAAAGTCCAGTCAATGAACCAATTTTCATCTCGCATTTTATTTCTGATCATAGATGCAAAAATGTCTCATTTAATCACAAATAAACCGATTATAAGTATCGACAAACGTCTAACACCAAATCTCTCCTTACCGTATTGATAATCAAGAGAAGCTCGTTAATTATCGTCTAACCGCATTACAACCTCCGAGACGCTCGTAAGATTTAATAATCTTGATTGCATTAAGAAGAGAGAGACCCGATTCAAAGCCATGCATATTGAAGCAATAACATGCAACTAAGATTATTCGTTCCCGTAATACGGTCTGATTATGCTTATGATGCCTAAAAGGTGTATTACTCGCCACTTTGTTAAAACTGAGGACAATTACGGATCAACAGTGTTAATTAGTTAATTAATATTCTGGCCACAAATATCAATTAAACACAATAGTCATACAACGTGCTAAATGGAGAACGAACAAATATTTGTAACGAAATAAAGATTAATTTCATTAGATCTCACAGTAGTAAAAATGTTGAAGATTTAATTGTTCATTGACTGGAAGAAAGTAATTAGCTACTAAACATAATTAAATTAACTTACAAATACCTAGAATAAAATATTTTCGGCAAGTGTTGATGAACTAAAGAAAGAGTACAACTCTTTTCTCCACTTTCTCTCCCAAAAATATGTGTGACTTTCCTCTCCAAGTGACTGCCAAGTTACTCCTCTCTTCCAGCAATTCTCAGCCTATATATATGACCTCCTTTTCCCCTCACTCAAGCCACTACTTAGCAGTTTTCTATCCTAAAAAACTACCATTAACTTCCTAAAACTACTAAATAACTACCCAAGTTGTTTTCCTTTTACAAAGAAATAAGTTAGGAAGAGGAAACAACTCTCTAACAGTCCAGAAAATCTGCTGGAAATTCCTTCAGCAAGTTGACATTAGCTTCAATTCCGGAATTTAAACAACACATGCCCACGTGACACCACAGAATTTCGTTTTCTTGCAATCCAGCACTTTTGCTTAGTTTCCTTCTTTTGTCAGCTCCTTTCACACCTATAATCATTAACAAGCACAAAATAACCAAAAGTGTAATATTTACTTTATAATTAATCACAAAATCGACTAATAATATCACACAATTGTGCTCCTATCAATATTGCAAGGAAAAAAAATTGGGTATCGCTCAAAATTTTGGGCATCGTTCCCACTCCCCACCGTCACCTCATTCAACTTTTGGGCATCGTTCCCACCCTTTCTCTCATCTCATTTAATTCTTCAATTCTCTCTCTCATCTCATCATTAATACTCCCCTACCCCTTCCTACTCCCAACCGTCACCTCACATTCAATCCCTCAAAACCCATCATTTCCAATATTCAACTCTCCCTCTCTCTCTCTCATCTCATTCAATTCTTCAATGTTACAACAGATACACAAAATGCAGTAGATAGAAGGAGATCTTTCTCATAAAGTATTTCGAATTATTCCTTGTTGCTTTTTATCTTCTTGAACAAACGAGTTGGGGGTAAAAGATGCGATTAGAAACTATTTCAGATTATTCATCTTCTTTGAATTCGTTCCGAGACCCATTGACACAACCCAAGCCTTCCCCGAGCGAAGAACTTTCCTCCAAGATCTGGAACGACGCAAGCATCTTTGCCTACAACGCAATCATCTTTGCCACTGACGCAAGCATCTTTGCCTACGACGCAAACATCGAAGCTTACAACGCCAACATCATAATACACAAGTCTGTTATTATAGGTGCAGTAATATTGTGGCTTATTGTTGCTTTCATTTTGGGAATGTATTATCCGTAAATGCTCCGATTTTGGCTTTTGTAATAAGTGAGGAAAAGCTTCTTTAATTTGCCTATTCTCTATGATTTTAGTTTACAATATAGGTCTCACTAGTTACTTCATATACCAACTTTTTTATTATTGTTAAGATTGTGTTTTGGCTTAAAAAATCATCGTCTATATGTTACAGTGGAGTTGGATTGGTTTGAATCGAACACAGATAGGTGGGAACGATGGCATTTTATGGAGAAAAAAGAAAAGTGTACTTTTGCGGCTAAAAAAAAAAGAGAATATCGAAACGGTTATAATTTCAGAAAAGGGGACTGACTCATAATTATTCCTAAAAACCTCAAAAAATAGACCACCCCAAATTTCACCCAATATATATGGAATCCACGACATGAATACATGATCATTTTAGCATGATTAAAGGCCATAAGGCCCAAAAGTAAAACACCAAATTTATTTACGGCTAATACTTTAACGAAGGCATTTTACTAACTAAAGATAGAAGCCAAAAATTCGACCGATCTTTCTCCATTAAACAGAGTTATCCATGTTAAATAGATGGAGATTAAGAAATTACAATGCCACCCTCAGCTTTTAGAAATTGCAGCACCACCTCTCAGATTTATAAATGAAAACTTTTACTTTTGACTTTAAAAGTAGCATTTTTTGGCATTAAAAGTGTCATGTTTGTCTTTAAAAATGTCACTTTAGACCCTCAATGTGTAACAGTGATTATGAATAAAAGAATGTCACTTTCTAACGTTGCATGTATTTCTTTTTAGCATTGATGTGTCACTTTTGACACTACAAGTGTCATTTTACATATTTAATGAGAATTATCATTTTTGTCATTAAGTGTCACGTTTTAACATTAAAAGTGTCACTTTTTAGCATTTAAAGTATCATTTTTAGTATTTTATATCTATACATATATAAAATGAGAGGAGCAAGATTTGAAAAGTTCCCGCCAAAAGTGACTTTCCAAATTTAGAAACATTTCTAATTTATATATAAGCCTCTTTTTACATTGGAAATTAAAAATATAAAATGTTATTATTATAGTTAATTGGATAAATGATTCTAAAATCTCTTCACATTCTTATTTAATACATTAAAAAATATGCATAGTAGAAACATGAGAGAAAACAAAACCATGTTTTTTTTATCAATTTCTTTGCATCAATATCCAGGCTAGGAAAAATAAATATGGAATAAAACAATGATTTTGAAACTAAATCATATACACACACTTTGAAGTAAAACTAATTCACAAACAATCAATTAATAATAATACCAAGATCTGATAAAATTTTCTCTATTTCATCATAACCAAAGTTATTATTGTAAAAAAAATCTATAAATCAAGATAGGACCAATTTTTTGAGACAGCTAGCTACATGTAAAAAAATGGAAACCCGATAATTTCTTATTTTGTAGTTACTTATACATGTTAAGAAATTCAGGTATAAAAAAAGTGCGATGATGAAATTAATCAACATTCAGATCAAATTTGTTTGTTAGTTGAACTAAATCACGAATTAAAATTAATAAACGAGTTTTGAAGTTAAACAGAGTTTTTGAAATATTTTTGAAAATATAAACATACCAACAAGTTTTCGGTAAGTCGATGGTCATAGCTTCCGTTGCCGGACTTTCTTTAGGTGGTAACCTTGAGGTTCGTCATCGCTGCAAAAAATGCGTTTTTTTTTTTTTTTTTTGCAATGTGTGGTGAAACTAGGGTAAAAGTATTTTCTTTTCGTTTATATATATCAACTAAAACAACATGGTTTTATGAGTGTTTATCGGGTCGTGGTCCAAAAACTATCCATAGCACGGTTTAAACTAAATTTTCCGATGTCTATCCATCGATCGTTTGAATTTTTGGTTCATTTTCCTTGACCCATCTCCTACATTTTATTTTCCTTGGTTATATATACTATTTTAATATAAATGATAATACTTGAATTATTTTGTAAAAATTACCAATTTTGAAAAGTGTAGTCTTTAAGGTTTTATGACAAAAATGTTAGTATATCACAAATAATTTGTCATTTTTCTAATATTATATGCGCTATCAATTTTTTTAATGTTAATGTAACTTTTATTTATATATATTTATTTGTATATATTTTAATATCATTTTTTAATACGGAAAACACATAAGTGAATTTAAATTTTGTTGAGACTCCAGAGTAGAGAATGAGAGAAAATAAACATCAATTCCATTGTTTAGAATTTGAATTATGAGCTTCAATGTAAATTTTATTGCTTATATCTAGAAAAAATATTAGAATTTGAATTGAACTGAAATTCTTAATATTTTTATTCTATAAATTGATTTTTTTTTCTCCAAAGGTAAAACATTTTTAAACCTAAAGACTATTGATATTATTTTAAAATCATTGTCTAATATAAGACTCCATTTGAAAACATGTTTTTACTTATCATAAGTTGTATCCAACTTTGTCTAGAGTTACTATGTGATATTTATAGTTGTAATAGTCGTACATGTTGAACGAAAATTATTATATATAAAAAGTATTCCAAATTATATATATATTTTTTCAAATTTATAGGATTTTTTATATTTGATTTTACTGTTTATTATTTTTGTTTATTTTGTTAATATTAAAAAAAATTACATATTGATCACGCAATATTTGTGGTGATCTTGTCTTCACGTCCACGTGTGAGCGAGGATGAGGTGGCAGCTTCTTGTTCGTCCACGGTTAACCTGCACAATGTAAACAACAAACACCGTTAAGGTGCTCGACTATAACCCTCCCGGCGTAGGAATCGCTTCCCAGAGAGTTTTGGTAATAAATGAGCCGTGATAATTGTTTTGATAGAGAGCCGTGATAAGAGAGTTAGGATATCGCCGCTGAAATTACTTACCTTGCCATAAATAGGGGCTCTTATATTTATACCGAAGTTGATGGCGTGGCGCTTTGTTATCGGGGAGCATAAAGTGGTCGTTATTAAATGCGCTGAGGGCGCTCGTCAGAATGAGTGAACCGCATGTGTCGAGGGTTGGTATTGGCGTGCCCGGTTTTCTGCCTGGGAAATGGTTTGTCAGGGTGAATGATTGATCTGAGGCCGAGGCCGAGTGGTTTCTGTGACGAAGGCTTTTGTTATTCGTCGAGGTAGAGGATTTATGAGGACAGATTTGGTGGCGAGGTCGAGGGAGCCCGTGATCTGTCAGGTCGGTCGGGCTCGCCTAAGGGTCATGATGCCGAGGCTAGAGTGATTTATCTTGAGGACGAGTGGTCCTATCCTCGCAACGTGTTGTCCTGTAAGTGGGACCCTCTTTATGCCGAGGGTCGGGTCCTTTTCATGCCGAGGGTCAATCCCCGATTTCAATCCTTTCTGGCCCCTACTTTTTGGTCGCTCGACGCCGAGAAGGCAAAAAGTAACCGTTTACCTGATGGTAGGAGGTCGGCTTCATGCTTTCGGCCGAGGATGACTTACGGGTTTGGTTTGAGGCTGTTTCTGGGTTTTTCGCCGTGACGAGGCTCAGGCCGAGGTTTGAAGTTTATGGACGCTCGCCGATCGGTTCAGACGTTACGTCTTTTTCAGCCGGTTCATTAAATGCGGTTTTTGGCGATTTCTTGGTTTGCGTTTTGGGCGGCTTTTTGAATTTCGAAAAATTATTACTGCCACTTTTTTCCGTGTCTCGAAATTTGGGAAAAATGATTACGTGGCACAGTTTTGGGCGCACTAAGAAAAAATTCGCGGGCCGACCCGGGTCACTTCCGGGGCCCCAGTTAGAAACGACGTCGTAGCAGGGGGGGTATAAAAATCCCCTTTTGTTTTTCACTGTTTACCTTTCTCATTCTCTCTCTCTAGCATATCTCTTTACCGATTTAGGCGATTTCCTACATTGCTTGCTCTCATCCCGTTACCTCGTCGCTTATCCGCACGTAAGTGTTTTTTGTTTTTCTTCCACGTTTTCGTCCTATTTGGGTGATTTCCGCGGTGATTTCCGTGTTTTTCCGACTTGTTTACAGGGTTTGGGTTCTTCTTTTTTCCGGGTTTTGACTTTTCCGGCGTCATTCTTCTTTTTTCAGGCGTATTTTTCTGCTTTAACGGTAGATTTCTCCGGCGATCTTCCAGTTTGTCCTTATTTGGTACGGTTTCTTTTCCTTTGCTTTTTCTTTCTAGAGTAATGTCTCGTAGGTTTCCCCGCTTCCCCGTTTTTCTCTTCGTCTTCTCTAGCGGTTCCTCCATGGGCCGATAGATCTTGGAACAGGGTTATTAGAATACTGTTTCGGTTAGGAGTCCTCCTCTTTTTCTCGCCTTAGCGTGGCGAGGACTTACGCCTCGGCCAGTTCAGTGAGTCTCCAGGTGGCCGAGGATCTTTCTCGGGCCACGGTGCCCTTCGGGGTGTAGTCCAGTCCTTTAGTTGAGGATGTCCTTTCGAGGTTTCGGTAGAGAATAATGCGAGGATGTAGACCTCGGCGGTTTTGAGGTGGCGACCTACGATGGCGAGGCGAATCGTTCCTCGCGGTCCCGCTTGGAGGCGTAGAGGTGAGGGTTTGCTTGGCCAGGAGATTGTGGTGGACACAAGTGATCCATAAGGAGGCGGCCAGTGGGTCCTCTTAGTTCGGAGAGTTACGGGTCTTGCTCGATTTCTTCGTTAGACTCGGATGGCGAGGGCCCCGTTGAGTCGGTCTTTGGGAAGTCTCCTCGCGGTGGTCTATGTATAGGCGGTGCGGGGATAGATGGGTGGCGGTCACTCCTCGTCAGCGAGGTTTCTCCTTGCGAGTTCACGGGGTGAAGGTTAGCCGCTTGGAAGTTCGGTGATGAGGTTTTTACGCCTCGGACATTCCCTTCGGCCCTATGAGATTGTTTTCTTAGGGAGTTCGTATTGGCTTAAGTCGATTGCTCAATTTTTTACCGGGGAGGCGAGTTACGCACTTTCGGCGGATCGAAAGAAGTTTCTTGGCGGCGGCTTTCGATAGGATGGCTAGTGGAGGCTGGGGCATCTGTTTCGGAAGAGATGGGGATGATTGCGAGAGAGTGTCTCGTCCTTTGAGGCCTTTCGAGAATCGAGATAGGATTGGCGGAGCGTGGAGGCTTGGTCGCGGATATACGGTTCGATTTTTCAGAGGTTACGTTCTAGGTCGAGGTTTGGGATTTCAGTGCGGAACCTTCGTAGTCATGTTGCTTTTATTCCGGCCTCTTGAATCTTCGGGGCTGCGTTTGCCTCTTGATCCATTTATTTGCGAGTTTCTTACTCAAAGCGAGCTCGGTCTTGCTTGACCTCTCGCCCAATCGACCCGATCATTGGTGAGCTTTCTGCACCGGCGAAGGGATTCGAGCCTTCATTGGACCTTTTTGTTACTACTATAAGGTCGGTGTCTCCATGAACCGGCCGTTCTTAGGCATCCTCGAGGGTTCCCACTTTTGGCCGGCTTTGGGAAGCAAGGACCATAGGTGGTCAAAACAAGGTTGCTTGTGGAATCGAGTCGCGGATGGAATTTTGAGATTCACGATGGGAAACCCACGATGCATCGAGGGCGAAGACATTGAATGATGCTTGGCGAAGCTACGAGGCTTGCTTGCTATCGAGGCCCACTTGCTCGGCGATGAAGGGAGTGCGGGTTCGATCCTACAAGCTGGAAGGCCATTGTGGAGAATGAGGGCCTTTTGTCAAGGTTTTGGGTTTCGGCGGTTGAGGTTGAAGGAGTGGAGAGGCGTATTACGGTTTTGAATATGTGAGGCGTGGGCCTGCATCGGGGTTGGATATTTGGCTCGGCGTGTCAGAGGTGTGAGGATAGATGGGCTCGAGTGCCCGACATCGAGAGTTAATTTTGTTTATTCTGTTTGTTTGTTTCCTTTGGTTTTTTGCTAAAATCGTCATTTTTTGAGTATTGATGCGACCATCAATTTTTGCGAGAGATGTACGTCTCTCGGGATCTTTGTTTTGGCCAAGCGAAGGCGGGGAGGAGCGAAGAAATGCCGAGCTAAGAGCCGGCGGCTAAGGATGGTGTAGAGGCGGCGCCTCTTGTCGGGGTTACGGAGGATCCTACCGGGGCGGCCCCTGCTCGCCCTCGGCTCCTCTACCAAGGCAAAGGGAAGCGACTGCGGCGATGCTCAGGGGCAGAGGCGAAAGTTCGAGCTCGCCCCCCGCTAAAGTCGTTCTGGGCGGCTTAGTACCATCTCCTCCTCGGCGGCGGCGTGGTGTCGGCAGTGAGCATGTTGTCAACCACGTCGTTAAGGTGATAAACAACTTCCTGCCGACTTCGCGGGCTATGGGCAAAGCGTTCGGTGATGGGGTCTTGCGGCTTTGGCGGCGATGAGGCTGCCCGGTATATTCGGTACAAGATCTTTGCGGGCTAGCTTTGAGCGAGGTAAACTAATCTCCTTATTTCTATTTCTCGTATCTTTGCTCTTTTTGCTTATGTTGCTTATGTTTACTCTGCTTTTTCGACTTGGGGTCGGTATCATTGCATATCACGACGGGATGAGCAAAGGTTGGTGGAGAGGTCTCTTATAAGCGAAGGAAGAGATTTCTTACAGTCTTTGAGAAGGTGAAGTCCACTGGAAGGGGATTTAATTTTGAAGAATGAAGAGGTTTCTCGACTTTAGAAGGCGGGTGGCAGAATCTTTGAAGGATAAGGCTAGCGAGCGGGAGCGCAGGGTGAGCGAGCTCGAGGCCAAGCTTAAGGGAGTGCTGGATGAGGTTGACACCTTGAAGGCCGAGCTTTCAGCGAAGCCTAGCGAGGAGGAAGTTTTGGCGAGATACAAGGGCTCGTTTGCTTATGAGATGGAGGCTCTGGACTATATGGAGGCAGTAGAGTTCGGGCTTTAGAGCGGTAGCGGCGAAGGGTGTCTTGGGTGTCAGAGGTGGTGGAGATGGCGGACCTTGCTTCTTTTGGCCGGAATGCAGGGAGTCTCTTCGTTGATCCGTTTGATGAGGTGAGCTCGGTCGGATAAAAGATGCCGATCTTAGGGATTCAAGCTCTGAGTGGGTGCCTCTCTCTGTAGAGGCGAACAACCTTTTGCCTGTTGGTCGAGAAACGCCTACATAAAAGAGCTATCGTGGCTTTGTGGTAGAGGCGAGGCTACCCCTCAGCGAGGCACAATCGTGGGTGATCAATTGATGGCCGAGTTGGAAGGCAATCGGCGGGGAGGAGCTTTCAAAGAGTCAGTATATTTCCGAGCAAGCAGCGGCTCGCGAGGAGGAGGAGGCTGGTGGGGGGGTTTAGCCTAGGATTTTTATCCTCTTTTTTAATGAACAATTTCAAACAATGTTTATATGTAATCATCCTTTATCCTTGGTGTAAATTATAAGTATGTTTTTGTTGTCAGTTTAGTATATATGGTGCAAGTGTTTTTCTGCGTATATATATAAGTGTTTTTCGTGTTTGGGCGAGGTAATGCGACCTCGTTTTAGCGAGGCAATGCGACCTCGTTTTGGCGAGGTAATGCGACCTCGTTTTTAGCGAGATAATACGATCTCGTTTTGGCGAGGCTATGCGACCTCGTTTTTGGGCGAGGCAATGCGACCTCGTTTTGATGAGGCAATGCGACCTCCTTTTTTAGCGAGATAATACGATCTCGTTTTGGCGAGGCAATGCGACCTCGTTTTGATGAGGCAATGCGACCTCTTTTTGGCGAGATAATACGATCTCGTTTTGGCGAGGCAATGCGACCTCGTTTTGATGAGGCAATGCGACCTCTTTTTGGCGAGATAATACGATCTCGTTTTGGCGAGGCAATGCGACCTCGTTTTGCGACCTCGTTTGGCGAGGCAATGCGACCTCGTTTTGGCGAGGCAATGCGACCTCGTTTGGCGAGGCAATACGACCTCGAATAAATGGTTTGAACAAGTTCTTTCGGTTTGAAAATTTCCCTTTCATATATATAAGAAGATTCTGAGATCAGGTAAGTATTTTTCAAGTGGTGCGAATGCCGAGGTTTTTCGGAGGGGTTAGATGCGGTTTTGCGAGCTTTGTAGGTTCTGCTTTCGAATCTTTGTCGGTGATTTTATATGGTCCTTCCCAATTGGGAGAAAGCTTGTTCCTTCCCGGCTGTTGCTGTCACCTCGACTTTTCTTAGCACCATATCGCCCGGCCAGAGAATGTGCGGATTCACCCTTTGTCATGATGGGCCTTGGCGAGCTTTTTGTAGTTGATTGCCTTCATCAGGGTTTCGAGCCTTCTTTCTTGAGGTAGTCAGGTCGAGTCCTTGATTACGTGTTCGCCTCTTCATTGAAATGGATGACTCTTGCGGTGGGGAGAGCCATTTCGGCCAGGGGCCATGGCCTCGGTTCCATATGTCAAAGAAAGGCGTTTCCTCGGTTGAACCTCGGCGAGGCGTTCGGATTGCCCATAAGGCGGCGGAAGGCTGCTCGAGCCAAGCACCTTTTTGTCATCTAACCTTCGTTTCAAGGCGTGAAGTATTTGCTTGTTTAGGCCTCGCTTGGCCATTCCTTGGGGGTGTGCTACAGAGGACTTCCAATGTCGAATTCCTCTTTCCTCGCGGTGGCGTGAATCGTTCGGCGTGTGCGTGGTGATACGTCTGATGGCTCTCGGCAATCCGTATCTGCGAGAGGACATTGTCTCGAATAAAGTCGATGGCCCTTTGTTCGGTGATGCTTGCTAAGGGCTTGGCCTCGATCCATTTAGTGAAGTAGTCCACCGCCACTATCACAAATTTGTTCTTTCCTTTGGCGAGGGAATGGGCGATTAGGTCCGTCCCACATTCGAAGCCATCTTTGCGATTACGGTGTTTGAGGTGCGAAGGTAATCTTGGGATATTAGCGAACCTTTGACACTTGTCGCACTTTACGGCGTATACCTCGGCATCCTTTCTCAGCGTCGGCCAATAGTATCAGTGAAAAATGACCTGTCGGCCAAAGTTCGAGCCCACGGATGGCTACCACACACCCTCCATGTACCTCGGCAAGTAATCCTGTGTGGTTTACGGTCGAACACACCTTAAGAGGGGCTTCGTGTAGGATCGCTTTGTATAGTACATCCCAATTAAAGCATATCGGCCGACCTTCTTGCCATTGCCCATCCTTGCTCTCGTCGCTAGGCGGTATCCTGGCCGATGTACTTTTTGATATCGTCGATCCAACACTCGTCGCTTTGTTCTAGCATCAATACTTTCTCTTTGTCGATGGGCGGGGTATCGGGATTTCGATCCATGTTTACGGGGGAGCTCGCCGAGTTCACTTGTGGCCATTTTTGAGAGGTAGTCTGCCCTCGTGTTTTCCTCCCTTCCTACTTGTTCCAACTCCCAGTATTCGAATTGAGCGAGGACGCTCACTGCTAATGCTCGGTACTTGTCGAGGTTGGATGGTTTACCCGTATTCCCAGAAATCGTTTCACGGCAGTGGGAGTCGTGAAGATCAAGATTTGAGTGGCCTATCTCGGCGGCTCGGCGCTGTATCAAGGCTTCGTACTCGGCGGCGTTGTTCGGCCAGGAAGTCGGTTTCAAGGCCTTCGATTTCCGTTCCATCGGTGTAATGAGGAGAATGCCGCTCGTTTCCATTTTTCTTTGGACGATCCATCCACGAACAATGTCGAGGTGAGGTGGTCGCGTTTTGCGAGGACACTCTTGCACAGGCACTTGCTCGCTTGTAGAAGGTCCTTGATTTGGCGCATTATTTTCTCCCTGCAGAGGTGAAGGAGGCCTCGGCAATGAAATCGGCCAAGATTTGAGCTCTGATGGTTTTTCTTGGGAGGTAAACAATTGCGTACTCCGTCAGCTCAATGGCCCACTTCATCATTCTTCCAGCAACATCAGGCCTGTGTAAAATTCTTCGCAGGGGCAAGTCGGTGTAAACCCCGATTTCATGGGCTTTGAAATACGGCTTCAGTTTCCTCGCCGTTATCATTAGCGAGAATCACTTTCTCGATGTGCATGTACCTCGTTTCAACTTCGGTTAGTGCATGTGATACATAGTAGATGGGTTTTGAAGTCCTTCTTCCTCTCACACTTAGATGCTATGGCGTATCAGATTAGAGAGATAGACAAAGAGTCTTTCTCTGGTTTGGGGCGGCTTAGCGGGGGTAGGCTTAGAGGTATTTTTGAGCTCGTCAAGCGAGGTCGCATTCTTTGTCCCATGTGAATTTTCTCGCTCCTCTTGGGATTTTGAAGAAGGGAGGCTTTTTCGGTGATTTTGATATGAACCTTCCCAAGGCTACTATTCTTCCATTCAGCTGTTGAACTTGCTTGATGCATATTGGGACCTTCATCTCGGCAAGTGCTTTTATTTTCTCGGGATTCGCCTCGATGCCGCGCTCATTCACCATGTACCCCAAAACTTCCCGCAGATTCTGTAGAAGGCACACTTGGCGGGATTGAGCTTCATTTTGTTCTTTCGAGGTTTGCGAAGGTTTCTCGAGGTCGTCAATGTGGCTGTTTCCTTCGTTTTAATCACCATATCATCTATGTAGGCCTCCACATTCCTCCCCAGTGATTGCCGAAGACTTTGTTCACCATTCGGTAGGTGGCCCCGCGTTTTTAGGCGAGCGGCATCATATTGTAGCTTGATGGCGCGCTTGCCGCTCGGAAAGGCTGTGTTCCCTTGGTCCTCTTTCCACATCGATCGGTGGTACCACAGTGGCGTCCACGAAGCTTAAATTTTGTATCAGAGATAGAATCGACCGGTTGATCTATCCTCGGTAGTGGATCTGATCCTTCGGGCATGCTTCGTTCGGGTTGGTGAAGTCACGCACATCCTCCATTTTCCGTTATTTTTCTTGACCATCACAACATTTGCAATCCACGTAGGGTAGTGGATTTCTCTTATAATCTCGGCAGAAGAAGTTTGGCTATTTCTCCTTGATGGCCTCTTGCTTTTCAGGGAGAAATATCTCGGCTTACGTTGTATAGGTACAAATCTTTGGATTGACACTTAATACGTGTCTTGCTACTTCCTCGGCAATGCCTTCCATATCCTCGGCTTGCCATGCAAAGACATCGTGTTTTCCCTTAAGAACTCAATTATGGCTCTCCTCTCGTCGCCGCAATTTCCATTCCCACCTTTATTTTACGGTCGGGGTAGTTGAAGTTTATGATAACCTCTTCTACGTCTTCCATAGGTTGTATGATTGGATGATCTCGAACATCGAGGCTTTCGATTTCGATTTTCTCGTTCTCGGCACTCGATGTTCCTTCTTCGCAGCGGGCCAACTTCCTTGGCTTGCTTTGGTTGCTTCTGAGGTGGAGCTTTCCCGTCGAGCCCTACGGCTCGTTTTGCGGCTGTTCACCTTCTATTCCCTCGGCCTCCTCGGCCTTTTCAACCTTTTCTCGCCTCTTTTTCTCGTGATCGGGTACTCTAAAGTAGTACGAGCATCATTCTTGAGGACCCCTACTCGAGCGAGGTCATGTACTTGACTCGTGATGGGCCATTGATGCCACCATTCGAAATTTGGCACGGGAAGGTGCTTGTAGAGGATGGCGTTATGCGGAGAGGGAGATCAGGGCGAGGAAAGTGACTTCCTCGCTTACGGTGGTATCCCCCTCGCCCGGCGACTATGAGTCCCACTGTTCCTTTGGCGTGACCTTGTGGCTGTAAAGCCCTCGGTTGGACTCGGCTCGGAGTGAGGTGGGTATCGCCAGAGCTTTAGTGCCAGAAAGCACTTATAAAACATCACATCTCTTCCGCCCGTATCTATCAAGACCCGTTTAACTAGGCATTTGTGAATGCCGATTTGCGAGTTAACGGGTTTTAGCGGCATATATCGTTGCCGCCGGCTCGGTGTCCACGAATACCATTTCGTTTTCAACCATCCCGTCCATGATGTTTTCAGCATTCGAGGCGATTGATGGCATTTTCAAGCGTGTGATACTCAGGGTATCTTCAGGATGGTGTTTACCAGGTTGTCGGTATCTGTTTTCGCCCCGGAGCCCTCGGTCGGGGCGCGAATGTGAACTTCTCTCGCCACAAACCTTGTCTCCCTCGTTTATCACCCTTTGTATTGCTCGTTTGGTATGTATGCACTCCTCAAGTGATATGGCCGATCTCGTTATGGAAGGCTGCATTTTTTTGATTTCGCCCTTCCGGGTGACCTCGTGGGGAGTGGTGGGCGTATCTTGTTTTCTCTGCGGAAGCGTCCATTATGTGTTCGAGATTCATTGAGGGGTGAAGTCTTCGGCTCGAATTCTCGTCTTGGCCCCTAATCTCGCCCGGCGCCTCTTTCTTCCTCCTTCTCTTGCCAGAGTTGGCGTCCTCTGTAGAGCTTTCCCTGCTCTTTTCCTTTATTTGCGGCGTCAGTGCGGAAGGGGCGTGACCCCTTGTGAGTTTGTTGTGGTGGGGGTTGCTCGCCGTCAACAGGGGCCACCCTTTGGTGTCAAGAACATCTCGCCGATTGTGTCCTTTGGTCGCATGAGGAGCTCGTTCGGCAATTCCCTCGTACCGGGCACGCTCAGAAACACATCCTCGCGGATGTGTCGGGAATATCTGGGATTTGGTCGGGACTTCTTTAAAGCGTGCCATGTATGCCCGATGCGGTTTCTCCAACCTCTTGTTTCACGCTACAGTGCGTCTCGCTTTTGGGAGAGCACTGCGAGCGAACTTTTTCAAAAATGCCCCTTAAAGTCATCCCAGCGGGTGATAGAATCGGGTGCTAACCCGTTGTACCTTGTTGAGCACACTTCTTGAGGGTTCAGCGAACACTAAGCACCATATGTCGTCGATGCAGTTGCGATGATCATTTTCAATTCGAACCACGACCGTGGTCGAGGTTGTTGTGTTACGGTGTAGTCCTCAAAGTGTGGAATCTTTACTTTCGAGGAACTTCCACCTCTCTTATACGCTTAATAAATGGCCCCCAATTTTCTTGAGGACCGAGTTAACCCATAGCTCTGTAGAGCTTCCAATTTTCCATCCATGCCTAATCTCGGCTTTGTCATCGGCCTTTCGCCTTGCAGGCCACGGCTTGTGTGGGGATGCGATTAGCCACTTTTTCGGCTGTGGTACCTCGGGCTCTTCCTCGATCATATTTCTCACGGGGGACCCCAAGCGAGCCTCCTTTGCAATTTGGCGAGGCGGGTGCAGAGACTTGGAGTGGGCTTTGTTCGAGAGGCGGCGTAGGGGCGAGACTCTCCTTCCTCGCTATGGGCTCGACAATTATCCGTCTCGGCGGGGAATTTTAGGCGAGAATGAGCAGCTCGTCTGGATCCTCGCCGGCCACCCTCTTCCCAGTCTCGATTTGACATTGGTGGTAAACTTTGCCTTTTTGGCTTTTGTAGTTTCCATCCTACGCCGCAGAGTTCGATCGCTTGTAGGGGTGCTTTGTTCGATGATTATGGGCTCGGGTTAGGGGCAGGGCTTTGTCTTAGCTCGTGCATCTTAGTCTCGGCTTCTGAATTTTTCGTGCACAAGGTCTTTTGGTGCTCCCAATACGCATACTCTCGTTCGGCCTCTTCTTGAGCCGTTGGTCTATTGTTTTACCACGCGGCTCCTCCTTGTTCCTCTCGTCCGGCCGATGTCTTTAAGTCTCGACCTCTCGGGTCGGTGTCTGGTGTCTTTTCGTAGTCGTTTGTGCGTGGTGTCTATGCTTCTTTTATTCCTTCTTTGGTCACTGGCCAGCACCTCGGGTAGCGCGGCGCGGAGTTCTCCCTGCGTCCCTCATTGTCTTTGTGCTCGGCTGCTCCTTTTCTAGGTGGGTGGATGCGGCGGGGTTACGTTCTTTGAGGCTTGCTTTTTGGATTTTACCATCCTTTCTCGTGCGTGGACTGTCTTTGGGAAAAGTCGTTTCGGCAATGGAACCAAAGCGATCACGCAATATTTGTGGTGATCTTGTCTTCACGTCACGTGTGGCGAGGATGAGGTGGCGGCTTCTTGTTAGTCCACGGTTAACTGCCAATGTAAACAACAAACACCGTTAAGGTGTCGGGTTGGCCCGACTATAACCCTCCGGCGTAGGAATCAGTTTTCCGGTAGAGTTTTGGTAATAAATGAGCCGTGATAATTGTTTTGATAGAGAGCTGTGATAAGAGAGTTAGGATATCGCTGAAATTACTTACCTTGCCATAAATAGGGGCTCTTATATTTATACCTGAAGTTGATGGCGACGTGGCAGTTTGTTATTGGGGAGCATAAAGTGGGTGTTATTAAATGCGTTGAGGGCGTTAAATCGGGAATGAGTGAACTGCGTGTGTCGGAGGGTTGGTATTGGCGTGCGGCGGTTTTCTCGGGCCTAGGGAAATGGTTTGTCGGGGTGAATGATTGATCTGAGGCCGAGGCCGAGTGGTTTCTGTGACGAAGGCTTTTGTTATTCGTCGAGGTAGAGGATTTATGAGGACAAATTTGGTGGCGAGGTCGAGGGAGCCCGTGATCTGTCAGGTCAGTCGTGGCTGGGCTCGCCGAAGTGCCGATGGTCATGATGCCGAGGCTAGAGTGATTTATCTTGGGGACGAGTGGTCCTATCCTCGCAACGTGTTGTCCTGTAAGTGGGACCCTCTTTATGCCGAGGGTCGGGTCCTTTTCATGCCGAGGGTCAATCCCTCGATTTCAATCCTTTCAGATATATATCACACATTTGTTATAAATTGATGTTGGTTTTAAATTACTATTATTACCAATAAAAGAGATAAATCTTACATTGGTTAAAAAGTGATGTTGATTTTAAAAGTCTTTAAATAAAAAGACTTCTACTTTTATCATTAACAAAAAAGAAGAGAAGAGATATATTCCATTATATAGAAAGAGATGTTGCTTTTAGATATTTTTTTAGATAAAAAACTTCAACTACTATTACCAAATGATGAGATATATTACACATTGGTTAGAGAGTGATTATTTCCCAGCACATGGTTTCCACTTCATCTCAATTTAGATTTCAGAATATTTGGGTCTCTCACCCATCTTTTTTAGACACAGTTCGCCAGGCCTGGTGCATTCCTTCGGGTGGCAGACCAATGGTTGCCTTTTCTAACAAACTTCGTCAAGTTAAAAAGGCTTTACATAGTTGGAATAAGCTGGTATTTGGCAACGTTTTCGAGGCAGTCAAAGATGCGGAAGATGCAGTTCTGGAAAAAGAAATTCTTTATGAATCTTGTAACGATGAACGTAACCGCGAGGCCCTTCACCTTGCCCAAGTTGTTTTAAGACAGAAGCTCAAAACTGAAGAGGATTATTGGCACCAAAAGTCTTACCTAAAATGGCTTAAGGAGGGAGTTGGAAATACTAAGTTGTTTCATGCGTCGGTGAAACAAACTCACAACAAGCTTTCTATTCATAAAATTCAGGATATGCATGGCATTGAAGTTAGTACAAAAGAGGATATTCAAAGGGCTGCGGTTGATTTTTTCAAAGAGCAACTTGCTGCATGTGACACTTTTGATGATGACCTCCTTAATGTTATTCCCCCTCTAATTTCTTCTGAGCAAAATGAACGACTTTCCTCGCTTATGAGTTTTGAGGAAATTAAGTGAAGTCACTTTTCCCTAAATGGTGATAGTCTTTGCGGGTCCGATGGCTTTACGGAAAATTCTTTACTGCTTCTTTGGGATATTATTAACGCTTTGGACTTACACTTGGCCATTCTTGAGTTTTTGTGAGTTTCGATATTCCCAAGGCTTGGTCTAGCACTTCTCTTCTTTTGCTTCCCAAGACAGACACGATTTCTTTTTTTAAGGATCTTCGCCCCATCAGTCTCTTTAATTTTTGCAACAAGGTTTTCTCCAAACTTCTTTCTGTCCGCTTGTCCAGTCTTCTCCCCTGCATCATCTCGGATAATCAAAGTGCTTTCACCAAGGGTAGGTTAATTCAGGATAACATTCTTCTGGCCCAAGAATTATCCCATCATTTGAAAAAGAAAGCCAATGGTTCCAACGTTATTATTAAGCTTGACATGGCTAAAGCTTTTGACCGGATTAATTGGCACTTCCTTATCAAGGTCCTTCGCAAATTTGGTTTCGGTGAATTTTTTATCGACATGATCTGGCGTATCATCTCCAATAACTGGTTCTCCGTTCTTATCAATGGTTGCCCAGCAGGTTATTTTCCCTCTTCTAGGGGCATCCGTCAAGGAGACCCTCTCTCTCCTAGCTTGTTCATTATTGCTGCAGAAGTTTTAAGTCGGGGTCTAACGATCTTCAGATCTCTCAGCCCGTTATAACTATTATTCGTCTTCGTTGCTTGCCTATATCTCATCTTGCCTTTGTGGATGATGTGATGATTTTTGCAACTTGGCAGCGATAACCACTCTCCTTAAGCATCGAGTCTTCTTTCGGCCTCTGAGCGGTCACCGGGCCAGCTCATTAATGCTCGAGAAAAGTTGCTTCATGGTTTCTTCCTGGCTCCTCATCCTCAGAATTAATAATATTCGCGTCATATCGAGGTTCTCTTTTAGTGCTATTCCTGTTACCTATTTAGGTTGCCCCATTTTTTAGGGCAGAAAAAAGAAGAGCATGTTTGACCCCCTTATTGCCAAACTTCAAGCTTGAATAAACTCTTGGTCTGGTGCTTTATTAAATCAGGCTGGCAAAGTCACCCTCATAAATTCGGTTCTCCAGTCGATTATAATGTATCAAATTGCCATCTTAGATCCCCCTTCCTACATAATCAACCACATCAACAGAATTCTAGCTAATTTCTTTTGGGGTTCGATTGACAGTAAACTTAAAACTCATTGGGTTACGTGGCACAAGTGTTGCATGCCGACTTCTGAAGGTGGTGTTGGCATTCGGGCCATTTCTGATGTTGTCAAAACTCATTCTTTGCAGCTATGGTGGCGATTTAGATGCAATTCCAGCCTTTGGGCTCATTTTATGTTGAAAAAATATTGCAACTCTGGCCATCCTACTCTCGCTAATTCAGTTGGCTCAAGTGTTTGGCGTCGTGTGTGTTGGGCTCGTTCAAAGGCCGAACAGAATATTGTCTGGATTGTTGGTAGAGGTCACTGTTCGTTATGGTTCGATAACCGGTCTCTTAAAGGTTACTTCCCTAAGCCTTCGACCTGTGAGCTCGACCTTGTCAAAGATATCTTTGAGAACCAGCTTCAGATTCATCCTTCAGTGATTCGATCTATTGAGCCTCAAATGGTTCAGTTTATCAAAGACATGCGTATAACTTTAAATGGAGATCCAGATATTCCTTGCTGGATAGCGAACTCCAACGGCATATTTTCTTTGTCGTCTGCATGGGACTTGGTTCGTTCTCACTCCGGTCACTCTCTTTCGGCTAAACACATTTGGTACCAACATCTGCCAAGCCATGTTAGTATCTTCATGTGGAAACTATGGAGACAGAAGATCCCCATTGATGAAAGTGTTATTAAAAAAGGAATTGCCATAGCTTCGCGTTGTTACTGCTGTTCTCAAGGGCAACTTGAAACCTACTCTCATGTGTTCTTACACAGCCCTACTGCTCACGCTGTATGGTCAGTTTTTCATTGTTTGGGTGCCGTGCATATGCATCTGACCTCCATTGCTCAAGTTTGTTCAAATTGGTGGTTGTTGTATCCCAACTCCTCCATTCACATAATCGCACCCTCTATCATCTTGTGGGAGCTTTGGAAAGCCAGAAATCGAGCTTGTTTTGATGATGTTCGTAGTTCAGCCCCTAATATTATTGCTCGTATAAAACATCTTATTTCTTCTTCTCTGGAAGCGGCTGGTTTCATGGGAACATCTTTCTCTGTTCGGCCTTCTTTCCCTCGGCTTAGGCGTCTTCGATCCATTACTATTCAGTCCATTACATGGAACAAACCGGGTAGCGAGTCTTTTAAACTTAATACAGATGGGGCTAGTCATGGTAACCCAGGTTTAAGTGCTGGAGGGGGCATTGTTCGTAATAGCTCAGGTGATATCATTTATGCCTATGCCAAGGCTTTTGGAGTGATGACTAATTTCTCGGCAGAATGCCATGTTCTCCTTTATGGTCTGTTCTGGCTTCAAGACAATAATATTCATTTGGCTGCAGTCGAAGTAGACTCCAAAGTTCTTTTTGAATGTCTGGTTGGTTCGGCTTCTTCTCCTTGGCATTGCAGATATCTTATTAAGGCCATGAGTACCATCATTTCTTCTTTGCAGCTCTTCATACCTCATTGTTTAAGGGAAGCTAACTCGGTAGCTGATGCCTTGGCTAACTTGGGATGTGATGCAGATAGGGATTTCTCCTTTTCCTCAATTGGGCAATTGCCGAGAAAAATTCGGGGCCTGTTTTTTCTGGATAAAGTGGGCACTCCTTATCTTAGGATTTCGTAATTTCTAGCATGTTTGTTTCCTCTTTTTTGTTTAGTTCTATCTTTTATGTAAGTTGCTTCTATTTCGAGGTCAGGCTCCTCCGTCCTCCCTCTTATAAGGGCAAGGTTGGTTGTCTCCCTCAAATTTGTATCTTTTATTTATTTAATAAATTACTGCAGGTCAGCCCCTGTTTAGTAATATATATATATATATATATATATATATATATATATATCACATTAGTTAGGAAAGTGATATTGGTTTAAAATGGTTTTAGATAATGTATATCACATTGGTTACAAAGACATCCACATTATTTAGAAACATATATTGGTTATAAAATTAATAGATAAACGAAGAGATGTTGTTTTCAAAACTATTTAAAATAAAATACTACTACTATTATTATTTTTATGTTATAACCAATAGAAGAGATGTATCCCACATTGTTTAGAAAGATATGTTGATTTCGAAAGTTTTTATATAAAAGACTATTATTATTACTATAGAAGAATGCATCTTACATTTGTTAGAAATTAATGTTGGTTTTAAAAATACTATTATTATAAATAGAAAAGATGTATACCTCATGGTGAGAAAGAGATGTTTATTTAAAAAAAAAGATGTTTGTTTTAAAAGTCTTTAGATAAAAGTCTTACATTTTTATTACTAATAGAAATAGAAAAGAAGTATCTCACATTATTATAATATGAAAAAGATGTATCTTATATTGTTTAGAAAAAGATGTTAGTTTTATAGTAATACTTTTACTCTTATTACCAATAAAAGATATGTATCTCACATTGCTTAAAAATAAATGTTGGTTTAAAAAGTCTTTAGGTTAAAGACTTTTCTGTTACAAATAGAATAGATGCAAGTATTTCACATTGGTTACAAAGTATTCTACTATTATTATCAATAGAAAAGATGTACTCCCTCCATCCCTAAATTATCGTCCTCCTTTCCTTTTTCGTCCGTCCCAAAATAATTGTCCACTTTGAAAACTTACCTTTTTAGAACATCACTTTTACCACTTTACCCTTACTTTTTCACCATACTTTAATTATGGGTCACATATACATGAGCTTTAAAGGAAATTACACATTAAACCAATATAAATAATCAAGTCAATTATTTTTTCTTAATCTGTACGCCAGGTCAACTAGGACAATAATTTAGGGACGGAGGGAGTATCACATATTGTCTGTAAATTAATGTTGGTTTTAAAAATACTATTATTACCAATAGAATAGATGTATCATATGTTTGGTAGAGGGTAATGTTTGTTTTTAAGGTCTTTAAATATAAGACTTACCATTATTATCAATAGAATATATATATATCTCACATTGGTTAGAAATGTGATGACCCATTATTTAATTTTAAGATAAAAACACTTTTATTATTACTAATAGAAA
>CM028379.1:107997004-108148207 GCA_013146195.2 Codonopsis lanceolata | reverse complement strand
CCAGCCCAGATGAAGCGAGAGCGAGCGGCTTGTGTTTGGGCGGAGATCGCAACCTTAACTTTTTTCTTGTTTTACGCTTTCTTTTTCTTTTGAAAAAAAAAAAAAAAAAACCTTTTAGGATTGAAATTTAATCAATGTTAATTAAACATTTTGTTAGTAATTAAGTAAAAATTGGATCTATCAATGTCACATCAGATTTCATATTATTAGGTATATTATTTTAGGTACTCATTAGGTACCTATATCATTACTTTATTTGATAGCCATACGTATCTATATCATTACTTTATGTGATGGCCATACCTTGAATATCATTCTTTCGTAATTGAGCATGTATGCACAATTTGATAACTGAAAATATATCAAAATTCCATCAAATAACTACGCCATGTTCTTACTCTCACATTGAGTTGTTCTAGTAGAGATATCCCCTTAGTTCACTTTAGTACATTCCTTATTTTCAGGTCAATCAAGCCCAAACATTCATTATACTTCGAGAAATTACAGGTCGGTCCATTTTTCAAAAAATTTAATCGTTAAAGTATACTTTTTTTCTTTTTTCAATCGAAAAAAGTTACTTTTAGTGGTAAAATAACTACGATACCCTTAATAAATAATAGGTGTATTACGGAGGTCATTATTTTTGAATTGCGATTCATCAATTTTATTGCATTAATTTTTGCACCGCGGTTCAATAGTTTAATTGTCTAGTTTAATTGCACTGCGATTCATTAATTTTATTGCATTAATTTTACACATCGGTTCAATAGTTTAACTATTTAGTCTAATTGCCGAGCGGTTTATCAATTTTATTACATTAATTTTTGTATCGCGGTTCATTAATTTTATTGCATTAATATTGCACTGCGGTTCAAAATCGTAATGAAACCGACCATGTCCTCAGTCTTCTTCTTCGTTCTCCTCCGCCTTAAATCTTCTTATTTCTCCTCCTTCGTCTTCGTCCCTACTGTGAAAATCTTCCAACCCAGCATATTTTCATTAAAGTTTCGTAGTTAATGATTTAGAAAACTCGTTTACGTTTCGTTGTCCAACAATGGTGATTTTAAAATTAAAAATGTGTTGTCAGAGTTGTTGAAGGAGACAATGACATTTTTCAAACAATATTTCGAAAAGTGGTCTTTTCCGATTGAAAAATAAAACTAAATTGGAGAGGTTAGAAACTTGGGAGAAATTCAGGCCGATCTCATGTGATGGAATTATAACCGGAAAAGTCTCATATATTTGTTTTAAACCACTAAATTACACTTTTTGAGGGAAATGATAAAGATATCTTTAATGAAGGAAAGACGTGCGGATAAGGCCACTAACCAAATTTGGGCATCAGAATGAAAAAATTAGGTGTCGCTCAAAATTTTTGGCATCATTCAAAATTTTGGGTGTCGCAATGTAAAAGTCACTACCCAAATTTGAATATCTGACGTGTATCAAATCGTCAAAGTTAATTCTCCTACTTTCCTAATTACGGGTATAAGATAAGTCGGGATCGTATCCACAAGGAACGTTGTATTTATGTCTTTTAAGAATTTTACTAAGTAATAAACAAAATTGAATTAAGATTTTTAATTAACTAAGAATTGACTAACAAACTAATTAACTGAAAATTAAAATTTTTAATTAAACTAACACATTAAAAACTTGATTAAATTCAATAAAGTAAAGTCCAGTCAATGAACCAATTTTCATCTCGCATTTTATTTCTGATCATAGATGCAAAAATATCTCATTTAATCACAAATAAACCGGTTATAAGTATCGACAAACGCCTAACACCAAATCTCTCCTTAACGTATTGATAATCAAGAGAAGCTCGTTAATTATCGTCTAATCGCATTACAACCTCCGAAACTCTCGTAAGATTTAATAATCTCGATTGCATTAAGAAGAGAGAGACCCGATTCAAAGTCATGCATATTAAAACAATAATATATAACTAAGATTATTCGTTCCCGTAATACGGTCCGATTATGCTTGTGATGCCTAAAAGGTGTATTACTCGTCACTTTGTTAAAACTGAAGACAATTACGGATCAACAGTGTTAACTAGCCATAAACTATTATGTTAATTAATATTCTGGCCACAAACATCAATTAAACACAATAGTCATACAACGTGGTAAATGGAGAACGAACATATATTTGTAACGAAATAAGGATTAATTCCATTAGATCTCACAGTAGTAAAAATGTTGAAGATTTAATTGTTTATTGACTGGAAGAAAGTAATTAGTTACTAAACATAATTAAATTTTACAAATACCTAGAATAAAATATTTCCAGCAAGTGTTGATGAACTAAAGAAAGAGTACAACTCTTTCCTCCACTTTCTCTCCCAAAAATATGTGTGACTTTCCTCTCCAAGTGACTGTCAAGTTACTGCCAAGTTACTCCTCTCTTCCATCAATTCTTAGCCTATATATATGACATCCTTTTCCCCTCACTCAAGTCACTACTTAGCAGTTTTCTATCCCAAAAAACTACAATTAACTTCCTAAAATTACTAAATAACTACCCAAGCAGTTTTCCTTTTACAAAGAAATAAGTTAGGAAGAGGAAACAACTCTCTAACAGTCTAGAAAATCTGCTGGAAATTCCTTCAGCAAGTTGACATCAGCTTCAATTCCAGAATTTAAACAATACATGCCCACGTGACACCACAAAATTTCGTTTTCTTACAATCCAACACTTTTGCTTAGTTTCTCTCTTTTGTCAGCTCCCTTCACACCTACAATCATTAACAAGCACAAAACAACCAAACGTGTAATATTTACTCTATAATTAATCACAAAATCGACTAATAATATCACACAATTGTGCTCCTATCAATATCGCAAGGAAAAAATTTGGGCATCACTCAAAATTTTGGGCATCGTTCCCACTCCCCACCGTCACCTCATTCAACTTTTGGGCATCGTTCCCACTCTTTCTCCCATCTCATTTAATTCTTCAATTTTCTCTCACATCTCATCATTAATACTCCATACCCCTTCCTAGTCCCAACCGTCACCTCACATTCAATCCCTCAAAACCCATCATTTCCAATATTCAACTCTCTCTCTCTCTCTCATCTCATTCAATTCTTCAATGTTACAACAGATACACAAAATGCAGTAGATAGAAGGAGATCTTTCTCATAAAGTATTTCGAATTATTCCTTGTTCCTTTTTATCTTCTTGAACAAACGAGTTGGGGGTGAAAGATGCGATTAGAAACTATTTTAGATTATTCCTCTTCTTTGAATTCGTTCCGGGGCCCATTGACACAACCCAAGCCTTCCCCGAGCGAAGAACTTTCCTCCAAGACCTGGAACGACGCAAGCATCTTTGCCTACAACGCAATCATCTTTGCCACTGACGCAAGCATCTTTGCCTACGACGCAAACATCGAAGCTTACAACGCCAACATCAGAATACACAAGTCTGTTATTATAGGTGCAGTAATATTGTGGCTTATTGTTGCTTTCATTTTGGGAATGTATTATCCGTAAATGCTCTGATTTTGGCTTCTGTAATAAGTGAGGAAAAGCTTTTTTAATTTGCCTATTCTCTATGATTTTAGTTTACAATATAGGTCTCACTAGTTACTTCATATACCAACTTTTTTATTATTGTTAAGATTGTGTTTTGGCTTAAAAAATCATCGTCTATATGTTACAGAGGAGTTGGATTGATTTGAATCGAACACAGATAGGTGGAAAGTGGGAACGATGGCATTTTAGGGAGAAAAAAAGAAAAGTGTACTTTTGCAGCTAAAAAAAAGAGAGTATCAGAACGGTTATAATTTCAGAAAAGGGGACTGACCCGTAATTATTCCTAAAAACCTCAAAAAATAGACCGCCCCGAATTTCACCCAATATATATGGAATCCACGACATGAGTTCGTGATCATTTTAGCGTGATTAAAGGCCATAAGGCCCAAAAGTAAAACACCAAATTTATTTACGGCTAATACTTTAACGAATGCATTTTACTAACTAAAGATAGAAGCCAAAAATTTGACCGATCTTTCTCCATTAAACAGAGTTATCCATGTTAAATAGATAGAGATTAAGAAATTACAATGCCACCCTCAGCTTTTAGAAATTGCAGCACCACCTCTCAAATTTATAAATGAAAACTTTAACTTTTGACTTTAAAAGTAGCATTTTTTTGCATTAAAAGTGTCATGTTTGTCTTTAAAAAATGTCACTTTAGACCCTTAATGTCTAACAATCATTATGAATAAAAGAATGTCACTTTCTAACGTTGCATGTATTTCTTTTTAGCATTGATGTGTCACTTTTGACACTACAAGTGTCATTTTACATATTTAATGAAAATTATCATTTTTGTCATTAAAAGTGTCACGTTTTAACATTAAAAATGTCACTTTTTAGCATTTAAAGAATCATTTTTAGTATTTTATATCTATACATATATAATATGATAGGAGCAAGATTTGAAAAGTTCCCGCCAAAAGTGACTTTCCAAATTTAGAAACATTTCTAATTTATATATAAGCCCCTTTTTACATTGAAAATTAAAAATATAAAATGTCATTATTATAGTTGATTGGATAAATGATTCTAAAACCTCTTCACATTCTTATTTAGTACATTAAAAAAATATGCATAGTAGAAACATGAGAGATAACAAAACCAAGTTTTTTTTTGTCAATTTCTTTGCATCAATATCCAGGCTAGGTAAAATAAATATGGAATAAAATAATGATTTTGAAACTAAATCATGTACACACACTTTGAAGTAAAACTAATTCACAAACAATCAATTAATAATAATACCAAGATCTGAGAAAATTTTCTCTATTTCATCATAACCAAAGTTATTATTGTAAAAAAAAATCTATAAATCAAGATAGGACCAATTTTTTGAGACAGCTAGCTACATGTAAAAAAAATGGAAACCCGATAATTTCTTATTTTGTAGTTACTTATACATGTTAAGAAATTCAGATATAAAAAAAGTGCTGATGATGAAATTAATCAATATTCAAATCAAATTTGTTTGTTAGTTGAACTAAATCACGAATTAAAATTAATAAACGAGTTTTGAAGTTAAACATAGTTTTTGGAAATATAAACATACCAACAAGTTTTCGGTAAGTCGGTGGTCATAGCTTCCGTTGCCGGACTTTCTTTAGGTGGTAACCTTGAGGTTTGTCATCACTGCAAAAAATGCGTTTTTTTTCAATGTGTGGTGAAACTAGGGTAAAAATGTTTTCTTTTCGTTTATATACATCAACTAAAACAATATGGTTTTATGAGTGATTACCGGGTCGTGGTCCAAAAACTATCCATAACACGGTTTAAACTAAATTTTCCGATGTCTATCCATCGATCGTTTGAATTTTTGGTTCATTTTCCTTGACTCATCTCCTACATTTTATTTTCTTTGGTTATATATACTATTTTAATTATTATTTTTGTATGTCTGATTTTTAAACCATAATACTTGAATTATTTTGTAAAAATTACCAATTTTGAAAAGTGTAGTCTTTAAGGTTTTATGACAAAAATGTTAGTATATCACAAATAATTTGTCATTTTTCTAATATTATATGCGCTATCAATTTTTTTAACGTTAATGTAACTTTTATTTATATATATTTATTTGTATATATTTTAATATCATTTTTTAATACGAAAAACACATAAGTGAATTTAAATTTTGTTGAGACTCCGGAGTAGAGAATGAGAGAAAATAAACCTCAATTCCATTGTTTAGAATTGGAATTGTGAGCTTCAATGTAAATTTTATTGCTTATATCTAGAGAAAATATTAGAATTTGAATTGAACTGAAATTCTTAATATTTTTATTCTATAAATTGATTTTTTTTCTCCAAAGGTAAAACATTTTTAAACCTAAAGACTATTGATATTATTTTAAAATCATTATCTAATATAAGACTCCATTTGAAAACATGTTTTTGCTTATCATAAGTTGTATGCAGCTTTGTCTAGAGTTACTATGTGATATTTATAGTTGTAATAGTCGTACATGTTAAACGAAAATTATTGTATATAAAAAGTATTCCAAAATTTATATTATTTTTTTTCAAATTTATAGGATTTTTTATATTTGATTTTACTGTTTATTATTTTTGTTTATTTTGTTAATATTAAAAAAATAATTGCATATTATTCAACTTTAATTTAGTATATAATTTTATACATATGTACGATCTGTGCAACGCACAGGTGCATCACTAGTGTGTGTGTGTGTGTGTGTGTATATATATATATATAATGAGAGGTGCCCATTTTTTGAAAGTTTCCGCCAAAATGCACTTTCAAAAATGGAAATCACTTCTATTTTGTTTAGATGCATTTTTTGGCTTTAGGAATGCAACTAAACCTCATTAGTTTATTTGGAAAACTGGGAAATACCTTGGAAATCTAAAGTTACTATTTAATCCCTTTTATTTTTATTTGATTACTAATTGAATAAACTCTTTATGATTTCAAATCAAGTTAATTGAATGTTATAACAATATTTGTTACATTGTAAATAACGATAAATCAATCTAGAAACCAAGGGCTGCAGAAGCATCACTTCAATAATTGAGCGAATCACTTATCGACTAATACAATACACTATAATATTATTTTTCAATAAAGTTTTACCCGTTATTGTTGGGATGGCATCCAAGTTTAGGAATCATTCTCTCTTTCCAAATCGATTTATTTTCACGGCACACCTCTTCATGTTAAAGTTTTAAAGTTAGCAATGCAGTAAGATTTAGAATAAAATTTGGTTGTTGCACCAAAGTAGTTTATCCAAAACTCTGGCAAGATTTTTAGTCTAATATCAAATGTTTAAGCATTAATATTATCATAATTGTAATTTGCGTGAATTTTGTAGAACGATGTTATTGATTGAAAAACAAAAATGATAGGGTAAAGTTGTATTTCCCTAAAACACATATACTATTATTTTTCAATAAAGTTTGAAATCAAACAAAATATGATGATATTGTATGTTAGTCCCAAGTAAATTATAACATATCTGGAAAATATATTTTAAAAATACATAGATCTGGTGTTTTAGTTGTATTTTTTATAATAACAAAACAAAATCTATAAATTGAGATACTTTTTTTTTGTGAGTCTATTACATTTAACAATTGGAGAGCCGCGAGTTTATGATTTATTTAGTGACTTATACACATTTAAAAACGTAATTTGTAAAAAAAAATATGATATTAAACAATAAATTACAGCAAAATTGTATGTTGGTTGAAATAAATTGTAAATATATAAGTCTAACTTAATGAACAATATATATATATATATATATATATATATATATATATATATATATATATATATATATATATATATTTGCTCAAGCCATTATGTCAGATCTTAAACATCCTTCTAGAAAGTTTTCCGACAAAAACGAGCCTACTACCTATTTTTAAATGATAAAAAATACATCATAAAATAAAATTTGAAAAACAATGAACTCACCAACATGTCTCCAGCAAGATGGTAGACATAGCTTTCGTCGTCGAAATTGCAATAGGTGAAACTCTTATGTTTTGTGAGTTTGTATTTTATAAATTAAGCTTTCGATTACTGGATATGAAGGTGAGAAAACGTTTTTGAAACCGCCGTTGTGTAAGAGTCCCCAACTGGGTTTATTATAACGGTGTTTACTTCCTGCTGGTCTAATCGTGTTTAGAGGTGCAATACATTGAATTGGCCTGTTTTAGGGCCATGAGGACATATGTATTTCTCTATAATTAACTTCTTTTTTATTAATATTTAATTAATTGCTTAATTTTCATAGATTGAATTCAAGAAAAAAATATTTTATGAGAAAAATACCAAAAAGTCGAGTGAATAAATTTCTCATATCCAAAAAGTCTTAAAAATAATTCGTTCATCCAAGAAGTCCCACAATTAAACTTTTTTAGTGTGAAATAGTTTAAAACTTAACGTTTTTATTAACATCGTTGTGGTATGAGTTTTATTTGAAAAAAAAACTTATTTTGTTATCAATGATATTAATAATTCACTATTTCATAAATTATATATATATATATATATATATATATATATATATATATATATATATATATATATATATATATAAACAACTAAAATAATATTAGTTATTATTATTATTATAAAAATAGCATCAATTTTTTTTTGCTATTATTGTTATTTTCATTATTATTTTTAATAGTGGTAATAATAATAATTTTATTATTATTATTATCACTATTACTACAACTAATATTACTACCACAATTTCATAAAAGTTTAAAGGTTAACTTTTAAAAAAATTAATATGAAAAGATTAACTTTAGATTTTATGAATTGAATGTTTCTTTTGAGATCATTCATGAATGAAAATTTTGAAGGGACTTTGATATTTAATAGTAATAATGTTGATGAAAGTGAAGAAGAAGATGATGATGATAGTAATAATAACAACAACAACAACAACAACAATAATAATAATTTATAATAATAATAATAATAATAATAATAATAATAATAATAATAGTAATAATAATAATAATAATAATAATAATAATAATAATAATAGTAATAATAATAATAATAATAATAAGCAATGAAATTTTTATCATCATTGTCATAAATGAAATGAAAAATAAGTTTTAAACCAAATGAAGCTTTTAACATAACAACATCCATAGACACGTTAAGTTTATTATCAGTGGACTTTTTGGTATTCAAAATTTAATTATGAGACTTTTTGGATATAAAAATTATTTTTGGATATGAGAAGTTTTTAGTGGGACAATTTTTTTGTTACCAACAATGTTGCTTCTTAATATAGACCAATCCCAAATATTATACAAAGACACGGGATTGATTATTACAATGCCTGAAAATTATGTTTTATAAGGACAAGTTGTTTTATGGATAATTATGGTTGTAATGTCGTTATCGCAAGAATGTCACTCAAACCTTTTGATCGTAGACTTCCTTTCATATTTGCCAATATAGTTTTCGCTGATTTTGTTTTATGGAATGTCAATATTAGATATAAGTCATAGTCAATCTTTGTCTAATGTCGGGCGTCTTTGGAAAATTGTTTTTTGTCGTAACCATTTGTAAGTCACTTTGTCTATAATTAATCCTAAAGGTTTTCGAATTTTGTTATGTGATAGTAATTTATAATCATATATGTTCAATGACAAAATATTATATTTAAAAAAGTATCCCAAAATTTATACTAATTTATTTTTGTGTTTTTCTATTATTTATTTTATCTATGTGGTATAATTATTTATTATTATTATTATTATTATTATTATTATTATTATTATTATTATTATTATTATTATTATTATTATTATTATTATTATTATTATATTAGATTTTTTTATCTTTACGTTATAATTATTTACTTATTTTGTTACTATTAATGTTTTAAATTGTTTTATTTATATTGATATTGAGGTCGTGCATCACATGGGTGTATTTTGTTCATATTAATGTTTATTAATTTTACTGTTTATTAATTTTTGTTTATTTAGTTTATACTAAAGTTTTAATTACATATTATTTAATTTTAATTGAGTATATGATTTTAAGTCCGTATACAAACCGTGCATGATGCATTGCACGAGTGCATTACTAGTTTGTATTATAAATGAAGTTAATCAAAACTTTAAGTTGATTTATGACCAAAATGCAAAATCTCTGAAGAAGGAGATTTCGGCGGTCAAATTCTTAAAGTAAAGGGACACCAGAGCACGATATGAAAGAAGGAGGGTACCAGAGCAATAAAGCAAAATATTCATAATGCGGTATCACGCTATGAACGTGCCACATCGCCTCCCTGCTCATGCGCGAGCGCGATCCATGAGTTTTGGAAACAGATCCAGGTTGGGGTGCTCTATTTTGGCCCAATAATTCTTGTTTTGTTTGCCTCTCTCTCTCTCTCTCTCTCTCTCTCTCTCTCTCTCTCATTTTGGCATGTCTCTTTGTTGGGTAACCCACTTTAGTAGCTTCATTTTTCTCTTTGTTGAGGCTTCATCCTTACGTATTCAGATTCGTAAGTCGATCTTACAGGAGATATATTTAAGATAGAATAATCATATACAATTAAATAATTACTTTTTCTGTCCCTAATTAAAAAGGAAATATTTTTTAAAAAAATTGTGTCTAAATGAATATGTATTTTTGAACAAATTTATTAATTTCATCTTTAGCACATGTCATTTTGTGGACATTTAATGTTATATGTGGAGATTAATGTGTTACTCTATCCGTCTCAGATAAATATTCATACCTTTTATTTTGTGATATTCCAGCTAATGTTTCTAAAGACTTTTTGTGTATAAATTTTCTATCATTATTCTTAATATATCCCTTCATTTAATACTATCATTATTACACATCCAAGAGAAATAATGAGTGTAATGTGTACATAATTAATGAAAGAGAGAATATGTGTAATAGGTATTATTGTCACAACATATTTTTTACAACACATCATTAATTACATTTCTTAATCTTTGTATGTTTGTTCACTAGGAACATTTATCCGGATGGAATATTAAAAGTTTCAAAAGTCAAATTTCTCAATTTTAGTGAAAAAAAAAAATGAACACTAATTTAATGACGATGTAATTAAGTTTTAAAAGCATTTTGAGTAACAAAAAAAACTAGTCTTATCATTAGTATTACAACTTTATTTTGAAGAAAGACAAATTTGCTTTAAACAAAAGGCAACTTTTTTTTTTTAATTTTAAACAAAGTTGTAACTCTAGTAAATTGGTGGTAAGACTAGCATCACCTAAATCCAAAATTTAAATATTGATGGAATTGGGCATAGCCCGTTTATTTACTGTCTCAAAATATAGATGCCAAAACATCCGGATTCGTGAAGGACAAAAAATAAAACAGGAAAGTTCAAGACATATTTTAGGTACTTTTAACAATAACCTTCTTCTATTTATTCCAAAATTATACTTCCTACTCCTCAAATTTATTGTCATTTTTTTTGTCTATCATAAAAGAATCAACTTGTTTATAACCTTTTCTTTTTAAGATAACGTTTTATTAATTTATCTCTTTTTTATACTTTAATTATCAATTAAATATAAGCTTTAAAAAAATTATATATTATAATAATAAGAGTATAAATCAAGCGATCAAATTAAGTTTAACATGCTAATTCGGCCGAATAAACAATTTACTCCAACTTGATGCGTTGGAGGATGTCAGCTATGGCGGAAACAGGTGATGCGCCACGTTCCCAACTCAATTATTTCATTAAAGAAATATCAAAACTTCTGTGGACGGAATCGTTTTTTGTTTTGTAAGAAAAAAAACCGTGTAAACAAATAAATAAAAAAAAACAAAAAAAAGATGCTCTGTGTGGCTGTCGTCTGTCTTGCTCTCACCATCCCAACTCCTTGCAAAATACGAAAATACCCAACCAAGTCCACTTTCAGTGTTTCACGCCTCCAGAATCTCCCAATCAAGCAGCCCATACCCAAAACAAAAACATTAAACAATGGGGGTTGTCGAAGAAGCGCACAATGTAAAGATCTTAGGTTCCGGCGACCAAACCATCGTCCTCGGCCACGGTTTCGGCACCGACCAATCAGTCTGGAAGCATCTCGTTCCTCACCTCGTCGACGAGTATCGTGTCGTTCTGTACGACAACATCGGCGCCGGAACCACCAATCCCGACTACTTCGATTTCGAGCGTTACTCTTCGCTCGAAGGCTACGCCTACGACGTTATCGGCATTTTCGAGGAGCTTGGAATCTCATCCTGTATATTCGTTGGCCATTCCGTTTCGGCGATGATTGGCGCCATCGCTTCCATAACTCGGCCTGATCTGTTCGCTAAAATTATCTTGCTTTCCGGTTCCCCGAGGTTCGTTTTCATGCTGACTTTTTAGTGCATGCTTAGTTTACATTAATATTACTTCAAATATTACCGTTTAATTACGTTACGCTTAGTTTACTTGGTTTCGGCGCCGACCAATTAATGCATGCTGACTTTTGAGTGCAAAACATTTAAAATTTAGAATTTGAATTGATTTAGAATTCCAAATACCTCAATTTTATAAAACTAATTCTATACTAAATCCTAAAAATTTACATTTTAAATTTTGGTTCATTACAAAATACAATAATAACTCACCTTCTCTATACCACCACCACCACAACTTCCGACCACTACCTCCAACCACAAACTCCGACCATCGCCACCAGCCACCTCCGACCACTATTAGATAAATCTATTTTAAATTGATAGAGTTTTGGTAAAATAATAAAAATTAAAAAAAACTTCTACTATGAGAATTGAAAAGTCATAATCAAATGAAACTTGTTTAAATTAAATGTGATCAAATTTATCCCGTACAAACTAATTTTTTCAGCAAAAAATAGTAAAGTAAAATTAAAAAAAAACTTTTACCATGAGAATTGAGGAATTTTAATAAATTAAAACACGTCTAAATCAAATGTGATAAAATCTATCTGTAAAAAAATATTTTTACCAAGAAAATTTGGAGTGTTAATTAAGTGAAACACGTTAAAATCTAATGTGATAAAATCTAGCGGGTATTAACTGATTTTGACAACAAAAAATGGTAAAAAAAAAAAAACTTTTACCATGTATAAAGGAGGCGTTGGTTTTAAAATCTATTTGATTTTAATTTTTGACAGAAAAAAAATTTATATAGATATATTTAGTACCATGTACATGGTTTTAATAGTTTTTTTTTCTTTTTTGCAAAAGTTGTTTATAATAAGATGATTTTCTAAACTTGTAGTAATAAATAATTAAATTTTTTAATTAGAATAATTTGAAAAAACCGAAAAATATGGTAAATATTCAAAATTGATCATATAGTCATGTAATTGAAAGATTAAAATCCACGAGAATTGAAAAAATCTATCCGCAAAAAAATTACCATAAAAATTTGGAGTCATAATCAAGTGAAACGCTTTTAAATCAAATGTTATAAAATATATCTGGTATTAATCGATATTGTCAGCACAAAATGGTAAAAAAAAAAAAAAAAAAACTTTTATCATGTATAAAGGAGGCACCTGTTTCAAATCTATATAGTTTTAATTTTTGATAGGAAAAAAATACTATATATATAGTACCGTATGCACGATTTTAATAGTTTTTTTTGCAAAAGTTGTTTATAATAAGATGATTTTCTAAATGTAATAAATAAATAGTTTTAAAAAATTGTGAATAATTTGAAAAAAAAACTGAAAATAAGGTAAATATTTAAAATTGATCATATGAATATGTAATTAAAATATTAAAATTTATGAGCACGGACAATATCTATCTGCAAAAAAACACTTTTACCATGAAAATTTAGAGTCCTGATCAAGTGAAATACGTCTAAATCAAATGTGATAAAATCTATCTCATACTAATTGATTTTGGTAGCAAAAAATAATTAAAAAACGTTTATCATCTATAAATGAGGCACCGATTTTAAAATCTATCAGGTTTTAATTTTTTGCAGCAAAAACGAGAAAAAAAATTACCAATTCAGAAGAAGGTGACACGTGAAAGCATATAATTCTTTTAAAACTTTAAGCTTTCAATATAAAGTCGTCATGCGATAGTAGCGGCTTCTATTTAAATAATAGTTAGTAAATAATTAATAGATTAGTAATTACTAATTAATAAATATAGATTAGTAGAAGAACAAAGAACATAGAATTATCATGAGGATAATTTGTATAAATTAAAATTATGAAAATGAAAAGAGATGGAAATTGAAAATTTTCAGTCAAATTAAACTTGTATAAATTACATAGGATAAAACCTAGTTTAATTAAGCGATATTTGAAAAAAATAATAATAAAATCCTAAATCTCTATCATAATTTTGCTCGTAAAACTATATCATAAATCTGTTTTATCTTATCAAATTCGAATTTTATCTTATCTAATTAGATTTAGAATTCTTATCTTAAACTAATCGATTTTGAAAAAAGGAAAAAACTTTTACCATCTCGAATGTGACACGTAGCACTACAGAATCTCTTAAAAACTTTTAGCTTTCATAGAAAGTCGTCACGTGGCGGCAACGTTTTTTGTTTTAGTAATAGTTACTAGTTTATTACCCGTGAGATGCACGGTTAATTTAGTATTGTTTCTTAAACTTAATTTTGTAGATAGAATCTACAAGCTATTTGAATGAACCAACAACAGTAAGATATTCATATAATTAATAAATTAAAAAAAATCGTGAGATCACACCGAATCATCACACAAAAATTTATGAGAATTATAAAATCGAACAAATATTCTTAGGGAGGGGAGGAGAAGTACCATGAAGAAAGATTCGTCAATGAGGTGTTTGATGGAGGGTAAGTATTTCGCAGTGATTGTTTGTGGTTTTGGTAGAATATGCTTAATCAAATTTGATAAAAATCTATTTTAAATTGACCAAGTTTTGGTAAAATAATAAAAATTTAAAAACTTCTACCATGGCAATTGATGAGTCATAATCAAATGAAACTTGTCTAAATCAAATGTGATAAAAAATATATATATCCGGTACAAACCAAATTTGGCAGCAAAAAAAGGTCAGAAAACTAATTACCATGAGAATTTAAGAGTTTTAATAAAGTGAAACACGTTTAAATCAAATGTGCTAAAACCTATCTAGTATTAACTGATTTTAATAGCCAAAGATGATTAAAAAAAACTTTTACCATGCATAAAGGAGACACCAGTTTCAAATCTATTCAGTTTTGATTCTTGGCATAAAAAAATAATTTATATATATAATACCATATGCATAGTTTTAATATTATTTTTTTTGCAAAAGTTGTTTATAATAAGATGATTTTCTAAACTTGTAACAAATAATTAAAAATTTAATTAGAATAATTTGAAAAAACGAAAAATAAGGTAAATATTCAAAATTGATGATATTAATATGTAATTGAAAGATTAAAACCTATGAGAATTGATAAAATCTACCCGCAAAAAAAACTTTTATCATGAAAATTTAGAGTACTAATCAGGTGAAACTCGTTTAAATTAAATGTGATAAAATATATCCTCCAAAAATTGGTAAAAAAACTTTTACCATGCATAAAGGAGGCACCCGTTTTAAAATCTATCCGGTTTAATTTTTTGCAAAAAAAGAAATATTATATATATATATATATATATATATATATATATATATATATATATATATATATATAGATAAATAATACCGTATACATGGTTTTAATAGGTTTTTTTTTTGTACAAAAGTTGTTTATAATGAGATGATTTTCTAAACTTGTAATAAATAATTAAAAAAATTAATTAGAATAATTTGAAAAAAAGGTAAATATTCAAAAGTGATCATATGAATATGTAGTTGAAATATTAAAATCTATCTGCAAAAAAAAAAAAAACTTTTACAATGAAAATTTGGAATCCTAATCAAGTGAAACGTGTCTAAATCAAATTGGATAAAATCTATCTCGTACTAACCGATTTTGACATTAAAAAATAAAATAATTTTTTTTAACATTTATAAAGGAGGTACCGATGTTAAAATCTAGCAGATTTTAATTTTCAGCACCAAAGATTAAGAAAACAAAATTACAACTTCACAAGAAGGTATCACGTCAAAGCACATAAATCCTCTTTAAAACTTTAAGTATTCACCATAAAGTCGTCATGTGACAGTAACGACTTATTTTTTTATAATAGTTAATAGATAAATAATATATTATTAATTAATGATTAATAAATATAAATAAGTAGAAGAACAAATAGCATAAAATTGTCCCGTTGAAAAATTGTATAAATTAAATAGTAGGAAAATGAAAAGAGATGGAAATTGAAGAGTTTCAGTCAAATTAAACTTGTATAATTGCATAAGATAAAATCTAGTTTAATTAAGCGATATTTGAAAAAAAATAAAATCAAAATCCTACTCTATATTTTCATGATAAAAACAAAAAAAAAACTTACTATTTCGAAGATGACACATGGTAGCACCAAAGTTCTTTAATTTTTTTAGTTTTTCACAAAGAGTCGCTACGTGGCAATAACAGCTTATGTTTTAGTAATAGTCATAGATAGATAGATAAATAATTAATAGATTAGCAACTAATAATTAATAATTATATATTAGTAGAAGAACAAATAACATAGAATTATCTCGTGGATAATTTGTATAAATTAAAAATTATGAAAATAAAAAGAGATGTAAATAGAAGAGTTTTAGTAAAATTAAACTTGCATAAATTTTATAGGATAAAATCTAGTTTAATAAATTTTCTCGTAAAACTATATCCTAAATTTGTTTTATCTTATCAAATTAGTTTTAGGAATTTTATCATATATAATTAGATTTAGAATTTTTTATCTTAAAATAATCAATTTTGAAAAACAAAAAAACTTTTACCATTTTAAAGGTGACACGTGGCAACACAAAATCTCTTTAAAACTTTTAGCTTTTCACAGAAAGCTGTCACATGACAGCAACGAGTTTTTTTTTAGTACTAGTTATAGATAGGTAGATTATAATTGAATTCCACGTATTATCCAAACAATCAAATTACTATGATTTTGTAAGCAAATTTCATCTTATTTAAATTATATAAAATTTAAATATTTATTAAATTCAAAATCAATGTATTCAAACGGTCCCTTAATTACTTTTTGCTACAATAACAATTGCACTTGAAGAGTTTTTGGTACCAACATTAAATACTCCCTTCACCCTCCCCCCCCCCCCGCTCCTCCCCCGATATTTTTTTAAAGAATTGATTATAATTTATAAAAAAATTACAAATAGTCTCCTCTCATTATTAAAAGTCAACCGAATGCAATTTGAAGTTTTAAACTCTCAATTGTCAATGTAGTATTAATAATACAATCGATAACAATTTTTAAAGATTTTCTGAAAAAAGTACTAATCTTTGCTCAAAATTTATCTAGGGTCCGTTTGAATACAACATTTTTTAATTCTATAAATATTCAAATTCCATATAATTTAAATAATGTAGAACTTACTTTCAAAATCATAACAATTCTATGATTTGAATAATGTGTGGAATTCAATTATAATTCTATATTGTACTTAAAATAAGATTGTAATAGATTTTCAAATATCTAGTCTAGCCTAGTGTGGTAGTGGTTGATAGTGATTTCAAAGGTTCAAACCTTGAAAACTTGCCAACAACAAATATTAAAACATTTTATATTTTAAAAATATAAATAGCATATGGTGGTGGTGGTGGATACCAGAATTGGCAGTAGGGGTTGCGGTGGTCTGGGGTGGTGGCCGGAATAGGCGGTTGGCGGCGCTGGAGGAGGTTGTCGGCATTGGTGGCCTGAGGAGGCAGTCCGCGGTGGCTCGCGGTGGAGGTAGACGATGGTGATCAAAAGTTGTGGTGGTGGTGGGTAAAGAATGGTGAGTTATTATGTAAAATAAAAGTGGAAAATAGGAACAAAATTTAGAATTCAAATCATTAGGTATAAGTATAGAATTAGTTTTATGAAATTGAGACATTTGGATTTCCAATTCAATTCAAATTCCAAATTTTAATTGTGTTCCCAAACAACAGAATTGGTTTTGGAGGCTCCAATTCGAATTCCAAACCATTGAATTGGTGTAGTCAATTGAAGTTGACAACCTAAGACCATCTCCAACGCTATACCCCAAATTTGGTCAAATTTTACCCCAAATTTGGTCCATTTCAGCACCAAACACTATTCCAACTCCAACCCACAACCTCAAATTTCTCCACAAATAGAATATTCCTTAGCATATTCTATTTTTATTTCTTTTACTTTATTTGTATGTCATTTTATTTGTGGTGTGGAATATGTATGCACTTTGAAGTTTATAAATGTTCTAATAATTTTAATACGTATGCATTTTTTAGTTTAAATGTGAAATTAGTGTTCTCTAATTAGTATAATAATAATTTATTTATTTATTTGTATATAATATATACAAATAATTGAAAAAATGTTAATTAATTAAAAATTATTGAATTAAAAATGTTCAATAATTTAAAATTAATAAAATCCATATAGATCATGCAAATATTGTAAATATAGTTATAGTTTATTTCCTATATCATAGCTATTGTATATTCGGTTAGCAAAATGATAGGCTAGAATCTTTCATATTATTTGTATATATGGTTATGTACAGTATCAATGCAAGACAAGGAATTCATTCCATCTTTCATGGTATCAGAGCCCTAGGGCACGAATACCTCTTCCGCTACACTTTTTTTTTTTTTCGTTTTTCTTCTTCCTCTTTCTTCTTCCCAGTTTGTCTCCATGGCTGCATCAAAATCTTCTTTCCACCCGGTTCTTACTATTTCCAACACCAAGAACCATATCTCCATCATCCTTGAAATGAAGAATGTTCAATATGCAACCCGAACTGTTTAAGATCCACGTACGATCTTACAGGGTCATCCACCACATCATCTCGCTGGCCGAATGAACATCTACAAAATGATCCGACCACCGACAATAAGAAGGAATTGTGGTCGACCCTTGATGCTACGGTCCTCTAGTGGATCTACACCATGATCTCGAGTGACTTGTTGCACACTATCCTTGAACCCGACTTAACAGCAATGGAAGCCTGGAATCGTTTGCGTGATATTTTCCAGGACAACAAACATTCCCGTGCTGTAACCCTTGAGCAATAATTTTCCCATACCAACCTAGAGGATTTTCCCAATGCCTTCGTCTATTGCGAACGCCTCAAGGGTCTGTCGGATCAACTCAAGAATGTCGGGGCTACGGTCAACAACAATCGTTTGGTTCTTCAGATGGTTACTAGCCTAACAAAGGCATATAGTGGGGTAGGCACCCTCATCCGTCAAAGCAACCCTCTTCCACCCTTTTATCAAGCCCGTTCCATGCTCATCCTTGAGGAAGCAAGCCTAGCCAAACGGGTTTCTACAGGCTCCAATCATGCCGTCGTGCTCGCCAAAGACCAAGTGGAAAGCACCAATGAAGTTGGTCATCACTCGACCAGAAAAATCGACAATTACAATAACGGAGGTAAGCACCATGGTAATGGTCGTTCTGGAAACAGGGGTGGTGGTGGTCAAAATGGCGATGGCCATAATGGAAATCGGGGCAGTAGGTCACAGCCGCAGCAGCCCAAGCAACAACAACGCTGGTAACAGCAACCGTGGTTGAGTCCACAGTGGCCATACTCTTATCCCCCTTGGGTTATTCCTCCCTCTCCTTACCCAACGGCTCCCTGGACAAGGCCCAATCCTTCTTCTCAGCCCGCTGGCCTCCTTGGTCCCCATCCACAGCAAGCATATTCAGCATTTACATCGCCTAACTGACATTGAAGCCGCGATGCACACTTGGCCTTACCCTCCGGCTGCGACATGGCACATGGACACTGGAGCCACCTCTCATATGACATCCGAACAGGATATTCTTTCCTCTTATTTTAATACGAGCATTAATCATGGTATTCTTGTCGGCAATGGCCATTTTATTCCAATTCATGGTTATGGTGATGCACAATTGTCCCCTCCGCACCCCTTATTCTCTTTAAAAAATGTTCTCCACGCACCTAAGATTATTAAGAACTTAATTTTTGTTCGCAAATTTATCATAATTCCATTTCTGTCGAGTTTGATCCATTTGGTTTCTGTGTGAAGGATTTTCGGATGAGGACCCCTCTTATGAGATGTGATAGTCAAGGAGACCTTTACCCCATCACTACCTCTCTCACCTCTTCTCATGCTACTTCTTTTATTGCCTTAGCATCTTCTTTATGGCATGCCCGTTTGGGTCATCCGGGAGCTCCTGTTTTTGACTCCCTTAGGCTAAATAATTCTATTCAATGTAATGCTACTCGTAGCTCCACTATTTGTCATTCATGTTCTCTTGGAAAACATATTAAACTACCTTTTGTTGCATCTATTTCACGCACATTTATGCCATTTGATATAATTCATAGTGATATTTGGACTTCTCTTGTGTTGAGCTCTTCGAGTCATCGTTATTATCTAATCTTTTGGATGACAACTCAAATTTTTTGTTGACCTTTCCTCTCTCCAAAAAGTCCCAGGTTTACTCTATTTTTTTCTAAATTTCGGGCTGGCAAAACACACAATTGGGCCACCCAACTTTCCCACTTTTTGCAATTAGATCACCGAAAGTTTGAAATATCTATTTTGGCCCATCAAACTTTAGTCATGTTGCAAGCGAGCCCAATTTCTAACAGGCGTTAGACCAGGATGTTAACTTAAGGGGCAAAATAGGAAAAACAATGTTAAAAATGGCAAAAACTAATATGATTTTACTTGAAAGAAGAAAAAGACCAAAAACCCACAAACTAATACCTAATTTTCAAATTTTGCCATTAAACAAACCTAGGAGAATACATATTTATATTTTGATGTATTCCAATTTAAGATTTATATATCATGATTAAACAAATCAAAAAGCCTTTGACTAATTTTTGGAGAAAGAGAGAGAGTGAGATTTGATGCCAACCCAAACAGACTCTATATTCAGAATCACTGACCAAGAAGCACACAACGACGACGGCCCAGCCATTGTACTCTCCTACGCCGCCACCAGCTTGTCAGCTCTCCTATGCGTCTTCGGCTACACTGAGTTCGTTGTAGAAATTGGGCTCAGTTGGTGCTGTCTTTTTCGGTAGTTCAGAGGATGAAGGTAAAAAAGGTTCGATAGCTCTTGATAGATCGTTCCATTTCTCTGAAAGAGCTTTTTTTTCTTAGCAATGCTGACATAATATCAATAGAGCTCCTTCCTGGTTGGAACATGATCTCCTTAGACAACTGGATCCTTCAATAGGAAATTGACAGAGGCTAGGAACAGATGGAAAAGGCGAAAGAGAGAGCCCCAAATCACTACCTCCCGTAGAGGTAAACCCCAACCCCACGACGAAGACGCCACTGAGGACGAAGATGATGACGACTTGACCTCGATCACCACCACCAACCTGAATTCGATGAAGATCGAAATCTGAAGCTTCGGCGGCGGCGGTAGTGACTGAGAGCGATTAAGGGGAGGGAGATAGAAGATGGAACCCAGATCTGGGTTTTTTCGAACATAAGCACTTTCGATATGATGTCTTCATCACCTCATTCTGCCTTGCCCTTTGCTCAATCTGTTGTTTCTTTGAACGAGACCTCTTTTTCTTGTAATTTCGAGTCCAATTCCTTTGAAGATTGAGTCCTCGTCTTTGAATGGATTTCTTTTCTGGTTTTTGAGGAATGAGACTATGTTTCCATCGTTGTTGTCTCTAGTGTGTGTGTGAATTTGTTTCCATCGTTGCTGTCTTTGGTGTGTGTGTGTGTGTGAATTTGTTTCCATTAAAACCAATGTTGTTAGGTGCATCTAAAGTACTCCAATTTAATGAAATTCTATCAGTTACCCAAGATGAACATACCCAGATCTGGAACCCTCAATTGGAGAAGATGAAGGTGAAGATGAACAGACCCAGATCTATAAAACCCTCCAAGTTCTATTATTTACAGTTGAAACCCTTTCTGATTATAATTGTTCCTCCCTTGATATTTACAGGGGTAAAATAGATATTTGTCTTAAACTTAACGGTTAAATCTAACGTCATCCAAAAAAATGGGCTCGCTTGCAACTGGACTAAAGTTGGATGGCCAAAATAGATATTTCAAACTTTCAGTGGTCGAATTGCAAAAAGTGGGAAAGTTGGATGGCCCATTTGTGTGTTTTGCCATTTCGCGCCTTTATCCGCACTCAACGGGAAATAAAAACATTACAATGTGATAATGGTTGTGAATTTGATAATGGAAAATTATGGGATTATTGTAATACAATTGGTCTTTCTTTTCGTTTTTCTTGTCCCCACACTTTTTCCCAAAATGGCAAAGCTGAACGAAAACTTTGCACCATCAATAATATAGTTCGAACTATAATTGCTCATGCCTCCGTCCTTTCCATATTCTGGCATCATGCTCTCCAAATGGCTACTTATCTTCTTACATTCTTCCCAGTAAACAACTTTCCTTTACCACGCCTCTTCAAATTCTTTATCACAAAAATCCCTCCTATTCTCACCTTCGAGTCTTTGGGTGTTTGTGCTACCTTCTCTTTCCATCTACTACAATTAACAAACTTCAAGCCCGCTCTACCTTGTATGTATTTTTGGGTTACTCTCCTCATCATCGCAGCTACAAGTGCTATGATTTATCCTTAAAAAAAATCATAATTAGTCGTCACGTTCTTTTTTATGAAACACAATTTCCGTTCACTAAAATACACACCCCATATTCTCATGCATATAGTTTCTAGACAGTGGGCTCTCCCCATTTGTAGTCCATCACTTAGGATCTCGACAAAGCCCACCTCTCTTCCCTTTACAACATGATCGGTTTCGCTAACTAGCAACCCAAAGACACCTCACCCCCCATTTCCTCTCCTAGTCATCTTGCTGGGCCTCCCTTTATTCCTCCAAACCAACCTACTCCTCCTGCAGCCCACCGACCCACTACTCGCACCCAGCATGGAACTTTTAATCCCAACACCAAATATGGTTTCCTCTCCCAGGTTGCTAAATCCCCTCTCCCTCGCAACCCTACGTCCACACTGAATGACCCAATTGGAAAATGGCCATGGATGATGAATTTCATGCTCTTATTTAAAATAAGGCGTAGGAGTTGGTACCCCATCCGCCCAATATTAATGTCATACGCTCCATGTGGATTTTTAAACACAAAGAAAATTCTTATGGTTCTTTTGAGCGGCCTAAAGCCCGTCTTGTAGGTGATGGGAAAACTCAACAAGTTGGCGTGGATTGTGGCGAGACTTTCAGTCCAGTTGTCAAATCGGCAACCATTCACACAGTTCTAAGTTTAGCTATCTCCAAAGCTTGGCCTATTCATCATCTAGATGTAAAAAATGCCTTTTTACATGGCGACCTCAAGGAAACTATATACATGCATCAACCAATGGGTTTTCCCGACAAACAATTTCCTAACCATGTCTGCTTGTTGAAAAAGTCATGGCCTCAAACAAGCTCCTCGGACTTGGTACAAAAGATTTGCGGATTATGTTGCTCAGACTGGTTTCTTCAATAGCAAATCTGATCATTCTCGGTTTATTTTCCGGTGAGGTACTGATCTAGCTTATCTTCTCCTTTATGTCGATGATATTATCTTAACTACTTCTTCAGATGGTCTACGCAAATCTATATGGTTCTTCTCAGCTCCGAATTTGCCATGAAGGATTTGGGACTCCTCCATTTTTTTCTCGGGCATTGCTGTTACTCGCCACCCGGGCGGACTATTTTTATCCCCGAAAAAAGTATGCTGAAGATATCATTGCTATCATTGATCGTGCCGGTATGTCATTTTGCAAGCCTTTCCCTACACCAGTTGATACTAAACCCAAGCTCAGTTCTTCATCGAGTACACCATATGCCGATCCATCCCATTACCGTAGCCTCATCGGAGCATTGCAATATCTTACATTCACCAGACCAGACATATCATATGTTGTCTATGTCTCTTCATGCACAATCCGATGAGGTTCACATGAATGCTCTGAAGCGCATCATACTCTACATTCAAGGCACTTTCACTCATGGCTTACATCTCTACCCCTCTTCAAAGACCACTCTGGTCTCGTACACTGACGCAGACTGGGTGGCTGCCCTGACACCAGACGCTCCACTTTTGGCTACTGTGTGTTCCTCGGCGATAATCTTGTCTTTTGGTCCTCAAAACGGCAAGCCACCTTGTCTCGTTCAAGTGCTCAAGCTGAATATAGGGGCGTCGCCAACGTTGTTTCTGAATCTTGTTGGTTGCACAACCTACTTCTTGAAATGCATTGCCCGATCACAAAAGCCACCTTGGTGTATTGTGATAACGTAAGTGCCATCTACCTCTCCGGCAACCCAGTCCAGCATCAGCGCACCAAACATGTCGAGATGGACATTCACTTTGTTCGTGAGAAGGTCACTCGAGGGCAGGTCTGTGTTCTACATATCCCATCTCACTACCAAATTGCGGACATCTTCACCAAAGGTCTTCCATTGCTTCTTTTCGACGACTTTCGGGACAGTCTCAGCGTTCATCCTACTCCTGTTTCGACTGTGGGGGAGTAATAGAATCCATATAGATCATGTAAATATTGTAAATAAAGTTATAGTTTATTTCCTATATCAAAGCTAGCGTATCTTCGGTTAGCAAAGTGATAGGCTAGAATCTTTCATATTATTTGTATATATAGTTATCTACACTATCAATGCAAGGTAAGGAATTCATTCCATCTTTCAAAAATACATAATATTATTATTATTGTTTATATTATCTAATATTCGATATTTATTAGATTTCAATACATTTAAATTAAGAATATCATATTATTAACAATTTTGAGATTTAATAATGCATAAAAAATTAATATATACCATGGGTCCCCCCACCAATACCAAATTTGGGGTATGAATAGTGTAGCCCTAAATTTGGGGTAGAACTGTTCACTATCCCAAATTTGGGAAATGGTTTGGGGATGGATAGAGCTTGTGGGCGGAGCCAAGGGTAGCAGAGACAACCAAAGGCACGAAGTTTGAAGTAGTTTGGTGGAGACCCGAACAGTTTTTGGTAGGAAGATAGTTGTTGAAAGGTTGGTATTAGTAGTCGATTTATGAGGTAAGTTGTTGTTCGGAAGGAAAACGACTAGAAGGGTAGTGGAAGAGATGCTTTGGAAAGCAGATAGAGGCATGTTTCAACAATATGGCGATGGCAGCATTTCGATAACTCATTGTGTTCCGAAGTGTGAGGCGGTGATGTGAGATGGAAGATGTCGTTGGTGGACAGGTGGACGACCAAGCCAGTGTCCTGGGCACCAGTGTACTCGCCTCCATTGTCCGAGTAAAAGGTGACAATGTTCGTTTTGAAATATTTTTCCACAAGGGCTTTGAAGCGAGGAAAGATGGTGGCAACATCAGACAAACCAGGTAAAGCCAGATATATAGTGTGTAGTGATTAACAAAAATCACATAATACTTGAACCCATCAACAGAATGAAGGGGGGAAGTTCAAACATCAGAGTAAATAGTTTGAAGTGGGGAGGTAAACACAACATTAGATTGATAAAAAGAAATTTTATGACTTTTATTGCATAAACAATCATTACGATAGGTTTGTTTAATACGAGTAGTGTCTAAAGCTAAACCAAAACTAGATAGAATCTGACGCTGTACGGGGTCAGCAGATGACCAAGCCGATGATGTCAGTCTTGGTGAGAGAATTTAGATCCTACACAGGCAGAGGGGCGAGGAGAGGGAGTAGTGGTCAGCCATTCATACACACCATCTTTAGATTGCCCCGTCAGCAGTATGCTCCCTGTCAGTAGATCCTTCACATGAGAAGACAATGGTAAGAACTCAACAGATGTATTATTCGAGATGTAGAATTGAGACATGGATATGAGATTCTTTTTCATATCAAGTACAAAAAGAACATTATGTTGGGAAAAAGTGTTTGATGGTGTATAAAGTAAGGAGGAACCAGATTTGGAAATAGTTAACCCAGTACCATCACCAATAACCATGTCATCTGTGCTCGTGTGTAGGTGGAGTGTACCATCACCATGTTGCCAGTGACATGGTGAGAAGCACCACTGTCAAGAAGCCAGCTCGGTGTCCCTATGTTCGTTGTGGTTGCTAAGGTGTGCCCATGGTTGCCACTTTGAGCCATTAGCTGAGTTGGCAGCAGCGGGTAGAGATGTGGTGGCAACCAATTCATAGTTGGGACAATGAGCAACCGTGTGTCCCTGTTGGCGACATCTTTGACACTTTCCAAGATATGGTCACTGTTGGCGAGGAGCAGTTGCTGAGGACTAGGAAGGTTGCCGAGGTTGCGAGGACAGATGCCGATCTTACGAGGATGGTTGCCGAGCAGACGAGATGTTGGTCCTCGGGGTAACAGGATTGGCCTAAGCAGGATGCGAGAAGGACGCGGCCTATGACCGTTTGAGAAGCAACTCGCGGTTGAAGAGTTTTTCATGAGGCTCATCGAACGAAATAGGAGTGTCACGACCTTCGACCACATCAATAATGTGGCGGTAGTCATCATCTAAACCCCCGAGGATGATCTCAATGAGATCCTCGTGGTCGAGTGGTTTTCCAAGAGAAGCGAGCTCATTAGCACGATCTTTGACAGATTGGATGTAATCGGTGATCAAATGAGTGCCCTTGGACGCTCGCTTGAGATAGTCCTTGATCTGCTTGATATGACCACGAGTTGGGCGAGCATAGGTGTGAGCAAGAGTTTGCCATGCATCACGGGTAGTGGCGGCCTATTGGATCAAGGGAACCAAGGGAGAAGAAAGGAAGCCAACAAGGGCACCAAACAAAAGTTTGTCCTACCAAATCAAAGGTTGGTAATGCGGGTTAGGTGTTGAAACGTCCTTTGATGTGTGAGCATCCTTGGCAAGGACGGTGGGAGGCGAACATGGGTGTGAGCTATCTACAAATTTGTAGAGGTCATAGCCAATGAGGGTTGCCTCAATTTGGAGTTTCCAAGCGATGTAGTTGGTGGAGGTGAGTTTGGTAATGTTATGGTGAGAGATGTTTATGAGGTCGAAAGTTTGGATTGGATCAACAGGTTTTTGATGGTGAGAGTTTGGTTGTCGGTAGCCATGGAGGCGGAAGTGTTTGGGTGGCGGCGACGGCAAGAGGAAAAAGGTTAGGAGCAAAACTCTAATACCATGTAGAAATTCACAATTGATAGGAATAACGATGTAGCATTTCCATTGATTGAATCATATATTTATATAGGGAGATACAATTAGGGTTGCACTAGGAGTGTGATACAAGAAACCTTTACAAATGAATGAATCATAATAAAGAAATAAACTATATACGGTAGTTACTATTAAACACTAATTACAATAAATAAAGGAATAATTCTAATGCTAAATACGTGTGATTGGCTATATTGTTTGTCGTGGTGTACAATTGATGAGAAGTTAGGAAGTACATTTATGGACAATGAAATGTATTATGCATTGATTTTTGAATTTTCCTAGGTGACCCGGCCATAACATTGTTACTGTAACGCCCCAAAATTTTGGCCCAACTATAGGGGCTCACATAATGGCCATGTCACCAATAACCTCAAAAATCATACTAAAACTCAAAACGTAATTAATAAATCTTCCACGTAAGCATCAAATATTCGAACATAAATCCCTTAATAAAATTTACTTACAATAAAAACATATGTCTAAATAAATATCCCAAAATCCAATTAACGATTATAAATAATAGTTCAAAACATAACGAAGTTTTAATCTCTTCAATTGAACCGACCGAACCGAACCAAAATTTTCATGTTTTCATTCCTTACTTATGTCCTGAAAGAAAAGGAGTAGGAAAAGGGTGAGCGAACAAAACCTCAGTAAGTTCATATACAACCCCTCCGGTTTCTTAGGAGGAGTTGACTAGGAAGAAAGTCAAACGATATATAGTGTAAACAATAAAAATGGAGATGTCAAAGGAATTATTTTTCTTGATATCCACAAGATTAAATACACATTGATTGAAGAACAATTAACGAGTTCGCAAGAACCAATCAATTCAATATCAAATACTAAGGAGGATGTTATGATCACATAAGCGGTCATTTTAGACCAAACAAAAGGTGGCTCCAAGGAACCTCAAATATCAAAGTACCCCAAAAGTGTCAAAAGCAAAATGGTATATCCGGATTACCCCACCATAGTTCCTATGATGTAATGTCGCCTTAACATGCCAAATGGTCATTCAAATTGTCTTAGTGATCATAACGGAGTTTTTCAAAAAAATAATAATTACAATTTCAACAAAATCAAATACCAATGATAACCGAATAAAATATCACACATCGAGTTTAAACAATTTATGATATTCTTAAAGCAAATTCACGATTAAGAATAACGAAAGAACGGATACGACGGGATTTCAAATTCAAATACCAACCCAAGGTCGGCACACATTATCAAAGAAAGGTAAATGCCAAGGAAATAGCGGAAGCCTAACATTTTGGAATTAAGAATTCACAATAACCTAAATGATGCATAATCTCTTACCTTAGTAATACGGTGGAAATTTAACTCGAGCACAATGCACCACTACCCGCGCTTAGCCAAATTTAAAGTATCATAATACAAAATAACATTCTGAATTTAGGGACCTTCTAATACAAATTTAAAACATAATTAACAAACCCTAAATATAACGTTAATATAATAACTTAAGGTCTATTTCCAACTATTGTAACTAAAGTGTAAGTTTCTGAAATTATAAGCACTTATTAATAGAAACTTCAAAATTAGGGAATGAACCTTTTTTTCAAACCCAAAGTACAGGGGATGAATATGTAACTCAGATTCATCCTCCCACAAATTGCTTCCCTTATTTACTGCTTGTTTCCTTTTTCCTTTGTTTGTGTGTTTGACTTTCCAAAACTAATAGAATACAATTTTCTTACTTTTCCTCCTACCTCACCATTCCTTTTTCTTTCCCCTTTTCTTTTCTTCTCCCGCATCCAGATATCTCTCTCTGTTTCAATTTTTTTAATTTCTTTTTCCAATGAAACAACCAAACGAAGCATTTGCAGAAATCATTTGCTGAACCGATTTACCGATTATCACCAAGGAAACCCAGATATATAATTGGTCTGCAAATTTCCGAATTCAAGGCTACATAATCGATCTGCATGATATTATTTGTTATTGTTGATTCCTTCATAATTATGAAACCCAATTTCATAATTCCTTCATTCTTCCTTCTTTGATTTCCAAACATTATTTGTTACTGTTGATTAATTCTTCTTCCTCTATCCAACCCAATTCCAAAAGAAATTTCTACAAGATTTAGGAAAACATAGGAGCAAAGTGTTCGAAATCGAAAGGAAGTTTGTTTACCTCAACTCAGCTTTTGCGTCACAACCGGCAAGTTTTTCCTTCCTATCCTGCCGCACTTCTCCGTTTGTCTTCTTCAGCAATTTCTTCCCGAATTCCGGTTCACTCCTACTCTGTTTCTTAGTTCTGGAAAAAGTGACTAACCTGTTTTCTTATTGCTTTCAATTATAAATACTATAAGGCTTGCTTGGGAAGAGAAAGAGGCGTCCATTGACGTGCCTCCATCGATTCCCCTTCTGACGTTGTTCCTTCCGGTTGCTTCTCGTCATCTGTTGTAATGATAGTATTATTATTATACTCCCTCCGTCCCTAAATTATCGTCCTCCTTTCCTTTTTCGTCCGTCCAAAATAATTGTCCACTTTAAAACTTACCTTTTTAGAACATCACTTTTACCACTTTACCCTTACTTTTTCACTCTACTTTAATTATGGGCCACATATACATGGATATTAAAGGAAACTACACATTAAACCAATATAAATAATCAAGTCAATTACTTTTTCTTAAACTGTGCGCCGGGTCAACCCAGACGATTATTTAGGGACGGAGGGAGTAATTTTTTTTGAAGAAACTAATTATGACCACTTATGTTATTATTATATATATTTATGTTTTTTTAAACTATTTCTAATGGGCCAATGCTCTAAATAAAAGAGCTCACTAATCCAAGTCCAAGCAAAATACACAAGATCCAACTTTGGGCTTTTAATATTCAAACGCAACTAGGCCCAAACGATATTAAGTTTAGCCCAAAACAAATTTACAATATTAATAATATAATTAATATTTTTATTCCAAAAATTTGGGTATATTACAGTTACTCCAAATATTTATTTGAGAGACAAAGCGATATTGTGCTGTGATAAACATAAGGAAGGTGAATATTTGGTCTATACTTTTGGATACTACTTATTATGACACTTATAGAACATAGAATTGATATGGAGAAGCCTAGTTGAGGTGTAATAGTACTGAATGAAGACCATCCAATATGTTCATATATCAATTACATATACACAATGAAATCTTCATTTACCTCGCCAAGTAGATCACCCGTACTGCCCCTAAGGGGGTGGCCCAGTGGTAGACATGGGACTTTACAAAGTGTGAGGTCTCAGGTTCGATCCCTTCTCATGCCCCCCTTAGGAGTTAAAATAAAAAAAAAAAAATAAAAAAAAAGATCACCCGTACTGAAGTCAAAAATTCTTTTTAAGTTGGAATCAAGCCAAAATGTATAGTAATTTATTGCCTTGTATATTCTCTCCATCAAAATTAAAAATTATGGGAAGCATATCTTCTCATTCTTTAAGTATGCGTTGACATTGATACATATTCCCCTATCTAAATGACCATTTCTTTATTTGGCTACAAGATGAGTTGTTATTTTTAATATTTGGTGTTTTTCCCCATCAATTAGGTATTTGAATGACGTGGATTACTACGGAGGATTTGAACAGGAAGATCTTGACCAGCTATTCCAAGCAATTGAATCAAATTACAAGGCATGGTGCTCAGGGTTCGCCCCACTAGCTGTCGGTGGAGACATGGACTCGGTGGCAGTACAAGAATTTAGTAGGACCTTGTTCAATATGAGACCAGACATAGCCTTAAGTATAGCCCGGATCATATTTCAAAGCGACATGAGACATGTGTTGGGTCTTGTTAGTGTACCTTGCCATATTATACAAAGCATGAAGGACTTGGCTGTGCCTGTTGTGGTCTCTGAGTACCTTCACCAGAACCTTGGCAGTGAATCAATTGTTGAGGTCATGTCAACTGATGGTCATCTCCCTCAGTTGAGCTCACCAGATGTGGTAGTTCCTGTGCTACTTAGGCACATCCGTTGTGATATTGCTGTGTAATATGTTGTTTGCTTTACCTGATTCCAGTTGTGTACTAATGTACTTTAATGTTGTGTGTGTGTACTCTCATCTGTTCGTGTGGTTCAATTCCCCAAGCATTATTGTGAACCTTAGATGGATGTAATTAAAGTTTCTCTTCTAAGCAAGACAAAACAACTTCTAGGTTTATTAAATTGGGAGAATCTGTACATTCTCAAGTTTGATGGACATGACTAAACTGCCATTTTGTAGTAAAGGTTTAAATCTATAGCAAACTAGCAATTTTCGTGGTCGGGTGACATACCAGAAAAGTAGTAGTCTTGCAAAGTGGGGAAGTGTATAATTGGCACTAGTATAGTTGTAGAGTCATGATGGCTTCTACAAAGTAATAAACATTATATGAGTGCCCAGCTCCGAGACGGCCCCGCCACCGAAAAGGTGGGTGGTTTCAGAACATGGAAACGCGTGGAATACACTTGGGTATGGTCGTGGACTCTAAAAATTGTGAATACATAGGTCGCCACGTTCATTTTATGGTTAAACAGAGAAAAACTAAAAATACCAAAAAGTGTATTGGTCTGGGGGCTAAGTTACAAGTTAGGAAGGGGTTAGAACACAACTCGTCCTATTGATCTTATTTGGGTTTGGCTAAATAACATGCTTAGATTATCGTGTTTAGTTTAGATTTTCATTATATATATATATATATATATATATATATATATATATATATATATATATATATATATATATATATAAGATTTTCATATATATTTACACATAACATGTACAAGCATGATAATATTATTATCTACATTTATGTTATATAAGCGAAATATATAACTAATTATCATATTATTCACAGGTGATATAATTTATCTATTATTATTGTTTTAATTACGGGATAGAATAATAAAGGGGTACCTACCTCTTGTAGCGTGAAATTCTGATCTCGGTATATACGCCTAAACTTTAGCCCACTAGGCGCTCATAGTTTGTGGTGTGCTCTCCATGTCGTCTCTTGAAAGAGAAAGTATTTTTTGTTGTTGTTGTACCATCATTGTTGTTGTTGTACCATCTTCATTGTTGTCGTTATTCGAGCAGCGTGACAGCGTGTTTTGACTTTTAGATCGGCTCTTCGGGGGCAAGGAATGAGGGGCTCGCTTGCTCGGGCAAGGGAGGAGGCTGCCAAGGGGGCAAGAGGCCATGGGTCAAAGGCTCGACGGCTCGCTTGCACAAGGCAAGGGAGGCGGAGGCTGAAAGCCTTTGCTCATTTCACTAGTGAAGGGAGGAGAAGAGAGAAGGAAGCATGAGGGAGAAGGTTGGGTATGGGAAGTGAGAGGCTGAAGGCCTCTATATATAGGAAAACCACAGGCCATGCGACCGGAGGAACCTGGCAGGAGAAGCTTGTACACTGAGCAAGAAAATTCGTCCATACAACGTAGCAAGTGCACTAAATGGAATGAGGTAGAAAACAAATCGGGGTGCGGCACATGCAATTCTGGACGCCGCGCCCCAACTTGTAATCATGCACAAATTTGAGCTTTTTCATTCTGCTCCACTGTCAAGTTATCTTTTCATTTGATCATTCTGCTTAGGGGTGGCAATGGCTGACACGACACGATAGCACGAACCAGCACGACACGATTATAGAGACAGATGACACGATAAGACCAGCACGACACAACACGACATGAATCACGACACGAAAGACACAAAATTGTTAATATATTCAAAAATAATAATTATTGTTATATTATGATCAAATTAGATATATAACATAAAAACACGATAGTGAGGCACAAACACGACATGATAGTACGAATTACCACCCCTAATTCTACCCCCGAAAGGCTAACATAATCTAACGTCCGTTAGTCCTTTTTATATAACAAATATATTTTTGGACATTTTAGGAAATGGGGGGGGGTACGAAATTGGGGTGTCTATAGAGCCCTTTAACGACAGAGTTTTTAAGTGGACGCAAAGTCCACAAGCAAACGGACGTCGTTAATAAAGTAGCTTTCCAATTTCGAGACATTGTATCACCGGGGAAAGTTTTGAATATTTGAAGGTATTTTGCAATGCAAGTTAGACAGTGATCACGATCTCTTCCCTCCTCTCTTCTTCTTTTCCTTTTATTTTCCTTTTTTTTTTTTTTGACATTCCCAGGACTCGGGGTATGTACCATTCCTAGAGATCAGTTTGCAATCAGAGATTTTGACCGAGATTCTTTTCTCGCATCATTTCTAGAACTCGGGGTTTATACCCCTTAGGGAAATGACTAGAAATCGTAGATATCGACCAAGATTCTTCTTTTCCTTCTATTTTTTTTATGTTTTTGTAACCTTCCCAAGACTTGGGGTATATACCCTCCTCGAGATCAGTTTGCAATAAGAGATTTTGACCGAGATTCTTTTCTCTCATCATTTCCATGACCCGGCGTTTATACCCCTTAGGGAAATGACTAGAAATCGGAGATATTGGCCGAGATTCTTTTTTTTCTTTTTCTTTTTTGAACCATTCCCAGGACTCGGGCTATAAACCCCTCATGGAAATTATTAGTAACCGGAGATCTCAAAGGATATTGTTGTATGATTTCCGGGGTATATACCCCTAATGGAAATGATTTGTGGCAGAGATTTCAAATGACATTGTTGTATGATTTCCAGGATATATACCCCTAATGGAAATGATTTGCAATCAAAGATTTCAAATGACATTGTTGTATGATTTCCGGGGTATATACCTCTAATGGAAATGATTTGTAATCAGAGATTTTGACCAAGATTCCTTTTTCACACCATTTCCAGGACCCGCGGTTTATACCCTTTATGGAAACGACTAGAAATCAGAGATATTAGTCAAAATTCTTTTTTTTACCATTCCTAGGACTCGGGGAATATACCCTTCGTAGAAATGATTTGTATATTGAAATGACAGTGTATATGGAAAATGACATGTATATGAAAATGGCATGTATATGGAAATGATATGTGTATTTAAAATGACATGTATGTTGAAAAGAATGTATATTGAAAGACATGTATATTGAAATGCATGTATATGGAAATGATATGTATATTGAAAATGACATGTATGTTGAAAAGTATGTATATTGAAAGACATGTATATTGAAATGCATGTATATGGAAATGACATGTATATTGAAAAGCATGCATATTGAAATGACATGTATATTGGAAGACATACATATGAAAATGACATGTATATTGAAATGACATGTATGTTGAAAAATGACATGTAAATCAAAATATCATGTGTATGTGAAGTATGTATGTGTGTGTATATTTTATGTTGTGACGCATGAAAATTATGTATGAGATATTTGATGCATGCAAATATTAAAAATGCAATACAGGTACCTGTTGTTGTTCATGTGTTGATGTTGTGTGTAGACAAATGTTGTGTGTAGACAAATGTTGTGTTGTTGGGCCGGGGGCCGTTTTAGTTAACTTTCCATTGATGGGTGTTAACTTTCATTAAGTAAATGTTGTTGGAGGGGTAACTTGCAAACTTGAGCAGCTGAGGGGTTTAAGAGTGTAAGTCAAAACTTCGAGGGAGGGGAAGGAAAATTTCTTTCCCTTTTGTGCATTCAGCAGCAGCAACAACAGACCTTCATCTGTTTTCCTCCATAACTACCGCCTCTTGCTTTCTTCATCTTCCTCAAATTTCTTCATTTTTCAACCATTTCTCTTGAAATTCATTACATTGTGTGTGTAATGGCTTTGTCTTTGCGATCCCATAAAGGAAAAACCCTAGCAAGCTCCGAATCAGGTCGGAGAAATCAAGGTGAAAAGTCATTGTCGAGGAATGTCAAGCAATATGAGTTCTCCACGGACGATTGGGAGAATATTCGTAGAGATCCCGGCACTCACATCTCAACTTTGGCTCCACCCGCTGTAAGTCTTCAATTTTTGTTTAGATCAATTTCGCCCCAAATTTTGAATTTTGAATTTTTGTCGGATGATTTTGTGTTGTTGCTTGTTGAATTTCCTGCAATGTTAGTACGTATGGGCAACATGTATTGACATAACAGAGCAATTTATGGCAGAATATGTATTTTATTTGGAGAAAAAAATATCAATTGTGTATATGTTAACTGTGTGTTATGCCTACTTTGACTGTATATATGAATGTAATAAAATGTAAATCTATCTAGTAGGGAAATATGATTGTGTAGAGGGATGTAATGAGATGACAGATTCATGTTTTATTTTCTCTACGTGACTTCGTGTGTGCACAAATTTGTGGTCGAAGTTGATGAAAAAGCATGTTGTATGTTTGACTATTTGACTATGCGAATTAGTTAAGAATGCTATGTGCATAAAAAAAATGCTTTATGTAATATTGTTTCTCCGGACAAAACCGGATGACATTAAGATTCAAATAAACAAATTTATTTATTATTATCATCATTTGTTAGTATTATTTATCGACATCATGCAATATTATTTAGAAAATAAAATGTTTGCATTTTTTTTCTTAAATATACAAACATATGAGATGTTAAATATTTTCGAATGATAGATGTGCGATCAAAGTATTTAAACATGCATCACAAATAGACAAATAAAACTTCATGTTTGAAAATGAAGAAAATATATCTATCACATGTGTGTTAAATGAGGCGTAAGAAATGCAAGATGTTGTATGTATGTACATGAGAAATATAAAAATATGTATGTATACATGGCATATGGGCAGAATGAAATGTGTGCATGACATATATGTACAAGAATAAATATGTGGGCAAATAGCGGAATTAAATAATGTGTGTAAGAAGAATTTTGTGCAAGAATATTATTACACGTGCGTTGTGATAAATGTTTGAATTATTTTCTTTTTGGGTTCGTAAAGACCTGACGGGCCTACATGCCAGTGCAGAGAATCTGCACAAGATATATGTGTTACTCCCGTCGCGGGCGAAACTACTTGTGGAGCAGACTGGGTTGGCTCCTTTCATGAGGGTTGTGGATTCATCCCACATCGATCTATCTATACACAAGATATTGAGGGAATATTGGTGGAATACTACCCATACCTTCCACTTTGCCTGAGGCAAGATGACTATGACTCTAGCCGATTTCGCGATGATTACCTGGTATCCCGACAGGACTCGACATTGATCTCGCACTGGATAATGACCTGCGACTTCACCCGGATGAGGTGAGTAATCTGATGGGCTTGGAGCCCGAGTACAAGAGCGGAGATGAGATCCGCATTGCTAGGGTGAAGTGGTGGCTTGAAACCAATGCTCAGTTTGTAGACAATGCGGACGATGAGGCTGTGGCACATGTGACTCGGTCATTACTCTTCTTTTTCCTAAGCACCACCTTGTTTGCCAATGCGTCTACCATGCTGTGGGTGTCTCTTCTAGCGAGCCTCAGTGATCTGTACGACGTCTCACGGAATGACCGGGGACAAGCGGGTTTGGCTACACTCTAGTTCTCTATGGATCAGGCGTGTCGTAAGAGCGTAAGGAACCTGACCGGCTTTTCTGTCGACTGAGAGGTAAAATTTTACTGTACATTTTTTTACATATGTTTTATGTACTTGTATTATTGTTTTTGTTGTTTTCTAGTGAACTTTATATTTTTATTGTTTTGTTTTTCTTTGCAAGTATGGGCTTACAACGTGTTTGATTTTGCTCTGTTCCATTGCCGAGTTCGGCTCCAGGTGCCTTCTTTCTTTGCGGAGTACCTCAAAAGCAACCGGGTGTAGGTTAGGCGAAGTATTCCTCTGTTATCTGAGGAGACTGTGCGTGTTGCTATGGACCAGTCGCGTGTTGACTTGGTCAACTTCTTCCCTTGGCAAGGACTGTCTGGTCATTACTTGACTGATGTGGAGAATGAGCACTCGTCGCATACTGATGAGGTTAGTGAAGTGCGACTCCATGTATCTGGGAGAACGGGTTAACCGGTAGCACTTTCCTGTAACGGTAGCACCATTGACTCCACCGGCTCCTCCGCCATGGATGATTGTGCCAGAGTTTATTCCTGGAAAATATCATTATATGGCCCGGTTCATTGTTCGTGCTGAGGCGTACCCGAACATGACATACCGAGAGTTCCTCAGGACCATTCTTCACACAGGCCCTGCTAGACGTGCCTCGGATGCTATTGGACCTTCTCGTCCTGTTGCTAAGACGCCACCTATGGCTTACATCCCCTCTCAGGTTCTTGTTGACGTGCATTTTAGTGTTCATGCATGCAATTATTGTATTTTTTAAACTGTTTGTTTGTTTGTGTCAGATGGACGCTCCGTCTTACCGTAGGCTGCTGAAGACATTCTTCGGTCTTACCGCATTGTACTAGCAGGCAAAGGACGAGCTCTCGTGTCGTGGAAACGACGCTGTCAGTTGCGCCAAACGTCGAGATGGTGACAACGAAGTCGGTGGATCTGGCCGAAAATGCCCTCGGGTGATGGGGGTTGGTACCAGTAATCCTACCCCGCCAACCATGAAATCGGGGATGTCGAGGAGTGCATCGACCCGATAGTAGAAAATAAATAAAAAAGTATTCTAATTATTTTGTTTTGTATGTATTTACATTTATGCAAACCTGTATATATTTTATAGACAAAGAATTAATTTTTTTAATTTTTGCGATGCATCCTAATTATTAAGGTATGTGAGACTCAAGAAATTAATTAATTTGTTGTGCACACTGTATCTGGGTGAGGTGATAGTTTGGATAGTTGTTTTGGGGCTAATGATAATGTTTAAGGTAGTTATATCGGGGAGGGATGCTAAGGGACGGCCCCTCCCCTTTCCTTCTCTTACAATGAAGCAGAAGTAGAAGCAGGATTGTAGGTTAGGTTTGTAGTGTAAAGTTTGACAAACTCTTTTGACAAGAAATGAATACACATGCAGTATGGAGACTTTCAAGGCCAATGCTGGGGAAAATGGGCATAGAAACAAAGTAGGAAGGGGGAGCGACACATGTAAATCTGGGTGCCACGCCCCAACTTGCAATTCCTGCCTGTTTTTTCTTTCCTTTTCTATAATGTTGGGCTGATGTCTGCTATTATTTCTTTATCTCTATTGTTGCGTTACCTTTAAAAGGCAACTCTGCTACGTATATCTTTCATGCCAACAACAACCTATTTGTCTTTCACAAACTCCGTATATGTTTTCCTTCTGAAAGCCTCTGCTTATTGTCTGTTGTCTTCCCTTCTGCCGGTAGCAAATTGTATTTGTATTTCTGTCTGTTGGCTTTTCATCTCAAAGCCCATATATAATGTCCATGTTATCTCTGTTAAGCAAAATAATTTACTTCTCTGTGTCTACCTTCTGTATACATAAATGGATGCTCTATTTATTACTACTGTCGGTATAGAGGTGTATGAGGCTACTCTGAACCAACGGATGAATGAGTTCCGTGGAGGGGAATGACGACGTTTCCACCATACTTATGCCTTTTGATGTGTTTAGGGCTGGGCTGTCATGCGTATACATTGGGACATAATTCAGGATGCCTCTTGTTTTTGGTCAACGCAATACCACTTGTTTAATTTCTCGCTGCACGAGATGTGTCCCACTTATGAGGAGTTCTGCACGATGACCGACACTCGTGTAGGTGAATGGATTGTGGTTCCCAATGTGAATCGCAATTTAATTATGGTTGCTAGAGAGATGTTTGGGTTTGACCTGGAGACTACCCAAAGGCTTGTTCACGGTGATTTGTCCGACTTGACATATCTGCCAACTCTCTTTATGCCGGCCGTATCAGGACGATGTCAAATATCTGAAGCGGCGGAGGGCAGCTTTGTTTCTATGTATCCTAGGAAAATTCTTCCTAGTGAGTTATCATAGGACCATAGATGTAAGGGCTATCGATATTGTGCTGCAGGTTCGAGATAGTCGGGTGAATGTTGTCCCCCTTATTCTACATGCTACCCTAGAGGGCTTAGATGCTTACTCTTCAGATGATGACCATTTTTCATCCGGGAGTCCAATCTTGGTCCACAAGTGGCTGGAAAAGCATTTCAGAGTCGTTCTCTCTTCTGTCCTAGGCAGGGATGAGAGTTATGATCCCATTGGATACGGGTCCCGCGGTCTATATCGGACAAACCGTGAAAATGAAGTGCAATGGGTGGAACACTTTCTATACGTGAACTCTGCAGATATAATGTGAGTAGTCAGGCACTAGCGGATCCACCGTTTTTATCTGTACACCGGAGAGTATGCCCAGGTTGTGTTGGTGGGTCTGCGTAGGGTAACTTTCTAGTTACCTTATAGAATTCTTCGCCAGTTTGGGTGGGAACAGGTTGTTCCGTATCAGAGCCGGCCTCTGATGCCTCTGTGTTCGAGTGATGACGACATTCTCTGGGCTATCCAAGGCTTATGGAAATGGGGGTATGCATCGTGGATCGATGCCTCTAGCCGTTCTGCAAATATTTTCCTATCGTCTGCATATCTGTCGTGGCTGGTTGTGTATACAGGGGAACACTCTTGCATTAACCGAAGGACTCTCATGATTATCTTGGGTCATAGAGTCTCGAATGGTTTGGATGCCCGTCTCATAGAGATCGGTGAGGATGTAGATAGCTCGGGTCCTCCGGCTTTACCAGTTATACATCGATCCAACAGACGTCTTCCAAGTAGTGAGGCCCAGGGGTAGTATGGTCATGAGAGCGCTGGCCCTAGTAACACTCTATGGAAAGGTAATGATGTACGACTGGATGATGCGGGACCAAGTCATACTATTGGTCGCCAGAGCAATGCAGGTAGATCTAATGCTGGTGCGGGACTTAGTAATGCAGTTGGTAGATTTCTTAATGTAGCGGGCCCTAGTGATGGCGCAGGACAAGTAATGCTGTGGGACCTGAGGACGGGTATGCGAGAGTGATGAAGAGAGTTCAACTCTTCTTAACAGGGTGAGGCTAGGGTAGTAGCGGCACCTCGACGTAATGTCTGGTATCGGCTCGGCCGTCGAAGAGATTGATCATGGATAAGTATATAGGGGATGCTTAATGACTACCCCGGGGTTGCTGTTTGTGGGATGTGATATATTGGTATTGTTTAGAGATGTTAATAATTATTTCAATGTTGTAGACATACTCCATAGTTGTTTTATTATGGACCTTATTAATGTTTTATATTTTATAATGTGAGTCGTGGTTTTCCCATTTTTGTTGGTCAAGAGACTGCTGTAAACTTATTGGACCATGTTGTAATATATTCTGCAACGCTTGAATGAACCTCTGCCCATTTTTGTCTTCTGATGTCTTCGGTCGTTTCTGTTGTTTCCGACCTTTCTGTTGTCTTCGACAGTCTTTGGTGTCTTTGACTGTTCTTGTTATCTTCAACGGTTTTGGCCCCTTTCAACCATTTTCTATTATCTTCGGTTTTAACCGTTTTCTTGTTATCTTCAACCGAAGCCTAAGGCTGCCTATGTTTCCTCAAAATGAGGCTCAGGTCGACTAGTTCTTCCCCAAAGGGAAGAACTTGTTTTTTTTGTGGAAGACCTCTGTAGATTGTACGTTGTAGGCTGTATGCTATAGATCATACGTTGTAGTTATATGCTGAAGATTGTGCGCTGTAATCTGTATACTAGAGATCGTACGCTAGGGACTTTATCTCTCTCCCCTTTTCTCATGGGTTTTAATTTTTTAGTTGCTCAACCTTTTGCTTAGGCCACACTTTCGCGTTTTTGACCTACCGAACCCTTATTTCTCCTTACCCATTTCTTTTTTATTTGCTTTAATTTTTGCCTAGGCCGCCCTTTCGGGTTTTCGACCTACGGAGCTGAGGAAAAAGATAAAGTATTGGGGCCGTCACAACATGTTATATTAGCATTACCCGGGGCCTATGTGTAGTATCGTTTCAGTTTATCCATGTTGAAGGGCTAAGTGAGATCTTCCCCATCCTGATTGGTGAGGAACATGACACCTCTTAACTGTATTTGTCTGATTATGTATGCTCCCATCCACGAAGACTTCCATTTTTCCCTGGTGTTGACGTAACTGGGAGGCTTCTGATGATGATGTTGTTTTTCCTTTGGGGTACCAAAGTGATCTGAGAGGTATATTGGCTTTCAATTTCCTTGTCCGTATCTCCTCATCTTTATGGATTTCCACTTCCTACTATAGCATCGGAGTTTCCATAAGGGAGGTACCTTGTATGCTCAAGGTAGACAGACTGAAGATTCTTTATAAGTATCTTAGTTGATTCAGTCGGATTGGGCTCGTCCAAAGTTTGCGCATGTTTTCTTTTCTTATTGGGTGTATGACTCGAGCTTTCTCTTTTCCGAAGAGTTACTGTTATCCTGATTTCCTTTGAAATTTGTCAGCACTCTGGCCCCAAGTATTTTAGTGTGGTTCTGTCTGCTAACATGAGATATTGTTTTACAGCCCCTGCTAAGGTCTAGTGGGAATTAAAACCATTGCTTTAAACCTAGCCCCTCGTTTTGTATTCTGGTGGTATGGGGCAACCAATTCCCTCAAGATATGTTGGGTATTTTGGACTTTCGCGGAAAAATGGCTGAAAGTTTGCAGAGTCAATGATCGTGTGGAGAACTCTCCCTTCTGAGCGTTATTTCTTTGGAGATTTTCAATATTTGTCTCTATTCTCAAGACCGGAGATGTGTCGCACGCTTTGTTGCAGCGGGTTCATCCCTGTGGTTGGTCGAGGTGCTTGGTAAACATTATGGGGAGGTGCAATACTTGCGGGCCCTGCCTGACGACCAAAATCATTGAATGGGAGGTAGGTTGTAACCGGTCCCTGTGGGTTACAACTTCTGGGATATGTATGCGGGTTATTCTTGAGTGGGTCAGTGGTGGAGAAGGGAAAGTTCCCCAGGTGCTAGTATGGGGCATTGATAGATGTGTTTTATACGCATCTATGAGGTACTTATTTAGCTTAGAAATAACAATTCCACGAGGCTTTTGGCTACTAATATGTGTTTTGGAGCTTAATTGTGAGTTTCAGGGTTTTGGATGAATTTATGGAATTCTTGAAGGTTTTATGTGAAGAATTGAAGAAGGGTGCAAAGTGCAGAGTCAAAAAAGAAGAAGGATCAAAATTAAAGCAGACCTTGTGGTTGCATTCCTTAGGGACCTTGCCCCGCAAGGTTCCTAGAAAGTCACCCTGGAAGAACTGAAGACCTTGCAGTCGCATGCCTCCAGCACCTTGCGACCACAAGGTAGCCGACTTTGCTATGACGGGAATTTCAGTCCAATTGTATGTCTTGCCCTGTAACTTTTAGTATAAATTACAAACCTTGTAGCCTTAAGTTAGAGGTCCGAAATTAGCATTAGGATACAATTTTTATTAGTTTGTAATCATAGTTTTTAGAGATCGTTTATGTATTCTTTCATCCATCCGATTAGTTCGTCGTTGATAATGTACTAACCGCTCATATCTAGGAAGGTGGAGGTAACTTGTATCGAATCTTTTGCTCTATATTAATTTATTATTCAATTAAGTCTTGTTGATCGCAGAGTTTATCAATCTTTTTGCTATTTGGTTTTTTCCTAATTAATGGTATCTCAATAATTTAAAGACCTAGGGGTGCGGATAATTGCAGGATTGTGTGAATATGTCGTATATTGGCCCACCTCTGTGAGAAATTAAACCTATCGATGCCTGAGAATGATAAGTTAGGTTTAGGTTCATATGTTCTTAAGCTTCAGGTATATCCTTGGTTGAATTATTGGATGGAGGCTGAATTATAATTCAACTTAGTGACACTAAGACTGCAAATTGTGAACCAACTAGTGACTAGCTCGTCCTTCATGGTGACTGCGCCCATTATTTGACTCCCTCTCACGGGGTTCAGAACGAACTCCCACTAGCCTCTGGGGATCCCGGCCCGGCCTGGAGACACCTACCACCTGACTCTGCACAGGTACAACTGGAAGTAGATCCAGCTTAATAGAAAGTGGAGGCTTACCCATAGCGATCAACGGTTGATTCAATTGATGCATTTGTCCTAGGTACAACGCTCGTTGACGCATAGCCTCCTCACGGAATTCATGAGCAAGGCCAACCGCGGCTACAGCACTGCGAGATAACGATTCCAAACCAGCTGGTAACAGGCATCATGTGGAAGAGGAGGAGGCAGAATGTTATCGACATGCACCTCCACACTGGGAGTAGCCGTATGACCATCCTCTGGAAGGTTAACACCATTAGCATCCATGATTAGAGCTTAAAAAAGTCATCGGAAAAGGATTGAAAAACTTCGATTCCCGACAACTAAACCAACTGATGTATCCAAAAGATTCAAATACACTGGGCTTTACGAATTAGGAGATATGGGATTTGTATCTCTTCGATCCAAATCTGTCAATCAAACTCAGACCACGTGAACTAGGCAGAGGTTTACCCTGCAAATGCAATCAAGTGTGAAAATTAGCTTACACACAAGTGATATACCAATTTGATAGAGTTTAGGTCTATAAAAGTGAACGTACCTTTTCCCCTTGAGGAAGAAGGGTTTATATAGGACCAACCTTAAAGGATGGGACGTGGACACTTAATGCATGGGCGTGAAAAGTGGGCACGTCCGGAACGTGGGGCGGATTTCCCGGTATTAACTCCCCATGTTCTGGATGACCGTTAACATATCCCTGGTGGGACTAGCTATGATCGCTGAGACATCTGTCTGCTCACTACACTCTTGGCCCCCCAACGACGAACAGGAAGTTATTTGCTTGGTATGTCTGGGGCAGATTTACACCCTTGCTCGCTTATGAATCGAGCATGCGCCGTGATGTTTGGACGTGATTCGCTCGTGACAATGGTGTTGGTGTGCTTGGCACGTGATCGCTACTTGAGCCTTTCGGGTTAGACATCTCACGTATCATGCTCAAAAAGTTGTTTGTGTAAGAAAGATTCTACACCGCCGATGGATGGAAGTTTAATTCTTATTAATTACTACTAACAGATGCTACTGCTGTCACATGACGATTTTTTTGTTAAAAGGATTAATTTCACCAAAAAATTACGAATTAATCTATATCCATTAATTATTAATTACATTATTTCTGAAGTTCTTTTTCTACAGAAAATTACTACACAAATATTTCAGTTACCTATTCATTGATCAATTTCAATATTTGCATTATTTTAGTTTTGTTCAAAGTATTCTAATTTAATTTTAATTACTTATAAAAAATTTAAAAAATCATCTTATTATAAATAACTTTTATAAATAAAAATATTATTCGAAACGCGTATTGCATGGGTATAAACAACTGTATCACCCATACCGAAGTTAAAAAACAGTTCAAGTTGGAATCAGGCCAAAATGTATTAGTAGTTTATTGCCTTTTATATCCTCCCCATCGAAATTAGAAATTATGGGAAACATACAAATCTTCACGTTCTTTTTGTGGTAACCAGGTGTTTTCCCTGCTGAAACCGTAGTAAAATAAACTAGTAAAATTTGTTGTTAAAAAAGAAAAAGAAAAAGATTCTCATTAAATGTTTACTAGTTTTACATTTGTGCGTTAAACGCACGTGCATATATCTCTTTTAATTAAATTATACTCAAATAAAATAAAGATTATAAATAGAATTTAAAAAAAAACATGATGAAGGGAACATATTACTATCGGTATAATTGATATCATTTAATCAATTATTTTATAAATTGCTTAAGTCATTTTCTCGTTCATAATTTTCTAGAGTTTAATTATTGATTTTTTTATTAAAATTTAGGATCTTAGTAGTATAAATAGTAATTCAAATGTATATTCTTCTTTATATAACATATAGATTTATTAAATATTTATAATTTGTGGTTGATATCTATTACTATGATTTAATCGTATATATTCATATGATTTACCAATAAGTTATAATTAATTGTGATTATTTGCAAAAATAAATTTTGTTTTGATATTATAATTTCGGATACGATGAAAGCGATACAAAAGTTTCAAATACAGACAAGTCATATGTATGAATATTTCCATAGCAGGCTTTTTACAATTAATTGTGATTATATTTTATTTTGTAATCACATATATTCAATGAACAAGTTATTTATAACACGGTTTCGCTCAACTAACAATCTTTGGTCTCGTTTCATGAGGGCTAAATAATGATGTGAGATTCACCCCTCCATTGCCTCTCCTTCGGGCTCGCTCATCTGGAGACGTATGTGTTCAATCCGAGATATTACGGAGCCTCACATAAAATGGATTATAGGCAAAGGTGATTGTTCCTTGTGGCTTGACAACTGGCTGCCTGATTCTCTCCTATCTCCCGCTGCTCCCAACTCTTATAATCGGGTCAGAGAAATTTTTGACTCCCCAAACAGGATCTCTAGTGCTGCTCACTCAGTGATTGGTCCCTCCGCTATTTCAATTATTGAAAAGCATGGTATTTGTCTTTCAGCTCATTCAGATTTGGCTTGCTGGAGTGAAACTTCTAATAGAAAGTTCTCTTTATCTTCGGCCTAGCACTTAGTTCGCAGCTCTCTACCTACACTTCTTTCGGCTAAGTTTATTTGGTATAAAAATCTCCCTCGTCAGATCAACATTTTTCTTTGGAGATTATTCCGTAAGCGTCTCCCCATCGATGAAAGCCTATCAAAAAAAGGTCTCTCGCTAGCCTCTAAATGTTCTTGTTGCGACTCTGGATATTCAGAAACTTATCTTCATGTTTTTTTACATAGCGATACTGCTCAGAGGGTTTGGGCTTCGTTCCAGCATCTTGTTGATGCCACTCCCTCTATGTTATCTATTGATCAGATCTGCATTCAATGGTGGTTCAGCCAAACACACTCTCTTCAGCATGCTATTCTCCCTTCCATTATTTTATGGGAGCTTTGGAAATCTAGAAACAAGGCTGTTCATGAAGGAGTTCGCAGCCCCTCTTGGGTCATCACAGCTCGTATTAAGCATGCTCTATCCAACATTATGACTGCTTTTGGCTTAGTTGCTCGTCCTTCTCCTTCAGGCTCCCTGAACTATTCTCATCTTGTCTTTGGTCGCATCTCTCGTAAATAGATTCGAGCAGTGTACTGGTCCAAACCTCATGATGGCCTTTTCAAGCTAAATTCTGATGGTGCCTGTCGGGGCAACCCAGGTTTGAGTGCAGGCGGGGGAATTATTCGTGACTCCAGCGGTTCAGTTGTCTATGCCTACTCCTCCTTTTTTGGTCACTCATCAAGCTTCATTGCAGAATGTCGAGCCCTATTTCAGGGAGTCAAATGGCTTCACCATCACAATATGTTTGGGGCTATAATTGAGATGGACTCCAAAGTCCTTTTTGACTACGTTTCTGGCTCTTCTAACCTCCCTGGACTAGTACCTACATGATCCGTGATATTCAAACTATTCAGGCCACTATGCAATTCTCGTTTCAGCATTGTTTTCAGGAAGCTAATTCGGTGGCTGATGCTTTAGCAAACTTCAGTTGTGATCAAGGCTGTGATTTTGACTCAGTGTCTCTTTCCTCTATCCCTCATCGCATTTGTGGGCTCATTAACCTTGATAAACATGGAACTCCTTCTATTAGAATCTCTTAGTTTGTATTTTATTTGTTTTGGGAGTTATCTTGTAAGCTTTTCTGTTTTGCCCGAGGTTAGGCTCCTTAGTCCCCCCCTCTCCCGGGGTCAGGCCTGGTTGTCCCCCTATGTATATTTCTTTTCTTATCAATAAAATCTAGCAGGGTACCGCTCCTGTTTCCAAAAAAAAAAAGTTATTTATAACACATTTGTTCATATTCCAATGTTATTTGCCCATTTTAATTAATCAATAAATTAAGTATGCACCAAAAGAGATTTGTATTTACAGATTTTTAATGGGTGGCTCCTCCTATTAAATACCACTACATAGAAATTCGGTATTTTCTATCACATGTGCATAATTGCACATTTTCAATAAATCTTGAGAGTTGTTTAATCAATTAATGAGAATTGTATTATCAATTCTTGCTAACTACTATATATATATATATATACATTTCTCTCTTTATCTTTCTCTCTGCAGATTGTAATAGTTTTTGGTTCATGTGTTGAAAATCATCCCCATTGTAATATACCCTTCATCAATAAATTTATAATCCATCTTATCGGATCTGTTATTAATCTCACTTGTATATTGGGGGTAGTAGATTATATATATTAATGCCAATTTTTTTTAGTGACGCTAATAATACCACCCCTTGGTATTAATAATGAGAGGATAATGACTTTATCAATAAATTCTTATATTTTTACTTATTAATCATATTTTAATTAAGGACATAAGTGTGCTTCTTATCTTTATTTCCTGGAATTATTGTTTGGTATCAGAGCCATGATTGGCTAATAGATTTTATATCTCATATGTTTTAAGGGGGGAGTATATATGTCATAGTTTTCATAAAATATTTATAATTATATATATCAAAATATTATGAAAGATAAATTTTAAATATTCTTCGTAAAGCTTCTTAGAGCAGAGTTAGGTTTTCGTCCATAAATCCCAGGTGAGGTAGGATATGTACCTGTAATCAGTCTTTGTGCAGGAGGAAAATCATATTTATTATTTATATCAATTAATATTTTGATATATGTAATTTATTTATATTTTTAAACAAAACTATTATTTCTATACTCATACTTTAATCTTATAAGATATATTCTTGAAAAATGGAAATTTTCAGAAAAAGTATTACTAAAGCTATTAAAATAAAAAATGATGAGATCAGTGAGTTGTCTCAAAATCAGATTTTAAATCAATGGACTATTCCGTCTATTGAACCAAAAAAAATTTATTCAATTGGAACTTTTGACTTCTTATGTCGAAAAAATATTAAAACTCTTGAACAATTTGTTAGCATAGATGATAACAGCTTAAAATTACCTCTTTTAAATCCTCAAGATATTTCTGCATATCAGGATAAGTATAACTATTTGCATATTGATTGTATCCAAATTGCTTTCAAACCTTTAACTTTATATGAGTTAAATGCTTCTATTCTTGCATGTACTAGAGATAGTAGATGTTTAGACTTTCTTCCTTCTTTAATGGGAATTGCACAAACTAGTCTATGTCATGGACCAGTATACTTTAATGTTTTCCCAAATTTAAGTCTATCTTTAACTGATAGAAATTTATTTGAATCTGTTTTACTTAATATTCAAACTTCAGGTTATAATTTTATGTCTGGAACTGAGACTATTAATGTTATATATAGATTACATTATAAAGTCATGAACACTATGTGTCCTAATGCCATACTTAGGAGTAATCCGGGTAAAACTACTGTTATAGAAAGCAATAGTATAACTACTAATATTGCTACACCAAAACAAATAACTTGGAATGAAATTAATTTTCCAACCCAATGGAACTTAGAAGAAATTGTTCCACCAAAACCAATACTAGATAATAGTATTGATCAAATAATACAGAATGATGATGGGGACGTTGAAGTCATGTTTAATTATAGTAATAGAAGTAGGTTATCCAGGTCAATGTCATCCCGACAAAGTCCAGTTATTAAATCCAATATCAGTAGACCTAGTACATCCTCTACTAATATAGAAGAAATTCAAGGCATTAGAATGTCTGATTACCAAATTCCCAAGGAATTTATACTACTAAATCTGTAGAGGAAAACTCTACAAATGACATGTGGGTTTAAATGGATTTTTCACCCAAATCACCTTTAAGAATTAGTATTAATTCAGAATTCCAAAATCAAATTTATAAAGATTTTAGGAATTGGTTCTTCGAAGCTTTTAATACAGAAGAACAACAAATTATTAAAAAAATCTATTACGAAACTTTAGAACAAGTCCAAAAAGTTACTTACTTTGTTCAGTGGTTCCATGAGTGGTACCCTATTCAACAAAATATCCAAGTACTCAGTTCTTATCACAAGAATTGGACTAATAAGAAAGGAGAAATCAAAATTGAAGTTCATCCTCCTGCTGAAGATCTTTTAATTACTAGAAAAGATCAGAAATTAGAAGCTGAACCTTATGTTGTGGCTTCCCCATTAATTAAAACTGACATCCAGCCTATTATTAAACATAATAATTGGGCTAATTTATGTCTTAACTCCATTGGTAAACAATTGAATAGAATTGAAGACAATTTAACTCTTCCTAAAACTACTACAGAAGTTAGTACCTCAAGTACTAAACCAATCTATGCTGTTAATATAAAACCTCATATTCCTGTAAAAGATTTCCATATGAATTTAGGAGAAGAATTTTTAGATAATTTAACTGCCCGTATTAAAGGCCTTAGTATTCAGGTCCTTAATAAAGACAAACAAATTGAAGAAGACGACTGTCAAAGTACTTCTTCTGATATTAGTATCTTTGATGCACAATGTGATAAATTAACTTATGAACCTTCTGAACCAGGATTAAAGTTTTATTACCAGAGACCAACTCCACCAGATCTTCTTTATGAAGAAGGAGTATTCCAAAATCAAAATTCTTATAATGCCAGAATCATTTATGAATGGAATTTAGATGGTTATTCTGAATATCAGATATATGAGCTTATACACAGAATGCTTATGTATGCCACAGTCTGTAAGACTGCATCCAATAAAGATTCTGAAACAGCAAAAATGATTGCTACTGGTTTTGTCGGTACAATAAAAGGTTGGTGGGATAATATTATCACACTTGAACAAAAATTAAAATTTTTAATACCGTAAAAACAGAGGGGGTAGAAGTCCGTGAAGATGCGGTATACACTCTTATTCAAACTATAATTCACCATTTTGTGGGAGTTGTCCCTCAAAGAAATAAAAAGGACATGGAGATCCTTCAAAACTTAAGATGTCCCTCTCTTACCCATTTTAGGTGGTATAAAGATGTTTTTATTGTCAAAGTAATGCAAAGATCAGACGCCAATGCTGAGCATTGGAAAGCAAAATTTATAGATGGTTTACCCCTTTTATTTTCTGAAAAAGTTAGATTAGAAATTAAAAGGTCAACACCATAGTGAAACCATCCCGTACAATTATATTACCTATGGTAATATTATTTCTACATGTACTCAAGTAGGAATAGAATCTGGAATGATATGAAATTACAATATCAGTTAAAAAAGCAGAATATAACTGGTAAAAATGAAATTGAGGAATTATGTCATCAATTTGCTTATGATGCAAAAATTGATTACCCCAAAAGAAAATATTAAAAAATCCAGAAAGGATTTTAAAAAAAATAAATACAAATCTCGTGAAGATTCCAAATATTATAAAACTACTAAGAAAGATTATAGAAGAAAAAATTATAAAAACTCTAAAACAAAACAATGATCTAAGTCAGGTCCTAAAACTTGTTTTAAGTGTGGTAAAATAGGACATTTTGCTAATAAATGTTCTACACAAAAAAATTAAATAACTTAGATCTGGATGAAGGTCTTAAGATTCAATTAACCAAATTACTGATTAATTCCAGTAGTCATAGCGAGAGTTCCTCTGAGGATTATAGTTCCACGGAGAATGAAGAGATTAATAATATAAATAGTTTGTCCTCCTCTGATGAATTAAATAATAACTGTAAGGGACAATGTTCTACAGGGCAATGTTCCAAAGATAATAATTATTGGAAAGCTATAGCCAAAATGAATGGCTTAAGCATTAATATCCTCACCAGTGACCAATCAAAAATCCTTGATCTTATTGATTATCTAACAAATCAAGATTTAAAAGAAAAGATTATAAAATATCTAATCTCAAAGGATAATAATCCAGAAGATTTATTATCTGTTAAAAATATTAATGAAATGAAGGGAATAAAAGATTTTTATTTCGTCCAAGAAGTCTTTAAAAGAATTGAGAAAAAAGATCAACAACCTATCAATGTTAATGATCTTAAGAAAGAAATCAATAATCTCAAAAAAGAGATTAGTGAAGTCAAACAATTAATACAATTTCATGGTAGGCAAATAGACTATCTTACTATAAACTTTTTCCAAAAGGAAAAAGAGGTTGAATCAAAAACAATCAATTGATAGTAATGCTAAAGAAACAATCTCAGAAGATTTTCTTCAAATTATTAATCAAGTTACTAATCAAAAGTGGTATGTTTACATATCTATTGTTATTAGTAATGAGTACATCTTAGATAAAGTTATTGCTTTAGTGGACAGTGGGGCTGACTGATAAGCTTATTATTTTCTATTATTTTCATAAATTTTTCGGAATTTTATAGGTTATTTTGAGCTTTGATTGATAATTAATTGTATTTGAGATACTATTTTTATGTATTTTCATGCTTCATGTAGGTATCTCAAAGATATTCGAGTTTCTATGGCTCAATATATGCAAATCGAGGACATTCCGGGCTTCAAAGTTAAGTTTGGACGCTTGCCGTTAAGTTTCGTTAAGGATTTGAAGGCAATAGAAGGCAACAGAAGCTAACAGAACTTAACTAAAGCTGATTGAGGACTAAATTGCGAAGTCTGGGGGAAGAGGACTTCGCTAGACAACTTCAGAAACTTAGGGAAGTCGGCGCTCAAGTCCAAACTTCAGGGGAGGCCGGAGCAAATTCATGAAAAACGCATTTCATTAATGCGTTGTCAACCTGTGAAGCGGCCACGTCACCGCCGCCCACTACAGCTGCCCCGAGCGCTCCAGATCCGGATCGGGTATGGCCCGCGTTCTGCCTCAACCCAGCCAGCCCATCAGCCCGCTATTTCACCCGCTTCCTCTCACAAACTTCGCCCCATTTATCCTGGGTTGACCCGCTAACTCTCCCCCCTTTTGACCCTGACCCTGCCGCGACCCAAGCTCATTTTCTTGCCCTTTTTGCCCTCAATGAATTCCTAAGCTTCCTAAATTGCCCCTTGAATGCCCTAGCTGCCTTGAGAGATTCAGAGAGCTCTCTTTTCGGGCAGGTGGGGGCTGGACTCAAAAAAAAAAGGCAGTGGCCTGGAACAACAACACAAGGAGAAGGCAGAATCTGGAAGGAGAGAAGGACTAGAAGCAGCCACGTTTCAATTTTATATCTCCATTTTTTCATCTTCTCTCCATTGTTCCTTCATTGTTGCTTAAGCCAAGCCAAGGAACTTCAATCATGTCCTTCATTGTAAAGTATCATACACTTTAATTTATATTTTTATTTAATGATGATATTTTTGATTGAAGATTTGATTTACCTTTCTTGCATCATGAACTAAATTAATTACCTAGGGTTTTGATATATATATTGGCTTGGATGTTGTGATTTAAATTTGGGGCTTTGTTATTAATTTATATTCACTTATTTTTGGGTATTATGTTGTGTTCTTAATGCTTGTAATGATTTGATCACCCATTACATGATTTTAAAAATTGTTTAGTGCATGAAAGTGACTTGATAATTTTGGAAAATACAACATAGTTGTTTTGGGTTGGGTTAATCTAAGTTATTAATCCTCTTTAAAATAGTCAATTGGGGTTTTGTGTTTCGACGCGATTAATTGGATAAATTCATACATAGCGAAAGCTCGTGAATTTATACCGTTAATTAGCACCGTTATACGAAGCGAAAGCCCTTAACGGTGATTTTTGAATCCCCGACTTCCAAAAATAGAATAGTTTTAATAGCAACCCCTTATTAAATCACAACGGAAGAGCCAATTGAAAATCAAAACCCTAGATCTTCTCTCATTGAAGCCAACCTCAATTTAATATTGCTTTATTTAATTTCTTGTCTTAGCTTAATTAATTAGTTAATTCACTTAAAATCGATCGTCTAAATATAGTTAAAATTACAACGTGCTTGGTACTCATTAAAAACAACCAAATTGCTTCCTCGTGGGTTCAACACTCTACTTACCACTTTATTACTTGTTTGACCAGGTAATTTTGCCCGTGTTGCGTTCGCGCAACCAACACTGACTTAAATTGTATCCAGGAAGGTCTTGTACCCACAAAATATTTTGAAAAAACTCACCAGTCACTCACCTCTACTAGTGGTGACAAATTAGGTATCAAATATAAAATTACAAGTGCTCATATTTGTAATGAAGGTATTTGTATCCCTTCATCCTTTTTACTTGTTAAAAATATTCAACAACCGGTGATCTTAGGAACACCATTTTTAAACTCATTATGACTTTGCACAAAATAGATCAAACGGGTATTTATACTAATATCCAAAACAAAGAAATAGTTTTTGAATTTATTAAAAATCCTGAAACCATGGTGATTAATGAATTAACAAATTTACTCTCTTCAAAAGAAAAACATTTAAATTTTCTAAAAGAAGAAGTTAGTATTATAAATTTAAAAGAAAAATTAAATTCAAAAAATATTCAAGACAGGATCCAAGAGATCTCAAATCTTTATAAAAATGAAGTCTGTAGTGACATTCCAAATGCTTTTTGGGAAAGGAAAAGACATATTGTCTCTCTTCCTTATAAAAATGATTTTGATGAAAAATATCAGATTCCAACTAAGGCTAGGCCTAATCAAATGAAATCGGAGTATTTAGAACTTTGTAAAAAAGAAATTGAAAATATTTTACAAAAGAATTTAATAAGGAAAAGTTATTCTCCTTGGAGCTGTACAGCCTTTTATGTTAATAAAAATGCTAAAAAAGAAAGAGGAGTACCTCGATTAGTGGTTAATTATAAGCCTCTTAATGATGCTTTAAAATGGATTAGGTATCATATACCTAATAAAAAAGATTTATTAGACAGATTGCATAAAGCAGTCATATTTTCTAAATTTGATTTAAAGTCAGGATACTGGCAAATTCAAATTAATGAAAAAGATAAATACAAAACTGCCTTTATTGTTCCATTTGAACATTACGAATGAAATGTAATGCCTTTTGGGCTTAAAAATGCCCTTTCCGAATTCCAATATATTATGAATGAGATTTTTATACCTTATTCAGCTTTTTGTATTGTTTATACAGATGACATCTTAGTATTTTCTACTGATATTGATCAGCACTTCAAGCATTTAAAAATACTAAAGATATTATTAAAAAGAATATATTGGTTCTATCTTTTCCAAAAATGAGATTATTCCAAACAGAAGTTAGATTTTTGAGTTTCAATATAACTCGAGGAAAAATTATACCAATAGATAGAAGTATGGAATTTGCTTCCAAATTTCCTGATGAAATCAAAGATAAAACCCAACTTCAAAGATTTCTAGGAAGTTTAAATTATATTGCTGATTTTTATAAAAATATTGCTCAAGATAGTGCTATTCTTTATAAAAGGCTAGGTAAAAATCCTAGTCCATGGACTATTGAACATACTAAAGTTGTTCAAATTATTAAATTACATGTGAAACAATTACCCTGTTTATGCTTGGCACAGCCAGCCTGGTTTAAAATAGTAGAAACTGATGCTTCGAACATTGGTTATGGTGGTATATTAAAGCAAAAAAATCCCAGTAATGGGAAAGAAGAATTATTACGATTTACTTCCAGTATGTGGAAGAAAGCTCAATTAAACTATTCTACTATTAAAAAAGAAATGCTTTCAAAATTTGAAATGCATAAGTAAATTCCAAGATGATTTATTAAATCAGAGATTTTTACTTCGCATTGATTGCAGTGCAGCCAAATATATTCTCAAAAAAGATGTTAAAAATATTGTTTCAAAACATATTTTTGCTAGATGACAATCTGAATTATCTGTATTCGATTTTGATATTGAATATATTAAAGGAGAAAATAATTCTCTTCTTGATTTCCTTACTCGAGAATTTTTGCAAGATGCATCCAGCCAAAGGTTGGAGTACCCCTAAGGGGTCAAAGTACAAATCTCAGTACCCCACTATTCCTGTAAAGGAAGGCAAGCAGAAGACATCTTCTCCAGGTTCTTCATCCAAAAATAAAGAAATAAAAAAGGAATTTATTCATGTGTCATATTTGCGTAAGCAAAATATGGAAAATATTATTGATCTATCTTTTCAAGATTTGCAATGGAAAGAAGATCCTTGGTCTATTAAAGAAAGATATCTGGGTAACCAGAACCATCCAGCACCAAATACCAAGTTTCGTTATATATACGAAGCTATTTTAGAAGATACTGAATCTGTCCAAATGGAGCATTTCCTCCATAAAGCAGATTCTGAGGGGGAAGACACCCTCAAGAACACATTCAAAGTGTTATATTATAAAAATTTCGCATCCCCATCAATGGAGTATGCTTGATCCTTCCAAACCTAAAACTTTGAAGATTAATAAAGCAATAGAATACAACTATTGGGACTATATTCAAGCATGGTTTTATGCTTTTTATTACCAAAACCATGTGCGTAAGCATACTTGGTTATTTGTGATTAACCCAAAAATCCATGAGCATTATAGATTCCCCACCTAGTTCCTTAGATGGTGGGATAGGTTTGGTCCTACTTTGGAAGTACTTCCAAAAGAAATTTCAAAACAATTCATTCCATGGTACCATTACCACCCTAAGTTAAAAGGCAAGACTGCGGTTGACCCGCCAATAGGTAGAAATACCTTATGGTTTTTTACAGAATTTCAGATCACTTGGATCTGGAAATGGGACTTAGAAGTCTCCTTTGATGAATTTAAAATCTCAGTTCTGTACAGAACATTTCATTTTAAATGGTGGGAAGGCTTTAATACCGTAGAAACTGTTACTAAATTAAAAGAAACAGTTCCAAAATATGTGATAGCTTTTGAAGAAGCTACTAAAAAGACTCAATCAGCTCAGCCTGAGATTCAAAACGTATTCACCTATATGATGGATATGATTAAAAAAGAACACTCAGGATTAACTCCTATTGAGTGTCAACTCAAGGTATTAGAATCCATGAAGGAACAATTCATTGTTTCCCAACCAGAATCAACACCAATTTCTCCACCAGAAACAGGATCAAATTTTGCTATCCTGACTGGAGAGTCACAATTACCAGAAGAAGAAGATGAGTCTCCATCATTAGAAGACTACATGGATGCTATGGTAGGCATCACTCAAGCTAAAGTACAACAATTCAAGAGAAAAGATAGGATGGAAGAATAAGTCATTGTCTAGCACATACCTTTGTCGGCCATTTTAGAATAAAACAAAAGCAGCTGTGAAGATTGCCATCAGAAAAAGCAAAGCAAATATCAAGATATCTCTTTCCGAATCACGAGACGTTGTCGACCAACAACTTTTGCAAAAGTAGCCGCCCCACTATCTATCTTTTGAGTATCTTTTTGGATGCTCACAATCTTATGACGGGTATCTAATAAAGTAGCCGCCCCACTATCTATTATGGCCCTGCACAACTCCACTCCATCATGGACACCTGGCCAAGAAATTTAGTATAAAAGGGAAGACATGTTGTCTATGAAAGGGATCGCCTTATATCCCACATTTCTCTCTTTATCTTTCTCTCTGCAGATTTTAATAGTTTTTGGTTCATGTGTTGAACATCATCCCCATTGTAATATACCCTTCATCAATAAATTTATAATCCAGTATCTCTGGTTGCATCTTAAAGAGTAAGTGTGCTTCTTATCTTTATTTCCTGGAATTATTGTTTGGTATCAGAGCCATGATTGGTTAATAGATTTTATATCTCATAAGTTTTAAGGGGAGTATAGATGTCATAGTTTTCATAAAATATTTATAATTATATATATCAAAATATTATGAAAGATAAATTTTAAATATGCTTCGTAAAGCTTCTTAGAGCAGAGTTAGGTTTTCGTCCATAAATCCCAAGTGAGGTAGGATATGTACCTGTAATCAGTCTTTGTGTAGGAGTTAAGCATATTTATTATTTATATCAATTAATATTGTGATATATGTAATTTATTTATATTTTTAAACAAAACTATTATTTCTATATTCATACTTTAATCTTATGAGATATATTCTTGAAAAATGGAAATTTTCAGAAAAAGTAATACTAAAGCTATTAAAATAAAAAATGTTGAGACCAGTGAGTTGTCTCAAAATCAGATTTTAAATCAATGGACTATTCCGTCTATTGAACCAAAAAAGATTTATTCAATTGGAACTTTTGACTTCTTATGTCGAAAAAATATTAAAACTCTTGAACAATATGTTAGCATAGATGATAACAGCTTAAAATTACCTCTTTTAAATCCTCAAGATATTTCTGCATATCAGGATAAGTATAACTATTTGCATATTGGTTGTATCCAAATTGCTTTCAAACCTTTAACTTTATCTAGGTTAAATGCTTCTATTCTTGCATGTATTAGAGATGGTAGATGTTTAGACTTTCTTCCTTCTTTAATGGGAATTGCACAAACTAGTCTATGTCATGGACCAGTATACTTTAATGTTTTCCCAAATTTAAGTCTATCTTTAACTGATAGAAATTTATTTGAATCTGTTTTACTTAATATTCAAACTTCAGGTTATAATTTTATGCCTGGAACTGAGACTATTAATGTTATATATAGATTACATTATAAAGTCATGAACACTATGTGTCCTAATGCCATACTTAGGAGTAATCCGGGTAAAACTACTGTTATAGAAAGCAATAGTATAACTACTAATATTGCTACACCAAAACAAATAACTTGGAATGAAATTAATTTTCCAACCCAATGGAACTTAGAAGAAATTGTTCCATCAAAACCAATACTAGATAATAGTATTGATCAAATAATACAGAATGATGATGAGGACGTTGAAGTCCTGTTTAATTCTAGTAATAGAAGTAGGTTATCCAGGTCAATGTCATCCCGACAAAGTCCTGTTATTAAATCCAATATCAGTAGACCTAGTACATCCTCTACTAATATAGAAGAAATTCAAGGCATTAGAATGTCTGATTACCAAATGGAATTTATACTACTAAATCTGTAGAGGGAAACTCTACAAATGACATGTAGGTTTAAATAGATTTTTCACCCAAATCACCTTTAAGAATTGGTATTAATTCAGAATTCCAAAATCAAATTTATAAATATTTTAGGAATTGGTTCTTCGAAGCTTTTAATACAGAAGAACAACAAATTATTAAAAAAATATATATTACGAAACTTTAGAACAAGTCCAAAAAGTTACTTACTTTGTTCAGTGGTTCCATGAGTGGTACCCTATGAATGTAGGAGAAGAATTTTTAGATAACTTAACTACCCATATTAAAGGCCTTAGTATTCAGGTCCTTAATAAAGACAAACAAATGGAAGAAGACGACTGTCAAAGTACTTCTTCTGATATTAGTATCTTTGATACACAATGTGATAAATTAACTTATGAACCTCCTGGCCCAGGATTAAAGTTTTATTACCAAAGACCAACTCCACCAGATCTTCTTTATGAAGAAGGAGTATTCCAAAATCAAAATTCTAATAATGTCAGAACCATTTATGAATGGAATTTAGATGGTTATTCTGAATATCAGATATATGAGCTTATACACAGAATGCTTATGTATGCCCGCGATGCTAAGCATCAATAAAGATTCAAGCAAAAATGATTCTTCTTTGGTTTTGTCGGTACAATAAAAGGTTGGTGGGATAATATTATCACACTTGAACAAAAATTAGAAATTTTTAATACCGTAAAAACAGAGGGGGTAGAAGTCCGTGAAGATGCGATATACACTCTTATTCAAACTATAATTCACCATTTTGTAGGAGTTGTCCCTCAAAGAAATGAAAAGGACATGGAGATCCTTCAAAACTTAAGATGTCCATCTCTTACCCATTTTAGGTGGTATAAAGATGTTTTTATTGCCAAAGTAATGCAAAGATCAGACGCCAATGCTGAGTATTGGAAAGCAAAATTTATAGATCGTTTACCCTTTTATTCTCTGAAAAAGTTAGACATAAATTAAAAGATCAACACCATAGTGAAACCATCCTAATTATATTACCTATGGTAATATTATTTCTACATGTACTCAAGTAGGAATAGAAATATGTAATGACGTAATGATATGAAATTACAATATCGCTTAAAAAGCGTCATAATTTGCTTAAAAATGAAATTGGGGAATTATGTCATCAATTTGCTTATGATACAAAAATTGATTACCCCGAAAGAAAACATAAAAAATCCAAAAAATATTTTAAAAGAAATAAATACAAATCTCGTGAAGATTCCAAATATTATAAAACTTCTAAGAAAGATTATAGAAGAAAAAATTATAAAAACTCTAAAACAAAACAAGGATCTAAGTCAGGTCCTAAAACTTGTTTTAAGTGTGGTAAAATAGGACATTTTGCTAATAAATGTTCTACACAGAAAAAATTAAATAACTTAGATCTGGATGAAGGTCTTAAGATTCAATTAACCAAATTACTGCTTAATTCAAGTAGTCATAGCGAGAGTTCCTCTGAGGATTATAGTTCCACAGAGAATGAAGAGATTAATAATATAAATAGTTCGTCCTCCTCTGATGAATTAAATAATAACTGTAAAGGACAATGTTCTACATGGGCAATGTTCCAAAGATAATAATTATTGGAAAGCTATAGCCAAAATGAATGGCTTAAGCATTAATGTCCTCACCAGTGACCAATCAAAAATCCTTGATCTTATTGATAATCTAACAAATCAAGATTTAAAAGAAAAGATTATAAAATCTCTAATCACAAAGGATAATAATCCAGAAGACTTATTATCTGTTAAAAATATTAACGAAATGAAGGGAATAAAAGATTTTTATTCCATCCAAGAAGTCTTTAAAAGAATTGAGAAAAAAGATCAACAACCTATCAATGTTAATGATCTTAAGAAAGAAATCAATAATCTCAAAAAAGAGATTAGTGAAGTCAAACAATTAGTAAAATTTCAAGGTAGGCAAATAGACTATCTTACTATAAACTCTTTCCAAAAGGAAAAAGAGGTTGAACCAAAACAATCAATTGATAATAATGCTAAAGAAAAAATCTCATGAGATTTTCTTCAAATTATTAATCAAGTTACTAATCAAAAGTGGTATGTTTACATATCTATTGTTATTAGTAATGAGTACATCTTAGATAAAGTTATTGCTTTAGTGGACAGTGGGGCCGACTTAAATTGTATCCAGGAAGGTCTTGTACCCACAAAATATTTTGAAAAAACTCACCAGTCACTCACCTCTGCTAGTGGTGACAAATTAGGTATCAAATATAAAATTACAAGTGCTCATATTTGTAATGAAGGTATTTGTATCCCTTCATCCTTTTTACTTGTTAAAAATATCCAACAACCGGTGATCTTAGGAACACCATTTTTAAACTCTATTATGCCTTTGCACAAAATAGATCAAACGGGTATTTATACTAATATCCAAAACAAAGAAATAGTTTTTGAATTTATTAAAAATCCTGAAACCAGGGTGATTAATGAATTAACAAATTTACTCTCTTCAAAAGAAAAACATTTAAATTTTCTAAAAGAAGAAGTTAGTATTATAAATTTAAAAGAAAAATTAAATTCAAAAAATATTCAAGACAGGATCCAAGAGATCTCAAATATTTATAAAAATGAAGTCTGTAGTGACATTCCAAATGCTTTTTGGGAAAGGAAAAGACATATTGTCTCTCTTCCTTATAAAAATGATTTTGATGAAAAATATCATATTCCAACTAAGGCTAGGCCTAGTCAAATGAAATCGGAGTATTTAGAACTTTGTAAAAAAGAAATTGAAAATCTTTTACAAAAGAATTTAATAAGGAAAAGTTATTCTACTTGGAGATGTACAACCTTTTATGTTAATAAAAATGCTAAAAAAAAGAAAGAGGAATACCTTGATTAGTGGTTAATTATAAGCCTCTTAATGATGCTTTAAAATGGATTAGGTATCCTATACCTAATAAAAAATATTTATTAGACAGATTGCATAAAGCAGTCATATTTTCTAAATTTGATTTAAAGTCAGGATACTGGCAAATTCAAATTAATAAAAAAGATAAACACAAAACTGCCTTTACTGTTCCATTTGGACATTACAAATGGAATGTAATGCCTTTTGGGCTTAAAAATGCCCCTTCAGAATTCCAAAATATTATGAATGAGATTTTTATACCTTATTCAGCTTTAAACCCAAAAGGCATTACATTCCATTCGTAATTTCCAAATTGAACAATAAAGGCAGTTTTGTATTTATCTTTTTCATTCATTTTAATTTGTCAGTATCCTGACTTTAAATCAAATTTAGAAAATATGACTGTTTTATGCAATCAGTCTAATAAATATTTCTTATTAGGTATAAGATACCTAATCCATTTTAAAGCATCATTAAGAGGCTATAATTACGGTACTCCTCTTTTTTTTCAAGATTTTTATTAACATAAAAGGTTGTACATCTCAAGTAGAATAACTTTTCTTATTAAATTCTTTTTGTAAAAGATTTTCAATTTCTTTTTACAGTTCTAAATACTCCGATTTCATTTGACTAGTTTGGAATTTTGTCTCCATATTTTTCATCAAAATCATTTTTATAAGGAAGAGACAATATGTCTTTTCCTTTCCCAAAAGCATTTGGAATGTCACTACTTCATTTTTATAAATATTTGAGATCTCTTGATCCTGTCTTGAATATTTTTGAATTTAATTTTTCTTTTAAATTTATAATACTAACTTCTTCTTTTAAAAATTTAGTTTTTTTTAAGAAGAGTAAGTTAAATTAGTTAATCATTGTCTTCGATTTTATATAAATTCAAAACTATTTCTTTGTTTTGGATATTAGTAAAATACCCTTAAGTATCCTACTAAAAATTCATGACAATTAATGCAATATTAACTCATTGTCATCAATTCATTATAGCTCCTTTCATAATTAGTGACTCTTTGTATATAGGGAATATACATACATCTTGAAAAACAAAATGAGCACTTAACAAGGAGTATTTTATATTTGATACCTAATTTGCCACCACTTGGAAGTTGTGAGTGAGTTTAATATGGTGATTTTTGCTTATATTTGAGTCCACCAAAATTTGGTATTTTTGCTTATATATAGGTCCGGAGGGAATAATCATTACTAATAACAATAGATATGTAAGCATACCACTTTTGATTAGTAACTTGAATATTAATTTGAAGAAAATCTCCTGAGATTTTTTCTTTAACATTATTATCAATTGATTGTTTTGGTTCAACCTCTTTTTCCTTTTGGAAAGAGTTTATAGTAAGATAGTCTATTTGCCTACCATGAAATTTTATTAATTGTTTGACTTCACTAATCTCTTTTTTGAGATTATTGATTTCTTTCTTAAGATCATTAACATTGATAGGTTGTTGATCTTTTTTCTCAATTCTTTTAAAGACTTCTTGGATGGAATAAAAATCTTTTATTCCCTTCATTTCGTTAATATTTTTAACAGATAATAAGTCTTCTGAATTATTATCCTTTGTGATTACAGATTTTATAATCTTTTCTTTTAAATCTTGATCTGTTATATTATCAATAAGATCAAGGATTTTTGATTGGTCACTGGTGAGGACATTAATGCTTAATCCATTCATTTTGATTATAGCTTTCCAATAATTATTATCTTTGGAACATTGCCATGTAGAACATTGTTCTTTACAGTTATTATTTAATTCATCAGAGGACGAACTATTTATATTATTAATCTCTTCATTCTCTGTGGAACTATAATCCTCAGAGGAACTCTCGCTATGACTACTGGAATTAAGCAGTAATTTGGTTAATTGAATCTTAAGACCTTCATCCAGATCTAAGTTATTTAATTTTTTATGTGTAGAACATTTATTAGCAAAATGTCCTATTTTACCACACTTAAAACAAGTTTTAGGGCATGACTTAGATCCTTGTTTGGTTTTAGAGTTTTTATAATTTTTTTCTTCTATAATGTTTCTTAGAAGTTTTATAATATTTGGAATCTTCACGAGATTTGTATTTATTTCCTTTAAAAATTTTCTGGATTTTTTATGTTTTCTTTTGGGGTAATCAATTTTTGTATCATAAGCAAATTGATGACATAATTCCCCAATTTCATTTTTACCAGTTATATTCTGCTTTTTTAACTGATATTGTAATTTCATATCATTACAGATTTCTATTCCTACTTGAGTACATGTAGAAATAATATTACCATAGGTAATATAATTGTACGGGATGGTTTCACTATGGTGTTGATCTTTTAATTTCTGTCTAACTTTTTCAGAGAATAAAAGGGGTAAACCATCTATAAATTTTGCTTTCCAATGCTCAGCCTTGGCGTCTGATCTTTGCATTACTTTGGCAATAAAAACATCTTTATACCACCTAAAATGGGTAAGAGAGGGACATCTTAAGTTTTGAAGGATCTCCCTGTCCTTTTCATTTCTTTGAGGGACAACTCCCACAAAATGGTGAATTACGGTATCAAAAATTTCTAATTTTTGTTCAAGTGTGATAATATTATCCCACCAACCTTTTATTGTACCAACAAAACCAGCATCAATCATTTTTGATGTTTCAGAATCTTTATTGGATGTAGTCTTACAGACTATGGCATACATAAGCATTCTGTGTATAAGCTCATATATCTGATATTCAGAATAACCATCTAAATTCCATTCATAAATGGTTATGGCATTATAAGAATTTTGATTTTGGAATACTCCTTCTTCATAAAGAAGATCTGGTGGAGTTGGTCTTTGGTAATAAAACTTTAATCCTGGTCCAGGAGGTTCATAAGTTAATTTATCACATTGTGCATCAAAGATACTAATATCAGAAGAAGTACTTTGACAGTCGTCTTCTTCAATTTGTTTGTCTTTATTAAGGACCTGAATACTAAGGCCTTTAATACGAGCAGTTAAATTATCTAAAAATTCTTCTCCTACATTCATATGGAAATCTTTTACAAGAATTGGAGGTTTTATATTAACAGCATAGATTGGTTTAGTACCTGAGGTACTAACTTATGTAGTAGTTTTAGGAAGACTTAAATTGTCTTCAATTCTATTCAATTGTTTACCAATGGAGTTAAGACATAAATTAGCCCAATTATTTCTGTTTAATAATTGGATGGATGTCAGTTTTAATTAATGGGGAAGCCACAACATAAGGTTCAGCTTCTAATTTATGATTTTTTCTAGTAATTAAAATATCTTCAGCATGAGGATGAACTTCAATTTTGATTTCTCCTTTCTTATTAGTCCAATTCTTGTGATAAGAACTGAGTACTTGGATATTTTGTTGAATAGGGTACCACTCATGGAACCATTGAACAAAGTAAGTAACTTTTTGGACTTGTTCTAAAGTTTCGTAATAGATTTTTTTTTAATAATTTGTTGTTCTTCTGTATTAAAAGCTTCGAAGAACCAATTCCTAAAATCTTTATAAATTTGATTTTGGAATTCTGAATTAATACTAATTCTTAAAGGTGATTTGGGTGAAAAATCCATTTAAACCCACATGTCATTTGTAGAGTTTTTCTCTACAGATTTAGTAGTATAAATTCCTTTGGGAATTTGGTAATTAGACATTCTAATGCCTTGAATTTCTTCTATATTAGTAGAGGATGTCTAGGTCTACTGATATTGGATTTAATAACATGACTTTGTCGGGATGACATTGACCTGGATAACCTACTTCTATTACTAAAATTAAACAGGACTTCAACGTCCCCATCATCATTCTGTATTATTTGATCAATACTATTATCTAGTATTTGTTTTGGTGAAACAATTTCTTCTAAGTTCCATTGGGTTGGAAAATTAATTTCATTCCAAGTTATTTGTTTTGGTGTAGCAATATTAGTAGTTATACTATTGCTTTCTATTTCAGTAGTTTTACCCGGATTACTCATTTTGGTATGCACTTGTACTAATTTCAAGCGATCTACATAAATCTTTTAGTGTACGTCGACATTGATAGATATTCTCATATCTATAGGACCATTTCTTCATTTGGCTACAAGATGAGTTGTAATTTTTAATATTTGGTGTTTTTTCATCGTTAATTATGTATCTCTATATATATAATGGTAATGGTAGATTTCTCCCTTCAAAATCTCACTTTTGAATTATTAATTTTTCAATTACAATTTCACTCTTTCTCTCTCATATCTTCTCTGGTTGTACTAGTAATGCACCCGTACATTGCACGGATTGTACATGTATATAAAATTATATACTAAATTAAAGTTGAATAATATGTAATTAATTTTTTAATATTAACAAAATAAACAAAAAATAATAAACAGTAAAATTAAATATAGAAAATCCTATAAATTTGAAAAAAAATAATATAAATTTTGGAATACTTTTTATATACAATAATTTTCGTTCAACATGTACGACTTTTGTAACTATAAATATCACATGGTAACTCTAGACAAAGCTACAACTTATGATAAGCAAAAAACATGTTTTCAAATGAAGTCTTATATTAGATAATGATTTAAAAATAATATCAATAGTCTACGTGTTTAAAAATGTTTTACCTTTGGAGAAAAAATCAATTTTTAGAATAAAAATATTAAGTATTTCAGCTCAATTCAAATTCTAATATTTTTTCTGGATATAAACAATAAAATTTACATTGAAGCCCACAATTTCAATTCTAAACAATGGAATTGAGGTTCATTTTCTCTCATTCTCTACTCTAGAGTCTCAACAAAATTTAAATTCACTTATTGTTTTCTGTATTAAAAAATGATATTAAAATATATACAAATAAATATATATAAATAAAAGTTACATTAACGTTAAAAAAATTCATAACGCATATAATATCAGACAAAAGGTAAATTGTTTGTGATATACTAACATGTTTTGTCATAAAACCTTAAAAACTACACTTTTCAAAATTGGTAATTTTTACAAAATAATTCAAGTATTATGGTTCAATTTAAAAAATCAGACATAAAGAAATAATAATTAAAATAGTATATAACCAAGGAAAATAAAATGTAGGAGATGGGTCAAGGAAAATGAACCAAAAATTCAAACGTTCGATGGATAGACATCGGAAAATTTGGTTTAAATTGTGCTATGGATAACTTTTGAACCGCGACCCGGTAAACACTCATAAAACCACGTTGTTTTAGTTGATGTATATAAACAAAAGAAAACATTGTTACCCTAGTTTCACCACACATTGCAAAAAAAATGCATTTTTTGCAGCGATGACGAACCTTAAGGTTACCACCTAAAGAAAGTCCGGTAACGGAAGCTATTGACCACCGACTTACCGGAAACTTGTTGGTATATTCATATTTCCAAAAATATTTCAAAAACTTTGTTTAACTTCAAAACTCGTTTATTAATTTTAATTCGTGATTTAGTTCAACTAACAAACAAATTTGATCTGAATGTTGATTAATTTCATCATCAGTACTTTTTTTATATTTGAATTTTTTAACATGTATAAGTAACTAAAAAATCAGAAATTATCGGGTTTCCATTTTTTTTACATGTAGCTAGTTGTATCAAAAAATTGGTCCTATCTTGATTTATAGATTTTTTTAGCATAATAACTTTGGTTATGATGAAATAGAGAAAAATTGTCAGATCTTGGTATTATTATTAATTGATTGTCTGTGAATTAGTTTTACTTCAAAGTGTGTGTATATGATTTAGTTTCAAAATCGTTGTTTTATTCCATATTTATTTTTCCTAGCCTGGATATTGATGCAAAGAAATTGACAAAAAAAACTTGGTTTTGTTATCTCTCATGTTTCTACTATGCATATTTTTCTTAATGTACTAAATAAGAATGTGAAGAGGTTTTGGAATCATTTATCCGATCAATCATATTAATGACATTTTATATTTTTAATTTCCAATGTAAAAAAGGGCTTATATATAAATTAGAAGTGCTTCTAAATTTGGAAAATCATTGTTGGCGGGAACTTTCCAAATCTTGCTCCTCTCCTTTTATATATGTATAGATACTACGACACAACCGTGTAATACACGGTTCAATATTGATACAAATAAAACAATATAAAATTTTAATGATAACCATACAACCAAATAATTATATGACAAATCACGAGTTCAATATGCATATAAAACAAATTATAAAAAATTATGTTAATAAAAACAATAACTTTTTAATATATCTTTAAATTGATATCGAAGTGACATGTCCTTAACCAAAACAGTTTACTTTGTACAATAAAAATTGAAGTTAATCATATAAAATTATAATCAAAGCACTCATGTAATGCACGAAGCATATATTCATATCAATACAATAGTTAAAACTTTAGTGCTAATAAAATACACAAATGATTGCAAACATAAAGATTATGAGTTCGATGTGTAGAATTGAATATCATAATTTTGTAACATTAAAATTAAGATTATTTTGTTTGGCTCTCATGTAGAGTTCAATTAAAAATCTAAACGTATAAGTAAATTAATAGAAATATAAAAATTAATGAAAATCAATAGTCTTTAGGTTTAAAAATGTTTTACCTTTGGAGAAAAAAAATCAATTTATAGAATAAAAATATTAAGAATTTTAGTTCAATTCAAATTCTAATATTTTTTCTGGATATAAACAATAAAATTTACATTGAAGCCCACAATTCTAATTCTAAACAATGGAATTGAGGTTCATTTTCTCTCATTCTCTACTCTTGAGTCTCAACAAAATTTAATTCACTTATTGTTTTACGTATTAAAAATGATATTAAAATATATACAAATAAATATATATAAATAAAAGTTACATTAACGTTAAAAAAATTGATAGCGCATATAATATCAGACAAAAGGAAAATTGTTTGTGATATACTAACATGTTTTGTCATAAAACCTTAAAAACTACACTTTTCAAAATTGGTAATTTTTACAAAATAATTCAAGTATTATGGTTCAATTTAAAAATCATACATAAAGAAAAAATAATTAAAATAGTATATAACCAAGGAAAATAAAATGTAGGAGATGGTCAAGGAAAATGAACAAAAAATTCAAACGATCGATGGATAGACATCGGAAAATTTGGTTTAAACCGTGTTATGGATAACTTTTGGATCGCGACCAGGTAAACACTCATAAAACCACGTTGTTTTAGTTGATGTATATAAACGAAAAGAAAACACTTTTACCCTAGTTTCACCACACATTGCAAAAAAAAAAAATTACGCATTTTTTGCAGCGATGGCTAACCTCAAGGTTACCACCTAAAGAAAGTCCGGCAACGGAACTATGACCACCGACTTACCGAAACTTGTTGGTATGTTCATGTTTCCAAAAATATTTCAAAAACTATCTTTAACTTCAAAACTCGTTTATTGATTTTAATTCGTGATTTAGTTCAACTAATAAACAAATTCGATCTGAATGTTGATTAATTTCATTATCAGTACTTTTTTTATATCTGAATTTTTTAACATGTATAAGTAACTAAAAAATCAGAAATTATCGGGTTTTCATTTTTTTTTACATGTAGCTAGCTGTCTCAAAAAATTGGTCATATCTCGATTTATAGATTTTTTTACAATAATAACTTTGGTTATGATGAAATAGAGAAAAAATTATCAGATCTTGGTATTATTATTAATTGATTGTCTGTGAATTAGTTTTACTTCAAAGTGTGTGTATATGATTTAGTTTCAAAATCGTTGTTTTATTCCATATTTATTTTTCCTAGCCTGGATATTAATGCAAAGAAATTGACAAAAAAAACTTGGTTTTGTCATCTCTCATGTTTCTACTATGCATATTTTTCTTAATATACTAAATAAGAATGTGAAGAGGTTTTAGAATCATTTATCCAATCAACCATAATGATGACATTTTATATTTTCAATTTTCAATGTAAAAAGGGGCTTATATATAAATTAGAAGTATTTCTAAATTTGAAAAGTCACTTTTGGTATGAACTTTCCAAATCTTGTTCATCTCCTTTTATATATGTATAGATTTCTCTTTCTCTCTCCCGTTTCCTCCATATTTTCTCTCTCATCAGCACCATCTCTTTTCTTTTAATTATGTTTAAACATTTTTTCTCTTTTTAAACATAAAAAATAGTAACTAAAACAAAAATAATAGTTTCAGAGTTAAGAAAACAAATATATAAGAGATTAGTAAAATAAAAATAATTTATAGAATAAACCACTATAAAAATAAAAGTTACAGAATCAACAAAACAAAAATAATTTAATGCGAATTTTAGTAATATAAAATAATTTACGGAACAAAAGTTTAAAACAAATTCTTAAAAATATATATGTAAAACAAAAATACGTTAGTAAAATAAAAATATTTGATGAAACAAAAATAATAGTTACAAAGTCAATAAAAACGAAAACAATTTAAACCGAGGTTACCAAAATAATAAAAATAATTTATGGAACAAAATTTTAAAACAAATTTTTAAAAATAGCTATGTCAAACAAAAATGCATTAGTTAAATGAAAATATTTGATGGAACAAAAAGAATAGTTACGGAAGTCAATAAAACAAAAATAATTTAAACTGAGATTAGTAAAATTATAAAAATAATTTACGAAACAAAAGTTTAAAACAAATTCTTAAAATAGTTATGTAAAACAAAAATACGTTAGTAAAATAAAAATATTTGATTGAACAAAAATAATAGTTACAGAGTCAATAAAACAAAATGATTTAAACCGATGTTAGCAAAATAATAATAAAAATTACGGAACAAAATTTTTCTGTAAAACTAATTCTTAAAAATAAAACAAAAATAATAGTTATGAAGTCAATAAAACAAAAAAAACATAATGGAAGTTATTAAAATCAAAATAATTTGCAAAATAAAAATAATAGTTAACGGTAAAAATAATTTGCAATGGAACAAGACTAATCATCATAAGTCTTGAGGATCACATTGTTGAAATAATTTTTTTGAAAGGAAACAATGTTAAAGAAAATGTTTTTATCTCAAGATTGTCATTAACTCTATCCGATATAAGATTGTCTTTCAAGTTTGAAAGAAGACAATATACATTACTGGTATCATATGCAATGACAATTAACAAGTACCAAAGTTAATAGTTGCATGTAGGTGTCTTTTTGAAAGAAAAAAAATCAGTATTTAACCATAAACAGTTATATGTCGTAGTTTTTAGAGTAATAAATTATTTTGGTTTGAAGATATTGATATGCGATGAAGATGAAAAATCAATTAATAAGACAATAAATGTTGTGGATAAGGAAATTTTTTTAAATCTATAATGATAAGTGATATATTTATGTGTAATTGTTAATAAACTGATCTTCCTTATTTTGTTTATGTACGATTTAATTGACGTGCGTTTAATGTACGAATTAAAAAAACTAGTTTGAATTAATGAGGTAGATTACTAGGACGATTTGAGCACGAAGATATTTCAATAATTCAATCAATTACAAGGCATGGTGCTCACGCTACGACTTACACGATTAATTTTGTTTACATAATTAATTTTGTTAATACATTTTAACGGTGGATCTAACATTGGAATAGAAGATGGAATATACTTTTGGAATAGAGGATCCAGACTCTTCTCGAATGATTCAAAGACGTTGCAATCAATAATTGATTTTGTTTACATAATTAATTTTGTTAATACACTTTAACGGTAGATCTGACATTGGAATAGAAGATGGAATACACTTTTGGAATAGAGGATTCAGACTTCTTTTGCTCCTTTAATTGGGTAATTGTTTGTTGATTCATCTGTCCTGTTTTGTGGCTTGTATATTGTACGTCATTTTGTTGTCATTCAGAATTCAAGTGTTATTTTCCTTCTTTTCAATGTTTTGGTTCACTATTGTTATTGAGATTTAGGTATTTAATTGTTTGGCCACAACAGTTGTATTAGTATTTCAATTTGATATTAGTGAAAACGTTTGTTTTCTTCACTTCTAAACACAGTAATTTTTCTAACTACGTAAATTTTTTTATCTATTTTATTTGTGTATCTATCTATAACTATTACTAAAACAAAAATGGTTTTTGTCACGTGGCAATTTTCTGTATAATGGATATCATATGTCAATTTTCTATAAAATAAGAAAAAAATTGTTTTTGTTTTTGTCAAGTATAATTTAATTTAAAACTAAATTTTATCCAAGTTTAACTTGACTCAAACTCTTCAATTATTATTCATTTTCATCTCATTATACTATTTTATTTATACAAGTTATTTACGAGAAATTTTTATGTTAATTGTTTATTCTATTAATATATATTTATTAATTTAATATCTATTTATTAACTATTACTAAAACAGAAGTCGCTGATGTCACATGACGGCTTTCTGTAAAATGCTAAAAGCTCTAAAGGCATTCAGCACTGTCACGTGTCACTTACAAAATGGTAAAAAATAATAATTCTTTTTCCAAAATCAATTAGTTTAAGATAAAAATCATAAAACTAATTAGATAAGATAAAAATTCTAAAACTAATTTGATCATGGTAAAAGAAATTTGTTACCATTTTTTGCTACCAAAATCGGTTACTACCGAATAGATTTTATTACATTTGATTTAGACGTGTTTCTTTTGATTAGCACTACTCAATTCCCACGGTAAAAGATTTTTTTACCATTTTTTCTACTAAAATCGGTTAGTACCTATAAATTTTATTATATTTTATTTAGACGTGTTTCACTTTATTAGGACTCCACAATTCTTATGGTAAGATTTTTTATTACCATTTTTTGCTGCCAATTTTTTGACATTAATCTTTTTTTCTCTCCGTTAGTATCATCCTTTTCATTTCCTCTCTCAACTTTTTTTAGTTTTCAAATTGTTTAGTTGTGTTTTTTTTTCTTGACAGATTTTACAATAGAATACACATACATACTAAAATTGAATGAGAAAATTAAGGTACCTATATGTTGTATGTGTGTGTGTGTGTTTTTTACAATATAATGAAGGGTAAATTACCAATAACCACCCTCAACTTTGGGTTACGTTCAAATTACCCCCCTCAACTACTAATTGAAGTAATGTAACCCTCTCAACTATTACATTTTTTAATCACATCTTTTGTTTAATCACTGTCATTTAAATTGACATAAAATGTTAATCTGAGACTAATGTAACCATCGTTTAATATATTTTTATATCATAATGCTCTTTTGGTATTTTAATTGACTATTTTACCTTTATGCTTTAAAACCATGTTGTTGCCTAAAAATGGTCAATACGAACAATTGCTTACCTTTTATTTTGAGTAATATGGTAAAAATAATAAATAAAGATTGTTATGAAAGTCTTAAGTGGGAAAATTTTGCTAATTCAAACAGCGGTGCCTAAATAAAAGGAGTAATTTAAGAATATATTGTAGTTAAGAGGGGCACATTGCTTCAATTGATAGTTGAGGGGGCAATATAAACTCGACACATAGTTAAGGGGGGTTATATGTAATTTACCCTATAATGAATTAACTTACAAATTATAACATGCTTTAGAAATCTTTGATGATGTTATATGGCTAATGCGTGTGTGTGTGTGTTTTTTTTAACTGATTATGCCTAAGTTTTCTTTCAACATGACAAGCATCGGAGCAAGGACAGATTAAGTGTTGTGTCAGCTATGGACAGTTGGACATGCATGTATCACCTACGATTTCATTTATTTACTTTTTTGGTATATTTACTTTGTATAATTTTTTATTATAATGAAATATTCCACAAGATCTTATAAAGAGAAAAAACAAAAGATGTTTCTAATGTTTTTATTTTTTTTTCTTATATAGATGTTATTTTTTATTATCGATGTTGATAAGTCTAATCTTATTTTCATTTTTTATATATTAAACTCATCTATTTGTTTGTATATAAAAGAATATAATATTTAAAAATTCCATATTTTAACCAAGTTAATCGACATTTACAATATTATATCTCTTTGTCTATTTTTACTAAGTTTTATGACTAGAAACAGAGTAAAGATTAATATAATATTATGTTCCATATAAATATCATGTGGTTAGATCTCTTAATTCTTTTGTATCATAAACTTTTGATAGATAAAATTATTTTCAATTAAGAATCTTTAAACATTAGTCACAAACTTGAATAATAACATAATATCATAATTAAGAAAGCTAATAGTTTTGGAATTATAAAATAAAAATAAATTTCATACTATTTCAATTTTTATTTATTTTAAATTTATGATATAAAGTATTTAGTTGTTAACTATTTTTAAATTACTAACTATTCTGATAAAAAATAAGAAACTATTAATTTCATTATTTTATTTTATCTTGAAGTAAATTGAGTTAAATTTGAAATTTATATTACCCGTCCGTCTCTACAACACTTTCATAAGATAATAGATTTATTTAATTAAATTGTTTTTATATTTTTTTAAATATTCATATATTAATTTCAGTATTTACCATATTTTAGATTAGTTCAAATGATTCTAATTATCACAAGTTTGAAAAATTCTCTTATTATGAAAAACTTTTACAATAAAAAAAATTCTTAAAACCGTGCATCGCACGGGTATAACATAGTAACTATTACTAAAACATAAACCGTCTCTTACACGTGACAACTTTTTGTTTAATGGCTGTCATTTGTCAATTTCTATAAAATAAGAATTTTTTTTCTTTTTGTCAAGTATAATTTAATTTAAAACCAAATTTTATCTTATTTAATTTATATAAGTTTAACTTGACTCAAACTCAACAATTGTCATCTCATTATACTACTTTATCTATACAAGTTATTTACGGGAATTTTTTTATATTAATATTAATTGTTTATTCTATTAATCTATATCTATTAATTATTAATCGAGTATTATTTCCATCAACTGGCGGTGTAGAATCTTTTTTATACAAACGACTCTTGGATCATGTTTCGTGTCAAATATAATATATATCTTGATTTATTTAGATTTTGGTTGCCCACGTGTTGTGTTCAAACGTCGTTTGTGTAAAAAAGATTTTACACCGCAGGTGGATGAAAATTTAATATTAATTCCTACTAACAAAAGTCTCTGCTTCCACAGCACAGGACGAATTCAGTTAAAATGATCAATTTCACCAAAAAAATTACTAATTAATTTATATCTATTACTTATTAATTACTTTATTTTTAAGTTTTTTTTAGAAAATCCATACGCAAATCTTTCGGTTACTAATTTGAATGATTAATTTCAATATATTCTATTATTTATTACTAAAATAGATTTTTGCTACTGCGTGTCAACTTTCGGTGAAATGACTGTCACGTGTCAATTTTCTGTAAAATAAGGAATTTTTTTTGCCAATTATAACTTAATTTAAAACTAGACTTTATTTTATTTTATTTATAAAAGTTTAATTTAACTAAAACTCTTCGATTCTCATCAATTTTCATTTCTCAACTATTTTATTTATACAAGTTATTTACGAGATAGATATATATTAACTTTTTCAATTAATATATACATATTAACTATTAATTGATAAAGTTTTTATTCATTGATGGTGAATAATTTTTTTATACAATTGCCCTTATATCATGACATGTATCAATCACAATATTTATCTTGATTTACTTATTTTGGTTGCACACGTGTCATGTTCAAAAAGTCATTTGAGTAAAAAAGATTCTACACCGCTGGTGGATGAAATTTTAATTCTTCTTAATTACTACTAACAGATGTTACTGTTGCTACATGACGACTTTTTTTTAAATGATTAATTTACTAGAAAATTAATAATTAATCTATATCAATTAGTTATTAATTACTTTATTTCTTAAGTTTTTTTTTTCTACAGAAAATTTTACGCAAATCTTTCAATTACACATTCATTGATCAATTTCAATAGTTGCAAACAAATATATTATTCGAATCGTGCATCGCACAAGTATAAACTAGTTAACTATAACTAAAACAGAAACTGCAGCTACCACGTGGTGGCTAACTGTGAAATGATAATTTTTTTAAAATAATTTCATGCTTCCACGAGTCACCCTCTTATAAAAAGTAACTGATAAAAATTTTACAAATAAAGAGTTATTGATAAAAAAAATTATACGGTTAGTTTAAGATAAATCTTACTGTTAGTTTATGATAAGTTTTTTACGGATAGATTTTATCACATTTGATTTCAAAATTTTACGTATAAAAAGTTACTGATAATTTTTTTTATTCATTTGATTTTATACTGTTAGTTTAGGATAAGATTTTATCAAATTTGATTTCAAAGTTTTACAGATAAAAATATTTTTTGATGTAATATAAATATTTTATTATGTAAACATTATGTCAAACTTAAAGATTATATCAAATCTCATAATATCATGCTATCTCCTAACATTTGCTACATATATATTCGAATTATGTATTTTATGATTTAGAAAATAGTAAAAAAATTATGTCAAATATATTTATTAACTATTACTAAAACAAACACCATAATCGGTTAATAGATAAAAGTTTTACAAATAAAAAATTATTGATAGCAAGCTGCCCGGCCCAAAAGGCTCAAGCATCGGTCACGTGCACAGCACGTCCTCCTCGGCCACGAGCAAATCACGTGCATTCTTCATGATCTAAGGCCCAGTATGTAGCGAGCAAGGTTTGAGCGAGCATGCTCGCCATGCTCGGTAACTCAGTAACAGTTGTCTAGGATGTGTGTGGTTACCTCCGGGAAACCCGCCACCAGGTTCAAGAAGTGACTGTTCAATTGAACGTGGCCTTCAATGTGCCTGTTTCATACGCTCAGATATTCAATGAGCAATTAACTCAGTTCTCCAGTAAATCTATATAAACCCCTTAAAATGAAGGAGGGAGGTACGTGATTTTTACCTAGGCTATACTCTGTCAAATTGCTTACTCAACTGGGTGTTTGCTAATTCACACGCCGGAGCGCATTTACAGGGAAAGCCCTTACCTAGTTCACAATTGGTGTTTGCATTACAGGTTTGGACCTTGAAGGTTTTGGATAGATTGAAAGCTAGATATCCAAATAAGATTTTGGACGCATCAGTTGGTTCCGTTGCCGGGAAACGATTTTGCTAGTGCAGTTTTATTTTCCGACAACTTTATCAGTTTCAGAAATGGCGGCGAATGGTGTTAACAGTGGCAATCAGTTGGAAGAGGGACACACAGCCACACCCAGCGTGGACATTCATGCTGACAATAACCTTCCACCTCTACCTCCACATGATGCTCGTCACCAGCTTAATCAAAGACGGGGTTTGGATTCTTTGGCCAGGAGTGCCGTCGTTGCAGTGGGTTTGACTAATGAGTTCCGAGATGAGGCCCTACACTAAAGGGCGATATATTTGGGGCAGATGCACCAATTGAATTTACAGTTAATCGCAATGGGCAAGCCTCCATTGCCAATTGAAGTAGAGCCACTTCCAGCATGCCCGCGCCCAGTCAGGCTGCCAGCTTTTCTCGCTTAAGGAGGAATCCTCAACGCCTAGTTCAAGTTCCTTCATAGCTTCACGAACCGGAGTCAAACAAGGATCGTAGCCAGCAAGAGGGACGAGCCAGTCACAGGGTTGTTCCAAGTGTGCACTCTCGTTTGGGCCCTCGGGTAGGAGAAGACTCGGCCCAGTCCCGCCGCCGCCAAAAATCACCCTCTCCAAGGAGGTCGCATTTTCGACAACCTCGCTCACCATCTCCACGCCGGTTGCATGCTCGTCGGCATCGTACGCCATCTCCCATGAGATCACATGCTCGTCGGCATCGGACACCTTCACCTAGAAGGACACAAGTTCATAGGCATGAGTCGCCTTCACGCCACTCCAGAGTCAGACATGAGGTACCTCACCTTGGCGGGCAAAAAAGTGGGGCAGTGATAGCTCCGGATCAAGTACGTCAGGTCACAGATGTGGCCTAGGCACAAGTGGCGCAGGCCGTGGGCGTAGCTCAGGCTATGGGAGCTATGGGACCCCCACAGGCCCCTCTTGTGCCCAGGACATAGCATCAGCTCGCGGGTGGTTTGCCTACAACCATTAATATGCAGGAGTTTGAGGAGCTGAAATGGCGTATGGAAGCATGGGAGCATGGAAAGGCCCTAGACGGAAATTTTTTGGGCACTTCAGCTAGCCTTCTGGCCCCCCCTGAATTGAGAATGCTTCTCCAGCTTAAGGTCTCATCTTCCCCAACATTAAGGAGTACACAGGGAAGACCAAGGCACGAGACTGACTGATGTCCTTTGAATCACAGATCGGTCTGGTGACCTCAGATGAGACGTTGAAGATCCGAGCTTTTGTGGGATCGTTGCAGAGGAAGGCATTGACTTGGATGGGAGCACTTCCTCGAAGATTTATTAATAATTGGGCTAATTTGCAGGCGAAGTTTTTGGCCTATTTTGGGATTGCGAAGACAAGGGCCGATTTGTCTAAAGTGAAATAGGGAGCTCATGAGTCGACTTCAAGCTATTTGGAGCAGTTTACGAAGATGCTCAAGCAAGTCCCTGGTCTTTCCGAGCAGGAGGTTACCTTGTGTTTTAAGGCGGGCCTGCTCAAGGGAGAAGGAGGCTTGAGGTCGGAGTTGAGTATGAGAGAGCCAAAGATGCATGCAAAGATGTTGATGCGAGCCCAGAAGTGGTGTACGGGGGAGACCGTGAAGAAAGAAAAGAAGAAGGAAAGCACCGAGACTGGGGGTGCCAGAGGCAGTGCCAAGAGTAGTGGCAAGGGTGCAGGCGGTGGTTATAACATAAATAAGTCGCGGTATGACCGCCCAAGGAAATTTCTTTGGGAAGGTGATCTTACCCCGCTTAATACATTGGGGGAGGATATAATGTATGAAATCAGAGATGAGCTTCCCTGGGCACCGCGCATGAATCCTGAGACAACAGATTCCAAGGATCGGTCTAAACGGTGTGCGTATCATGATGATTATGGGCATACCACGAAAGAATGTTGGCCGTTGAAGAAGGCCATACAGAAATTTATAAATGAAGGCTGGTTGCACCGATTCAAGAGAGATGAGAATAATAGGGGGAATGCCCCTCGAAGAGATGCACCCCCAATCCGGGGGGTAATAAATGTGATTATGGATGAGGAACATACACTTACCCAGCTGGGCAAGCAGATTTACTCCTTGTCAAAGGTGGTGGATTGCCCGACCAATTTGCAGGCAGGGGAGGAGTCCATCTGATTTACTCGTAGCGTGGCGAAGTAGGCTGGGACGATCCTTTATTTTTTCAGCTTTGGTCGATGGCTGGGTGGTGCATAAGATTTTGGTGGATACGGGAGCTTGCAGGGATGTAATGTATTACTCTTGTTTCCAGGGTTTGGAGTTTGAAAGACGAATGCCTCAAACCTTATGCAGGAACTCTGGAAGGCTTCACCAATCATAAGGTGCCCGTTAAAGGCACAGTCGAGCTCGAAGTCTTTATTGGTGAAGGCAATCGTACTTGGGCAGAAAAGGTCACCTTCATGGTGATCGACCTGAAATCTCCCTATAACATCATTTTAGGGGTGCCAAGCATGACTAAGTTTCAGATGGTCGCCTCTATTCCCCACCAGCGAGCAAAGTTTTACGGATCGGGGGTGGGGGTCTTGAAAGTCAATCATGCTTGAGTATGTTTGGTATAACCAAAGAAGAAGCAGAAGCTGACTCTTGAGGATGGCGAGCAAAAGGTCACTATCAGTAGCAAAGAAAAGTCTCACATAACTATAGGACCTTTGTCGATTTCTACGATCGGTGAGAGTTCGGTACAGGTGTGAATGCCCCGTAAATCGCCCGCGCCCCGCGCTCCCTTGGTGAGGGGAATGCGGCGTGCGGATGCGGACACCATGCTTTCCATTCTATTCTCCCTTGTCTAGGGGAAGACGAAATTAAAAATGCGGAAAGGGTGCTGTCAAAAAGCGCGTTGAATACACCTCGGTCACTTCAGTGAATTTTTTGTCCATTATGGGAGCTGTGGGTTTTCTGTATCAGGTTATCCCTTTTTTTAGGGGATAACAGGATGCAGGAATACATCACCCTTTCATTCGCATCGTCCCTTGTGTAGAGGAAAATGGAAAGTATAAGAAAGGATGTTGGGAGCCCCACTACAAACCTTATGAAAATTGTCTTATGGTCTCTTTCGGATCACTATGAGTGCTTTGGGTTTTCTATATCAAGTTATCCCCTTTTTAGGGGATACCAGGATATAGGAATACATCACCATTTCATTCTCATTCTCCCTTTTGTAGGTAAAACGGAAAAGTGCAAGAAATGATGTTGCGATGCCTCACTACGATCCATAATGTTTTAATAGTCGTCATCTTTATTTTAAGGAAGAAATAAAGAAACACCAAAAATAAAACCAGAGATTGCAAAAACGGGTTCGGAGGCTAAGTTACGAGTTGGGAAGGTGCTAGGCACCCAACTCGCCCTTTCAGTCTCACAAAACAAGTTTTTAGCTAAAATATGCTTTTTATTATATTTATCTAGAAAATAAATAAAGCATTGACTACCTACAAATACATCCATATATACATTATTTACGGACTTGCAGCTGTCTCCTTCCAATAATTACAAATACATTAAAAAATAGTTGGCCATAATAATGGCTCTTTTAAATGCTATTTTCTTAATAAATCCGGGCAGCACAACGGCTTATATTTTTACATTGGGTCGGATGGAAAATAGCATTTTAATAAATAACGCTCTTAAAGGCTCACCTTTTTAGAGCGTGATGTGCTTCGCTGCATGCGTCCTTCTCGGGAGAGGAGTCTTTTTTGCTTCTTCTTCGCTGCTGCGATTCGAGGCCGAAATGCTTGCTTAGAAAGTTGCTTTGGGCACCGAGTGAAACAGGCGAACAAGCTGCTTGCTTTTTCTTCTTGGCGGAAATCGAGGCGAGCAAGCTGCTTGTTCGGCAATTTGGCATTTTACTCGGGCCGAGCAAGCGCTCTTTCAGGGTTTTTGGGCCAGGAAAATAGGGTGGATACCTAGGCGGGGGCTAAGGACCACTTTAACCGGTGGGATTTGCTATTGGAGGAGTTTTGGCAGGGCTTCGAGGCTTTATAGGAGGGGGTGCTCACTATCGCTCGATCGTTCACTAATCTCGCAACGTAACAACAACGCTGAAAGCTTTGGGGGATTTTTTGGTGTTTCAAGTATGCTTTGAAAAGCAAACCAGGGGCCTGTTATAAGGGTGAGGGAGGGACATCGAGGGAATTTCTTTTTATCCCTTCGTGCTTCAATTGCTTGTGCAGTCTTGGGATAAATTGCCGTTCTTGTATAGCACTCTGTAGCATCTTTAGAGCTTGTAGGCGGATTTGGGCGCGCCATAAGGCCTTTGGGCGCAGTCTTCTTTATGGCAGCTGTTCATACTTGACCCATTTTGGCGCTTTAGCCCTGTATTTCTTGTTTTGCGCATCTGCTTTATCTTTTGCATTTTTAAACCACAGCAACTTGACATTTGTTAAGTTTTAACAGGTCTTGATATCGCATGCCAGAGTTACATGCCAGGGGTACGAAATTGGGGTGTCTACAGAGCCCTTCAACGATGGAATCTACGGGTAACCCAAAGCTTACTGAGTAAACGAACATCGTTGATAAGAAATAGACTCTCCAATTTCGCGCAATTATAACGGGGGAAAGATGGAATAGGTAGCAGTAATAATGCAACAGTTTATAATGCTAACCAAAACTCACATATCCTAGACATATTTAGTCGGTTATAGCAGGTTATCGTAGTTTTTAAGCAGATATACAAATTAAATGCTCTAATGGTTGGACCTACCGAGGTAGGTTGCCTACGTATCCCTTAATAAAGGAAATCAGACCAAATGTAGTTCGGGCAAAAGCCGAAACAAACATGCTGCGATGGTCGTGCCTACCGAAATAGGCTGCCTACGTATCCTTATCCGAGGAATCAAACCGAACGTAGTTCATACGCTGCAAACAAACAATAGGGTGGGATAAATGGTGCGTTTCACCCAGCATAGGCAAAACTGGCGGGATCTTTTCAAAATGCGATTTCCCCGGCATAGGGAAAGTGATGCTGCTTTTCAAAATGCGCTTTCCCCAGCATAGGGAAAGTGATGCTGCTTTTCAAAACGCGTTTTCCCCAGCATAGGGAAAGCGATGTTGTTTTTTTTTAAAAACGCGTTTTCCCCAGCATAGGGAAAACGATGCTGCTTTTCAAAACGAGCTTTCCCCAGCATAGGAAAAGCGATGCGATTTTTTTTTAAATGTGCTCATCCCAGCATAGGAGAAGCGATGCTGCTTTTTTCAAAAATGCGCTTAACCCAAAATAGGAAAAGCGATGCTATTTTTTTTAAGTGCTTATCCCGCCATAGAAGAAGCGGTGCAGATTTTTTTTTTAAAGTGCTTACCCCAATATAGAAGAAGTGATGCAAATTTTTGAAAATGTGCTCATCCCAGCATAGGGGAAACGGTGCAGATTTTTTTAAAATGTGCTTATCCCAGCATAGGAGAAGCGATGATTTATGAAGCGTTGTGGCAGAATGCTGTCGATGATCGACTTGTGTAGCTTTTGATGATGCGGCTGAGGATCTTTGGGAGGTGGTCCTTGGCGAGATGCAAATAGAACAATTATATATTTTCCTTTTTTTTTCAAGGGCCGATGCGGTAGAAGACTTGATAAGATGCAGTAAAAGGATGCAAACAAAAGATGCAAGCATGCGAATGAAAACTTTTTTTTTCTTAAAAAAAGGACTTTTGAATGTGCATGTGTATCATCCGTTTCTTAAACATGTTAAGACAAGATAAGGGAAGGTGATGGAAATGTAATATAAGAGCTTGAGATGTGGCTTCTGGTTGGCTTTGAAGAGTTATGAGTATAGGAGTTGATGGTGATATTTGAGATGGAGGTGGGTGAAGTTTAGGGTTATTTTTCAGTCTTTTGACTAGTGCATCATTCAAGAAGGAATTCAATCAGAAGATCAGTGAATCCTATTAATCGATGCCTCAGAGGGACCACTTTTTTTCCTTCTTTTTTTTTGTCTTTTTTGTTTTGTTTTGTTTTTTTTTTATTTAGTTTTTTTGTTTTTTTTAGTTGCTTTTGCCTAGGCCATCCTTTCGGGTTTTTAACCTAGCGAGCATTTACCTCATAGGGAGCCGGTCTTTCAATGCATGTGAAGATAAGCCGCTTATTCTTGAGGGATCGCGGTTTCGTAGCTTCTTCGTTCCTTTAGGCAGAGATGGAAATGACAGCTGTTTCTGAGATGGTGAGCCTTTATGTACTGAAATGAGTTTGGCGGGAGAAGCCCCAGGATGACTCGATGAGCCATATTTTGTATGACCGGAACATTCCTGAAGAAATTAACTAGGGACAGTCCCAGAAAGACTCGATTGGAAGAGACTTTTTGTGGGAGACAGAAATGAGTATGCTCAGAGAAAGTGGGACGACTCTAATGGTCAAAAAGAAAAGTCACGATCCAGAGTTTATCACCAAGCATCATAAGATTTATGGACCCTACTGAACATTTATCTTTTGATAATTTTATGTCTTTAACAAGAAGTTTTGTCCTGGACCCAGATCACGTTACAACCGATTGAAACAGAGCTATAGGTTGCAACTAGGTTAGGGTATAGTGTTTAAGTATTTGGGGTGGATTAGCTTTAGGGTTGAGGATTTAATTGGCCTCTTGCTCAAAGGCATTTTGGGCTGTGGATTTGGTTATTTTTGGAAAGGCGATCGCAAAGCGATCATTAGCTGGCCTTTTAAGCTGTGGGTTTTGGATGAGGATTTGGTTTCTGGATCTGGGGAGATCGGATTTTGGCTTTGGTTGTGGGTTATGGGGTTATCCAAGAGTGATTGGTCTCTTTCCTTCTTCTTTTTTTTTGTGAGGGAGAGATTTTGAGGAAGTTGCTCATAAGAGGCTTTTTTTTCTTTTTTTTTTTGCGAGAGAGAGATTTTGGGGAAATTGCTCAGGAGAGGTTTCTTTTTTCTTTTCTTTTTTATGCATAGGCCTCCTTTTTTTTTTCCTTTTTTTTATTTTCGACCTTGCACCTTTTTTTTTCCTCTTTCTTCTTTTTGTTGACCTCTCGGAGCAATTTGGGAGAGTGCTTGAAGAGATATCTGTCTTCTCTCTCTTGGGATAAAAATGTGGTCACTCTTGATGGACATATATATAAAGGTGAAGCAGCCCCAGTTTTGGGAAGCTGGATCTTAGGAATGGTTAGTCTTTGGTATATGGTTTTTTAGGTATTTGGAAAGATTTTGGTGTATGGTTGGAAGCCCCTAGTGTGCTACTAATAGCTCGGTCGCAATGGGTCGAAGATGACCTTTTACCAAGACAGAAGGTTGCTTCATCGAACTAACATTTTTAATGGTTTGTGGGTCCATATTACGAAATGACTCATTATCAACCCGTGTAGTTTTATCATGTTTTTACATGAGTCGACTCGTCATTTTTTTTATAGCAGATATTTCGGCGATAGATAGTGCTCAAAGATCAAGAAGAAGACTCGACAGGCTAAAATAGGAGAAGCAAGAATTTTACCAGACTCGAATATAGGTAAATACCTTTGGAAAGCTCAGTTTGAGGACTCGGTTGGTCTTTTGAAATAACGGAGACTGAATGGATTCGTGAGCATACTCTTGCAAGGATGGGCTGTAGGCATCAATATGAGCAAAATAGACATCCCTGGGATTTGAAAGCCCCTAGTCTTGAATTGTTGCGCATGATCCTTGAGTTGTCTAGCTTTTCTAGATTTCCCAGCTTTCCAAATTTTTCTGCTTTCTTGGCTTCTTGGCTTTCCGGGCTTTCCTTTCTTCCCTGGCTTCCTATCGGTCTTTTTTTCTTTTCGTCTTCATCATTTTTTTTATTCTCTTCTTTTTTAAGTGGTAGCCCTTGACATCTCGAAGTAGGACTTGCTGAATTTTTTTTTTTTGAAATCGAGAACAAATGATGCACTTATCAAGTAGTGATGCATTTATGAGAGGTTAAGAGATGAATTTGGAGATGGCAATTGAGAATAATGGTGAGGGGATTTCCTGTCTTTTCATGTTTTTGGAAACAAAAGAAAACACATAGAAAAACCTCTCTTTTTTTTCTTTTTTTAAAGAGTAAATCAAAGCATTTGACCGAACCCAAAGGCGACCTACGTACCTCATTTCGAGGCTCAGGTCATCGTAGTTCAACTCTATCAGAAAAATTTTCATTTTGCTAATCTTTTTTTTTTTTTGATTTTTCAATTTGAAAGAATAGATTTTTTTTTTGTTTAGAGGGAACAAATTTTCCCCCTTTTTTTTAAATGATCATTTTTTTTCTTTTTGCGATCTTTGAAATGAGATGTACTGATTACGTACCTCTGGACAGTCCTCTCAGGAGAGTAAATGATAATAGTCAAAAAAATTATTTTTCAGCCCCTGCAAAATTGTTAGTGGTAGCAAAAAAACAACAAAGATCCCAAAATCTATGAAAATTGACGCTGAGTTGAAAAAAGTTGTTTCATGGAGATTTTATTTGACAAAAGGACATTCAAAGGTAAAAAAGGTCTTTGGAGGTGTATACACAAGGGTATTCTAGGGTATTTTTCATTTTTTATTAGAAACAATCATGGGTGCGGCTTCTCAATGATTTTATCATCGATAAGGTATTGGATATCATTCCTGAGTGAGAAGCATTTGTCGGTGATATGACCACTGGATTGGTGGTATTCACAATACTTGTTGCGGCTCCATTTGACAGGTAATAGATTAGGAGGTTTATAGTTTTCAAGGGGCTTAATGACTCCTTGTGCTGTTAACCCTTGTAGTATCTGTGACATTGGGGCATTCAATTCATCGAAGTGCCTTCTGTTTCCTTTGTAAGGTCCTATGAGACTCTTGTTGGTATTACTGCTTCCTTTAACAGAATTGGCAGATTTGTTTGTCTCATATGACCATGGCACATTACTGTAGTTACCAGGTGGAATTCTTTCAACCACGTTGACTTCTTCCGAAGATTCTTCCTCTGATCCGGAATAGCAGAACGAACTTGGAGGTGTACCGATTTCTAGGGATCCTTTGCGTATATCTTCGTCAATGCGGACTCATATCTCCACTATTTCTTTGAAATTACTATAAGAGAGATACAACATGTGCTCCAGGTAAATGGGCTGGAGGTTTTTGATGAACATTCTGCATGACTCAGCCGGATCAGGTCTGTCGAGTGTCTGCGTTAATTTTCTTTTCCACCTTGCTGCAAACTCAACACAGGTTTCTTTTTCCCTTTGGGTGCACGACTCGAGGTCTCTTTTATTTTCAGGGGTAATGTTGTCATTGTATCTTTCTAGAAACCCTTCTGCTATTTGGTCCCAAGTGCCCATGGTGCTATCATCTGCTAGCATTAACCATTGCTTAGCAGCCCCTATCAAGGTAAGGTGAAAATTGGAGGCCATGGCTTCGAAACTAGCCCCTCTTGATTGCATGCCAGTAGAGTAAGATTTTAGGTGGGAGATAAGGCATCCAGTCCCGTCGAATTTTTCTATGTCGGGCATTTTGAAACTTGAGGGTGGTATGGCTGAAGGTTTTAGCGTTAATGCCTGCGTAGAAAATTTCTCTTTGTTCAAGAACTTTTGCATCATACTTTTTAGGTTCTCCATGTCAGCCTCCATTTTGGTGGGCGAAGGTGCTGGGTTTTGGTATATGTTGGAAGGATTGGGGAAAGCTGAGTTTATTTCTGGCTGTGACATTTGGTAAGGATTTTGGGCAGGATAAAGATTTTGGGTAGGGTAAGGATTTGGGGCAGGATAAGGATTTTGGGCAGGATAAGGATTATTGGCGGTTTCAGTTTGGCTGCCAGGATCATTAGGAGGTAGATAGGTTGTAACTTGGCCTTGTTGATTATAGCTCCTTGGGTCCATATGTGGGCTATTTTGGAGTGGGTTGGTTATGGGAAAGGGGAGGTCATTTGGATTATGGGGGATATTGGTGCTTGGGAAAGGATATGGAGGATAGGATGAGAAAGGGTTAATATTTGGGTAATAGGGATTGTGAGGATTTGGATTTGGGGTAATGGTGGTATTTGGTGGGTTGGTATTTGGCTGAGGATTTGGGTTTGGAGGAACATGGGAGGTTGATGCTTCTTGGGGGACTGCAGGGGAAGAGATTCCCTCACTACTGGATTTTAGATTTTGCACCAAATTAGCCATCTGATTCATTATACGATCAGCCTGTGCACCCAAATTTTGGTCTAGCCACTGCTGCATAGCCGGAGCTCCGAGCGCCCCTCGAGCCTCAGATCTGTACCATAGCGGATCGCCACTTTCTGGCGCCATACCGCTCGGATTTATACCTTCTCGAATCGAGCACGCTTTTTTCTCGATTCGCCTTAATATTTTCCAATCTGATTTGCTTTCCGTATCAACCGGCCAAGATTATCTCGTTTTCCAAATTCAGGTCAGGTTTCTAAGGAAAATGGGTTTTGGAGATATCAAAAGGCTGGCTGAAGGCTTTCTGGGTTTGGAGTACAGTGCGCCTTTATTAGGATTTTTTTATTATTAATTGACTCTCCTACAATTGACCGGACAAGCACCCGCTTTATTTTGACGGTCTCAAGACTATTCCTAGAACAATGGATTCTTTCTCCAGAGTATAGGACCCTCGTATTCCACCTGTCTTTCGACTCCCCAAGATCAGACTGATCCCAGGCGAAAGGCCTATACTCTTTCTGGGATCTACAATTCAAAATGGTCTAAGTATAGCATCAGAAAATAATCAATCAGCCCCTGTGTACTTATTATTTTTTTTATTCACTTGCACACACTCTTTTTTTTTTTTTTGCTTAATTTTTTTTTTCGATCTCTTTTTTTTCTTTCATTTCTTTTTTTTTTCTCCCTTTTTTTTCACATGAGCCGACTATAATGATTCAGAGACGCAAACACCGGTCGGTCTATGAAGTGTCCTGAGAATCTATATGCAGTCTAACGTTGGCTTATGCAGGGGGTAAGCTGACCATGGTGTAGGGTAACAGTTCGGAATATATTTACATGCGTGCGCGTGTGTGCAGCCTCTAAAAAGCAGTAAAATCTTCTTTTTTCAGATATAAAACAGAAAATAAAACAAATATGACATGTCTTGCTGTTGTTTGTGGATTTTCTCGGCTTTTTTAATTTGAGCACGAGCAAGCAAGCCAACCACATCAAGAAATAGAAAGAAAAACAGGGAATCTATCTATTTCTATTAATTACAAATTTGTCCTAATCCCCAAAATAAAATGATAGAATGAAATAAAATATGTACAAATTTTGCGCAATAAAAATAGGCAGAACGGAATAATAATATAGAGAAAAAAATAAAGCAATAATAAAAATAAAGCCCCGGTCTTTTTTGTTATGATGCACGGAAATTTATTGCATATATTTTTTTTGATTTTTTTTGAAAATACATATTTTGAAATATACCTATAATGGTGACTGGAACGAAACTGCTGTAAGATGGAGGATCATATCCACAAATATATACACGGATGTATAGGAACGCAATATTCAAATGCTTAAAGAAATATAACAAGCATACTTTAGCCAGAAATAAAAGGAAAAAAAAGTTTTTTTTTACTGAGTCTAGCCCTCAATTTTTATTTAAAATAAAAACGATCTCCCCAGCGGAATCGCCACTGTGAGTGCCCCGGAAATCGCCCGCGCCCCGCGCTTCCTTGGTTAGGGGAATGCGGACACCACGCTTTCCATTCCATCCTCCCTTGTCTAGGGGAAGACGAAATAAAAAATGCAGAAAGGGTGCTATCAAAAAGCGCATTGAATACGCCTCGGTCACTTCAGAGAATTTTTGGTCCGTTATGGGAGCTATGGGTTTTCTGTATCAGGTTATCTTTTTTTTAGGGGATAACAGGATGCAGAAATACATCACCCTTTCATTCGCATCGTCCCTTGTGTAGGGGAAAATGGAAAGTGCAAGAAAGGATGTTGCGAGCTCCACTACAAACCTTATGAAAATTGTCTTATGGCCTATTTTGGAACACTATGAGTGCTTTGGGTTTTCTATATCAAGTTATCCCTTTTTTATGGGATACCAGGATATAGAAATATATCACCCTTTCATTCTCATTCTCCCTTTTATAGGGGAAAACTAAAAAGTGCAAGAAAGGATGTTGCGATCCAAAATGTTTTAATAGAGTCGCCAACTTTATTTTAAGGAATAAATAAAGAAAAACCAAAAATAAAACCAGAGATTGCAAAAGCGGGTTCGGAGGCTAAGTTACGAGTTGGGAAGGTGCTAGACACCCAACTCGCCCTTTCGGTCTCACAAAACAAATTTTTGGCTAAAGTATGCTTTTTGTTATATTTATCTAGCAAATAAATAAAGCATTAACTACCTACAAATACATTCATATATACATTATTTACGGACTTGCAGTTGTCTCCTTCCAATAATTACAAATACATTAAAAAATATTTGGCTATAATAATGGCTCTTTTAAATGCTATTTTCTAAATAAATCCGGGCAGCACAACGACTTATATTTTTACATTGGGCCGGATGGAAAATAGCTTTTTAATAAATAACGCTCTTAAAGGCTCATATTTTAGAGCGTGATGTGCTCGCTCTGTCTGTCCTTCTCGGGAGAGGGAGTCTTCTTTTGCTTTGCTGCTGCTGCTGCGGTTGCTGCAGTTCGGGCAGAGTAACTGCTTCCGAAAGTTGCTTTTGGGCACCGTGAAACGGGTGGAGCAACTGCTTGTTTTTTTGCTGCTGGCGGAAATCGGCAGAACAACTGCTTGTTTCTGACGGATTTGACCTTTTTACTCGAGCAGAGCAACTGCTCTTTCCGAGGTTTTTGGACCGGGGAAATAGGGTGGATACATAGCTAGGGGGCTAAGGACCACTTTAACCGGTGGGATTTGCTTTTGGAGGAGTTTTGGCAGGGCTTCGAGGCTTTATAGGAGGGGGCGCTCACTATCGCTAGATCGCTCACTAATCTCGCAGCGTAACAACAATGCTAAAAGCTTTGGGATTTTTTGGTGTTTCAAGTGTGCTGAAAGCGAACCCCGGGGCCTCTATTTATAGGTTGAGAGAGGGACATCGAGGGAATTTCTTTTTATCCCTTCGTGCTTCAATTGCTTGTACAGAGTGCCGGATAAATTGCACGTTGCGCGAACTGTAGCACTCTTGTAGCATCTTTGGGATCACTGTAGCTGGATTTGGGCACTGCCATAAGGCCTTTTGGGTGTCGCGCCAGGTCTTCTTTATGGCAGCGCCAACTGTTCATACTTCAGCCCATTTTTGACGCTTTAGCCCCTGCATTTTACTGTTTTGCGCATCCTGCTTTATCTTTTGCATTTTTAAACCATGTAACTTAACATTTGTTAAGTTTTAACAGGTCTTGATATCGCATGCCAAAGTTACATGCCAGGGGTACGAAATTGGGGTGTCTACAACAGGGCGAGCATCGTTTACCTGGACAGAGCACTTGTCCTTTGCCGACGATGGGATCGGGGGGACAAGTCGAGCAAGCTACTGATATGGAGCTAGATCAACTTGATAGGGCAGAAAATCAGGCTGAAGAGGAAAAAAAGGTGGAATGTGACACGCTTCAGATACGGGATGAGCCTGAGTTTACAGCTCAGGACGAGCTTGAGGAAATTGTTATCAATTCTGCCTATCCCGAACAGAAGATAAATATTGGCAGGGCACTTTCGGTTGAAGCTTGGGCTAGTTTGGTCAGGCAACTCCATAATAGTTTTGATGTGTTCGCTTGGCGGCCAGAAGATATGCAAGGGGTTAGCGAGGCCGTGGTAGTCCACTGCCTTATCGTGGATCCAGCTTTTAGGCCAGTTCAGCTTAGAGTATACCCATGTAGTGACAAGGTGATCAAGAAAGAGGTCGGTAAGTGCTCGGCGGATATCATAAAGGAAATTCATTATCCGACTTGGCTGGCCAATGTGGTCATGGTCAAAAAGTCAAACGAAAAGTGGAGAATGTGTGTGGATTTCATTGATCTCAATAAAGCTTGCCCGAAATATTGTTATCCTCTTTCTTGCATCGACAAGCTGGTAGATGCCATAGCGGGCTGCGAGTTCTTGAGCTTTATCGATGCATATTCGGGATATCACCAGGTGAAGATGAATGAAAAAGATAAAGCATTGACTGCATTTTGAGCAGTGGGCGGCCTCTATTGCTACAAGATGATGCCTTTTGGCCTGAATAATGCAGGAGCTACTTATCAACGAATGGTGAACAAGGTCTTCAGCTCACAAATTGGCAAGAATGTTGAAGCCTACATTGACGACATGGTCGTGAAATCCAGAGGACATGATCATACCGTCGATCTGGAGGAGACCTTTGGCAACCTCAGAAAGAATAATATGAAGCTCAATCCAAGCAAGTGTGTGTTCGGTGTGAAGGTGTGCAAGTTCCTGGGGTTCATGGTGAACGAGAGAAGGATTGAGGCCAATCCTGAAAAAATCAAAGCATTGATCACAATAAAGCCTCCCCGGTGCATCAAGGATGTCCAACAGCTTAATGGCAAAGTTATCGCTCTTGGTCACTTCATCTCCAAGTCGGTAGAAAGGTGCCTGCCTTTTTTCAAGGTGCTTCGAGGGAACAAGGGTTTTGAGTGGACGACAGAGTGTCAGGAGGCTTTCAAGCAACTGGTGGAGTATCTGGGGCAGCCTCCATTGTTAAGTAGCCCGATTATGGGTGAAAATTTGTTTATGTACCTTACGGCCACAGAGCAGGCTGTGGCCACTGTTCTAGTTAGGGAAGAATGTAATCTTCAAAAGCCTGCTTATTATGTTTCCAAGGTCCTCACAGCAGTGGAAGGGCGCTATTTTAATGCAGAAAAGTTGGCCTACTCGCTTGTTGTTGTTGCTCGAAAACTTCAAACTAATTTTTCTGCACATCCAATCATTGTATACACAGACACTCCTCTTAGGAAAATTTTGCATAAACCAGATTCTTCTGGTTGCTTGCTCACCTGGTCGATTGAGTTGACCGAATTTCAGATAGACTATCAGCCTCGACGAGTTATCAAAGCACAGGCTCTGGCGGATTTCGTGGCAGAGACAAGTTTCAATAATCCGAGCGAGGAAGAGACTTCCCCACAGGCTGCCTCCGAGCCTGTTCACGTCCAGCGATCTCGCCCGTGTTATTGCTAGGAGTTACATGTGGATGGCTCAGCTAGTAAGCTAGGAAGTGGAACAAGTCTCTTATTGGTTCCACCCGAGCAGGATGCGAAGTTTGAAAAGGCTTTACACTTCAAGTTTCCAGCATCCAACAATTAAGCAGAATATGAGGCTTTGATCCCGGGGTTGGAACTTGTACAAGACATCGATGTACGCGAGATCGTGATTTATTCTGATTCGCAATTGGTGGTGAATCAGTTCAAAGGCGACTATGATGTCCATCATCCAATTTTGGTTAGATATTACGTGATGGTAAAATAAATTTTAAAGGATTTTGATTATTAGGAGTTGGTCCGAATTGATCGCGAGGATAACATGCGTGTGGATTATCTTTCTAAGATGGCTGAGGTAGAAATTCAATTCTTGCATCCGGGTGTAATGATCGAGTATTTGGAAGTTCCGGCAATAGAAAATGAGGTGATCATGGATATCAAGCCTACAACAAAATGTTGGATTGATGACCTAAAGGGTTACATCGAGCAAGGACTTTTCCCCGAGGATAAATCGGAGGCAAGAACCATTCAGAAGCGAGCATGTCGGTATATCATCCTGGATTATATCCTCTACAGGCGATCATACACCAGGCTGCTACTCAGATGTGTGCAGTCAGAAATGGCCGAGGGTATACTTGGGGAAATTCATTAAGGAAAATGTGGAGGGCACTCGGGCCAACTGTCACTGGCAGAAAAGGTTTTGGCTGCAGGCTTTTATTGGATCACTTTGAGGCGAGATGCAGAAATGTATGTTCGGCGGTGTGATAAATGTCAACGTTACGCTGATATACCTTGGTTACCTTCTACCGAGCAGACTCCAGTGGTGGTATCGTGGCCGTTCGATATGTGGGGAATAGATCTGATTGGTCATTTCCCATTAGCTCAATCGAAGTTTAAGTATGTAGTGGTCGCTGTGGATTACTTCACCAAGTAGGTAGAAGCTAAGCCTTTGGCCACTGTTAGTGAGGTTAATGTGCTTGACTTCGTTCATGAGCACAGTTGGTGTCGCTTTGGCGTACCTCGGGCTATTGTTTCCAATCATAGAACTCAGTTTTAAGAGAAATTTACAAAGGCGTGTGAGCAGATGCGTGTAAAACATTGGCAGTCTTCTGTGGCGTACCCTCAGGAAAATGGACAAGCTGAGGCAGCGAACAAGCAGATTTTGCATGTCCTCAAGAGAAATTTGGAGGATAAGGTGGGGAAATGGGTAGATGAACTGCCATCAGCCTTGTGGACGGTCAGAACGTCGGTCAGGGGGCCCACTGGCGAAAAACCTCTTTCTCTTACTTATGGTTCAAATGTTATGGCACCGGTGGAAATGTACTTGCCAAATCATCGAGTATCTCATTACAATACAAAATATAATGTTGTAGCTCAGGCAGCTGATCTCGATCTGTTGGAAGAAAGGAGGGTAGAATCAAAACTGAGAATGGCTAACTACAAACAGCGAGCAAAAGCTCACCACGACAAGCGAGTTCACGGTCGGTCATTTGCTGTGGGCGATTGGGTTCTCCGTAAAATTGAAGCAACATGCCATCGAGCAGAGTAGGAAAAGCTTTCTCCTAATTGGGAAGGTCCTTTTCAAGTTGTCAAAGTAGTTAGGGAAGGGACCTATATGTTGCGAGCGAGGAGGCGGTAAAACATCGTGGCATCGCAGATCATTTGAAGAAATATTATCATTGATGGGAAATGTGTAAGCGGTTTGTCTTCCCTTTTGCTTGATTGTAAGTTAGGGGGAAATAAATGAATGTTTTGGGCGTCATTTCTTTTCTCTCAACCGTTGTGTCTATGTTATCTCGATTATGCTTTTTAATGCGCATGGGTTTTTTACCTGCTCGATTAAAAAGTTGTTGTTTGAGTGGTGTGCAATTGTTATCTCGATTATTCTATTTTTCACTAGAAAGAAATTTATGTTTATGAAAAAGGGTTGGTGTTCGAGCTTATTCTATCGATTATGCCTTTTTCGGCAAGTAGAGTTTTCTCTACTCGATTGAAGGGGTTAGTGTTCAAGGGCAATGCGTTTCTCTCTTCGTCAAGCTCGGTAAATGCTTGCTCGATTGAGAAGATTGCATTTGGAAAGTATTGTAAATTACTCTACAGACGCAAGTGATAATGTTAAAAGGGAAAGCTTGGAAATTACAAGTTGAAAGGTTGAAATTGTTTGTACAACAAAATGTTAAGTTTACAAGAATTGTGGAAAGCAATTTAGGAATCTGAGGGAATTTCCAGTGGTGCAGTTGGGGCGACAGCTTTCTCTTCATCATTGGCCTCCTTCCAGTCCACGATAACAACTACCTCTCCATCATCGCCAGCCAAATGAGCAGCCAAGGTTGTATCTTCTTGTGATTTGGCCATCCAGATTTGGGTCATCAAATCTGTTACCATCGCTTCAGCAGCTTCAGGAGGAGTCCAGGCCGCGAGCCCATTTTGTGCATTTGATTGGGCCAAGGATTCCAGTTCGTCCTTTGTATAGGGTGCCAAGGCATGGCCCGGGCGGGCAGAAGAGCAGAATGTGGTGTTAGTCCCCCATTCAACGAGCAATTCGGGTCGGATATCCATCCCACTGCAAGCTAGCTGCCTTAGGACGTGATGCGCCCCTTGGAGATAGAAGGGATAAGCTTCCTCCTCTACACAGGCTTGGAAATCTTCAGAGCTTTTGTACTCAGTAATTACCAATTGCCTCTGCTCCTCGCTAGGCTTCAATAGTTCTTCTCTCAGCTTCTTTTCCTTCTCGTCCGCTTCAGCATTGGATTGCTCCAGCTCGTTGAGTGCTGCCCTGAGCTCTTTCCTCACTTGCCCGATATTGTTGATATTAGTTTTTTCAGATTTTTTGGAAAAGTTTAGATGGGATTCAAGTGTATTCTTCTCCTCTTCAAGTTTGGAGAGCTCAGTCACTTTGTTGGTAACGACTTCCTCACTTTGTTTTAGCTTAGCTCAGAGAGTGTTAATTTGCTCCTCGAGCTTGTTCTTTTCGGTGGATAGCGAGCTGGAGGTTTTGAGGTTGTCGATGAAGCGGTCGTACAAAAGTTCAGTCTTGGTGGCCATCTGCAAGGTAAAGGAACAAATTAAAAACTAAATATACCAGGATCACAAGTTCGAGAGATGAATGAAAGTTTACCTCAGCCATGCACATCCCGATCTCACCGACTAAGACTAAGCTGGAATGCTCCGCACTCCTTTTTCGGAGACCAGAGTGATGCAACCTCTTTACTATGCCAAGGCCGACTGTGGCAGCGTGACCTCCCCGTCTATTGGTGTTAATGTTATGTAAATCAGAGACATCAGCCAGCTCGACAATTAATTCAACTACTTTTTCGCAGGCTTCGGGCATATGAAAGTTTTCTTTTTGCCACGTGGGCACAACAGGCCTAGAGACAGCAGTTTGGTCACTTTCCTCAATCCGAGCTCTTGTCCTCCTTGAGGGGGGAAGTTCGACAATGGGTCGCTTGGGGGCCGACACTTCGGGTGCGACTAGGGATACTGTTGGGGTAGGAGCACCCGACATGGTGATAGAAGGGTTTACGGTGCCAGGGGCAGCGGTTTGAGGCGGTGTGGCAGCCCGGCTTGGTTCAGAGTGGCCACGACAGGCTCCTCGTCCCACATTAGCCACTGGGGCGAGCGGAAGGCGGGTTGGCTCTTGGCTGCTTAAGTGTATATTCCTCTTCGTCAAGCTCTTCTTCATTGCTTATAGGAACTTGTTGTTGTTATCAAGTTGCTTCATATCTGTAACATGATTCAATAAAGATAATTGTTAGATCGCATTTGAATGGGGAAAACTAAAGTACAAAAAGAAGATGTTAAGGAGTAGATCGGTCAGGGTGAAGGTCGGGGTACAGTTAGTTCCTGTTTATTGGCAGTTGGGACACTTATTATGGAACTTTCCCTCATGACAACTGCCCCAGTATGGGTGGGGGTTCTCAGTTTCTATGGAGACCCTGGGCTCTACCCCCTCCACAGGCCAACTCAATACCTCGGCCAGACAGAGTAAGGAGGGTTAGAGGTCAAAGCCACCCAATCCAGCACCCAGTCTTGACCACCTCTGCCTTCTTTGATGCTGAGCAGAGTCTTGAACGTTTTGGTTATTTGGGGCTCTCCTGCTCGGTAGGCGTTCTTGTCATATGGAGGAATCTCCAGGTCTTCCAAATAGGGGGAAAGAACCATCCGACCCGTGACTCGACGAGCAATGCCTTCCCGTCCTAGGCATCAACATTGTTGGGCCCGTCAGTAAGGAGTTTGAAATAATTGGGTTTGGACCGGCCGGTAATACGTCCAGTCATTTTGTCTCGAGAAAACAAAAAAAAATTCTGAATAAGGTCATGTCAGGCTCGAACCCGAGTAGCCGGCAAGCTACGGTGTACGCGATTAGGAATCTTACAGTTGTGAAGGTTAGGTCGTAGGGAAGGGAATTAAACAGGATCAGGAATTTAGCAAAAAATGGGTCCAGGGGAAGCCTCAGACCGACGAGGAAGAAGTCGAAGTAAAAAACCATTCGGTCTCCTTGAAATTTATGCGCGTCTTTCTCGATGTCCAGGTCGAAGGCTTTTACTCGATAATTTTTGGGGTCCATACCCAACGAGTAAAACCAAGCAGACACGTCTTCTTCGCTAGATAGGTCATTCCATTTAAGCAAGGTAGGCATGTTGGTCATGGTTTGCTTGCCCTTAAGAGTGTCAAGCTTCTTCTTTTCTGGCCCGCGGGATGCTCGTGCTCGAAAGGTCATTTCCAGCTTGCATGTCTTCTTCGAGGTTGGTTTGCTCGGCCTCAATAAATTTGTCCTCTAGTTCATTTGAAGCTCTAAGAGCTTCCTCCATGACAGTGCATTGCTCTTGGGGGATTATTGGGGCCTCCTCCAGCTCGATTTTTTCAGAACTGTGGGACTCAATTTCGAACCTTTCTTCACTTTCTGTTGAGGCCCCGTGATCGTAGCTATGCCCCTCGATCTCCGAATGAGTTTCATCGCTGGAAGACATCCTACAGGAATCGAGGAATACATATTAGTTCCTGCTCGAGAAAGCAAGCAAGAACGGACAAGCTAAAACCCCCGATTAGGGTTCATCTTAAGACCAGTGAACAGGGCAACAGTCATGTATTCCTTGATTCCCACTTACGGGTGTTGTGTGCGTGAAGCCCATGAAGTGGCCAGACCCGGGGTGTTCAGGAAGAGAAAGGGTCGTGACGTTTTTTAAAGATTGGAAGATTAAGATGAAAAGAAGGAAAATGGGTGTCAGACGCCCAAGTTTACGCCTGATTGGTTGTCATATCGTAACCAATTTGTCATCATATACCCAGCCAACATCATTGAACCCAAAGATTAGGGTTCTAGTGGCAAAAATGAAGAAAGGCAAAATTCATAGCATGAACAAGGATGCGAGCAGAGAAATACCTGGTGATTCTGAAGAATTGAGTCGAAGAGGTTCTTGGGAATCTTGATTTTGTGGGTAATTTTCTTTCCTTCGGCTGAGTGCAAGGAGAGAATGAGGATTGAGAATTGGTGCTTGGATTCTTCAATGGCAGGAAAAATGTCAAATGAACGAAGGACTCGGCTTTTATAATGGGGGAATCGTCATGAGGCAGCAATCGAGGTAGTTGGGGGTTTCATTATGGCGTGGGAACCAAGGTGTCGCATTAAATGATGCCTCGGGGCATGTGTATGCATGTGTAACAGACGACAAGAAGCGGCCCGTCCCTTCATTACATATCATACCCCAAGCTGGCATCCACTTACCATTTGACCTCGGATCCGTTATTTGCAAATGATTAAAATGAACCAAGTATCGCAACGACCATATTTCTAGGGAGTTCCAAGTTCTTTCACTCCTCACTCCGAGCATGTATGTTCGCCAGACAAGGAGCAGGGGGCCACTGAGTTGCCCGGCCCAAAAGGCCCAAGCATCGGTCATGTGCACAACACGTCCTCCTCGGTCACGAGCAAAGCACGTACATTCTTCATGATTTAAGGCCCAGTAAGCAGCGAGCAAGGCCCACTCTGCAGCGAGCAAGGTTTGAGCGAGCATGCTCGCCATGCTCGGTAACTCAGTAACGGTTGTCTAGGACGTGGGTGATTACCTCCGGGAAATCCGCCACCAGGTTCAAAAAGTGACTGTTCAGTTGAACGTGGCCTTCAATGTCCCCGTTTCATACGCTCAGATATTCAATGAGCAATTAGCTATTTAGCTTAGTTCTCCAGTAAAGCTATATAAACCCCTCAAAAAATGAAGGAAGGAGATACGTGATCTTTTACCTAGGCTATACTCTGTCAAATTGCTTACTCAACTGGGTGTTTGCTAATTCACACGCCGGAGCGCATTGGTAGGGAAAGCCCCTGCCTAGTTCACAGTTGGTGTTTGCATTACAGGTTTGAGCCTTGAAGGTTTTGGATAGATTGAAAGCCAGATATCCGAAGAAGATTTTGGACGCATCAGATAGAAATTTTAAAACTAATCTTAAAATTACAGATAAATAAAATCGGATAGATTTTTAAACCAATTATAAAAATATATATTCAACTTCCTACTATTTCAAGCTTTATTTATTTTAAATATAAGATAGAAAGTATTTAGTTGTTAACTATTTTTAAATTACTAACTATTTTGATAAATGTAAGAAACTATTAATTTAATTATTTTTTTTATCTTGAAGTAAATTGAGTTAATCCAGTTGTAGTTGGTTAAGTGAATTTGAAATTCATATTACCCACCAATCTCTGCATCTTGTTGTTATGTTGGACTAGAGCCAAGCGCAACTCGCTTCTAAAGTATTTAATTAAGTAACCAGATCGAGCCAACAGAAAAATAAAGTATATAATTTTTTTGAAGAATATATGAGGAGGAGACTACGTGACCAAAATGAATTTATTATTTTAGGAATTACTCCATTGGAGTTGCTCTCCTTGTGCTCAGCCAACTATAGTAATTTTGTTCTTTATTTAAAAAAATGGCCAACTTTAATTTAAAAGTTAGATTATAACTTTTTTTTTAATCAAAGAGAGTATACCACGACTGATTTCACTCAAGGAATATAAATAACATTGAGTTTGGTACAATGTATTTTGTGAGTAGAATAAAGAAAAATGAGAGGGGATTCATAGGTTCTTTTATCACCATGAATATAAAAAAAATGGGACTAAAAAGAAGAAATCAGAACCAATGAGCTAAACAAGGGGGAAGATTATCAATTGTCTTTTCAATCATAACAACATTACAAGAGTTCTTAATATTATTGTACCATTGTTGGCAATAGTATATAGTCTTAAAGATGTATAAATGAAATTTTGATTTATAAACCGAGGAGTGGACTTCCATTTTTGGCAAATAGAATCATTTCTTTGTTATAAAATAACCAAAAGAGAAAGATTGTTTTTTAGAAGCTAAAGAGGTGTGTCTGATAACTTCAGACTACTCGGTATTTATATCGAGCAACACACATACAATCATAGACTTTACATCGTTATGTTAAGTTTTTCTAATGTTATGGTACATATAGCTACCTAGCTACATATAGTTACCTAGCTCCTTTGACTTTCATAACACTCCCCCTTGTACGTAGCATTGTAAGTTGAATAAGTATGTCTCGTTAAAAACCTTTAAGCCGAAAAACCCAGTAGGGAAAAAAATCGGACATAAGGAAAAGAGTACACAACTTAAATCTGAATCATGTGAATGAGCTATCTCGTTAAAAACCTTTTCATGGAAAACCTAGTAGGACAAAACCATGATAAAGGGAAAAAGAGTATAGCCATATATATATGCTCCCCCTCTATCTGACAAGGGTCAAGAGAAATCATCTTTATAAATCTCGTAAATTCCGCATTCCAATATTATGAACATGCTTTCTGAAGGTTGTAGTGGGAAGTGCCTTCGTGAATAAATTTGCAGCATTATCACTTGATCGAACATATTGGATGCTGACCTCTTTCTTCTTTTCAAGCTTTTGAGTGTATAAAAAGAGTTTCGGGGAGATATGTGTGGACTTGTCACTTTTGATGTATCCATCTTTAATTTGGGCGACACATGCGGCATTGTTTTCAAATAATATTGTCGGGTCTTTGTTGACAGGTAGTCCACTGGCATTTTGAATATGTTGAGTCATAGATCGAAGCCATACACACTCTCGGCTGGCTTCATGAAGTGCGATCATCTCAGCATGATTTGACGATGTAACAATATTGTTTGCTTTTGAGAACGCCAGGAAATTGCAGTACCACCCATTATGAAGACATAGCCGGTCTGTGATTTGGCTTTATGAGGATCAGACAAATAACCCGCATCCACAAAACCAACTATTTCATCCTTTGATCTTCTGGGATAAAATAATCTCAAATCGATCGTTCCTTGAAGATAACGAAAAATGTGTTTGATTTCATTCCGTGTCTCCGTGATGGAGATGAACTATATCTTGCCAATAGATTTGTAGCAAATGATATATCTGGTCTAGTGCAATTTGCAAGATACATAAGGGCTCCAATAGCACTTAAGTATGACACCTCAGGACTAAGTATCTCGTCATTTTCTTCACAAGGATGAAATGAATCCTTTTCAACATTTAGTGATTTGTTAACCATGGGGCTAGTGAGAGGATTTGCGTTGTCCATATAAAAATGCTTCAAGACCTTTTTTGTATAATTTGATTGATGTACAAATATTTCACTATACAAGTGTTCTATTTGCAAACCAAGACAATATTTGGTTTGTCCAAGATATTTCATTTCAAACTCTCCCTTTAGGCAATCAACTGCTTCTTGAATTCCCTTGGGAGTTCTAATGATATTCAGATCATTTATATAGACAACAATAATTACAAATCCTACAGTTGTTTTCTTAATGAAAACACACGGACATAATTGATCATTCACATATCTGTCTTTTAACAAGTGTTCACTTAAGCAATTATACTACATGTGTCCGGATTTCTTTAATCCATATAGTGATCGCTGTAGTTTAATTGCTCATAATTCTTTGGGCTTTGAGCTCAGTGCTTCAGGCACCTTGATTCCATCAGGAATTCTCATATATATATCGGTATCTAATGACCCGTATAAATAAGTTGTTATAACATCCATGAGATGCATCTCTAGGTTTTTTGAAACCAATAAGCTGATTAGGTATCTGAACATAATAACATCCATTACAGGAGAATACATTTTTTCATAATCAATCTCAGACCTTTGGGAAAAACCTTGTGCAACAAGGCGAGCTTTGTATCTCACAATCTCAATTTTCTCATTTTGCTTTCGAACAAAAACTCATTTGTATCCAACAGGTTTCACAACCTTAGGTGTGAGTGTGTGACAACGATAGATCCAAATACCTTTCGTTTATTAAGCGAACCTAATTCAGTCTTCATGACATTTTTCCATTTTTCCTAATTATGCCTTTTTTTGACATTCAGATGCAGATTTTTGGTTTAGGATCATCAGTCCCGCCATTAATTTCTTGTGATACCGAATAAAAGAATATATCATTGATATCTTCCATTTCATCTCGGTTCCATATTTTTCTATTATATATGTAATTAATGGAAATCTCATGGTTATCGTTGCCTGTAGGGCTTTCTAGATTTGCATGATCATATGTTTCTTCTGGAACACACTCATGATCATGTGTTTCTTCTCGAACACACTCATGATTGTGTGATTCTTCTAGAACACTTTCTTGTGATTAGGGTTTTTCAATCAACTTCCTTATTCGAGGATTTTTATCCTTTGAACCAATGGGTCGTCCACTCTTTAGACTTGTCTTAGATTCATTTGACATATTCTCATTTGGTAGCCCTTTTGGTATTTCAATTTGGGAAGGAGCATTTATAGCAGCTAGTCGGCTACATGTGACTTTGTCACCCTCTTTGTGTCTATAAATGCATCTGACAATTGATTTGCTACATTTTGTAAATGTAAAATCTTTTGAAGTTCTAGTACATGTTGCTTTGTGGGAGGGTCAAGGTGCAATAATGATGATGTGCACCATTTGATCTCTTTTCCCATTTGTTTCCCCTCTTCACCTAAAGGTGGAAACTTGTCTTTGTTTAAATGAAAAACGTCACCCGTTTTTGGTTCAAGATACTTGATTATTGAAGGAGATTCATACCCAACATATACTTTCAATCTCTTTTGTGGTCCCATCTTTGTGCGTTGTGGTGGACCAATTGGTACATATACCGCACAACCAAAAACTCTTAAATGAGATAGACCTGACTCTCGTCCAAATGCTAGTTGTATTAGGGAGTATTTGTGATATGCATTTGGTCTGAGGTGAATCAGTGCGACTGCATGTAAAACAACATGACCACATACAGAAGTAGGGAGCTTTATTTTCATCATTAATGGTCTGGCGATGAGTTTAATACGTTTGATCAACGATTTAGTAAAACCGTTTTGTGTATGAACATGAGCTACTGGATGTTCAACATCAATTCCTATTGCCATAAAATAATCATTGAATGCTTGAGATGTAAATTCACCAGCATTATCAAGTCTAACTTTCTTGATCATGTAATTTGGGAATTGTGCTCTCAATTTGATTATTTGTGAAAAGAACTTGACAAATGGCGCCATATTGCGAGTTGATAATAGACATACGTGCGACCATTTGCGAGAAACATCAATTAATACCATAAAGTATTGGAATGGTCCACTTGGTGGATGGATAGGTCCACATATATCACCCTGAATCCGTTCCAAAAATGATGGTGATTCATTTCCAACTTTAGTTGGTGATGGTCTAATTATCAACTTTCTTTGAGAACAAGCATTACAAGAGAGTTTGTTAGTTTGAAAAATCTTATGGTTTTTCAATGGATGATCACTAGAATTCTCAATTCTCCACATCATTATTGATCCTGGATGCCCTAATCGATCATGCCAAGCTTTAAATGTTTCAGTAAACTTCACGTTTACTGTAGAATATGATTCAAATATTTTTATGTTTGTACTGTACAATTCAGACGATAGAGCGGATAATTTTTTTGCAATATACACTTGCTTCCGGAAGTGTTTGAGGTAATGTAAAGATGTTCATTATTCTCCTTGTTCATAGTTTCAATATGATATCCATTCAGACGAATGTCTTTGACACTTAGCAAGTTTCTTTGAGACTTAGGAGAGAACAATGCATTACTTATCATGAATTTCGTGTCTCCAGGTTTTAGGAAAATTGCTCTGCCAAATCCTTCAATTATTTTGACATTATCAGATAGGCAAAACACACCTTTGGGCCACTGTACTTTTTAAAAGGTTGCAATTAGGCCACTGAGACTTCAAAATTTTCGGGATGACCACTGTACCGAAGTTATCTTGCACGTTAACCCCTTTTTTGGATGGACGTTAAGTTCGATGGTTAATTTTTGTTAAATGCCTATTTTGCCCATGTCATCATCTTCTCTGAAAAATCATACATATTCAAATAATTAATACAACTAAACAAAATCATCGGGTTCGCCACTGTATAGCTGCGTTCACATCCTGGACACTGATGTTTGTACCCCACACGAACATGGGTGGGTGGGGCCTCATCGGCGTCATCGGGTTCGCCGCCTTCCGATGACTGTGGGGCATCGTCGGTTGAGGAAGGTGTAGCGGCAATTGGAGTGGAGGTGGGCGGTGTTCGTCCACGTGTTTGGCGACAGGTGGGCCGGGCGTTGGGGTGGGATCTCGGTGTCGCTTGCGTGAGGTTGAGGTGGTGGTGGGGTAGTGTATGAGGCGTGGATCGGCGCGTTTCGGCGGTGGAGTCGCTCCTTCTGGACGAGAATGTGTTTCGATCGGACTTGAGATCGAGTCCTCAAAGGCGGCGAAGGTCCTGTAATGGAAATTAAATGTTGTTGCAGAAATTAAGTTGATATTAGACGCAAATTGGAGTGGCCAGGAGAGGAGAAGAAGAAGCGCTGGGAAGCGTATACAGTGGCGAAATCGGGTGCGACGGTTTCGATTTCAGATTCAAAGGCAGCGGCAATCGAAATTGTGGAAGGGTGGTGGTCTATTGAGGAGTCATAGAGGGAATTGAAATTTTTGAGAATGGGTAATGGAGGGGTGGAATCATCATGGTGAGGGGAAGGGAGCAAAGCAGGACATTTGATTCTTGTGAAGCAGAGATTGAGGTTTCTTTCGATATTGCAAGGCATTCTCTCTCCGAAAATCCGGATGCGGGTTGCTATGAAAATCCAGATCAGTAAAACCCAGATCTGCTACGCTTAGCTATGAAAATCCAAATACGGGTTGCTATGAAAATCCATTTACGCTAGCTTCAAAGAATAGAGAGAAAAGTCGATCCCAATCGAATCCAACTACTTTTGAATCGGGATTTTTTAAGAAGGAATTTGAAGAACACGGTGGTGCTAGCATGTTGCTATGGCTGAGAGGATGAAGATGAAGAGGGATGAAGATGAACATAGGGGCAAAATAGGCATTTAACAAAAATTAACCATCGAACTTAACGTCCATCCAAAAAAGGGGTTAACGTGCAAGATAACTTCGGTACAGTGGCCATCCCGAAAATTTTGAAGTCTCAGTGGCCTAATTGCAACCTTTTAAAAAGTACAGTGGCCCAAAGGTGTGTTTTGCCTTATCAGATATAGTGTTGATATTAGCCCTGTCAACTTTGAGATAAGAAAAACACTTTTTATCTTTAAGTATGGTATGTGTAGTAGCGTTATCTGCAAGACATAAATTACCTCCTTGGGTTTTAGCGCTATCCGCAAGACATAAATCACCTCCTTGGATTTTGGATTGAAACATATTTATAATCTATTTCAAGATGAGGGAAAGAAAAAAAAAGATGAATAAATATGATAAGTACATTGAATACAAAATACATATATAAACTGCATTGTTAACATGCTAGTACACTTAGGAAAAACAAAACATATAATACTCGTACATAATAATATGTTACTTTTACACATATATATACAAAAAATTAGGGAAATTATTGTTCATGACCATTATTTTCAATAATGGTGTTGGTCATATCGATGTTGGTCATATCACCAAAATCAAAATTAAGATCTTCAGGATCTTTTTCAAGGAAATTTGCCTCAACATTTTTCCCTTTTTGTGATCTTTCATAAAGATTAGTTAGATGTTTCGCTGTACGGCATGTGCGTGCCCAGTGACCTTTCATGCCACGCCTAAAACATGAACTTTCTTCATTCTTCTGACGCACATTTTGCCTACTTGAAGAGTTTTCTCTATCATCATCTCTGTTCCACTTCAGGTGGCGAAAAGAATGTCTATTATATGGATGATGATGATGGTGGTGGTTATTCCTTCCACAACCTCTTCCTCGACCTTGATTTCGACTACGACATCGACCTTGTCCATGATTTCCTTGCCCTCGACTGCGACCACGACCACAACCTCACCCACGCTCTTGCCCTTCATCATACATATTCCCATTCGCTTCAAGGAATGAGGCTGAACCAGTTGGACGAGATTCATGATTTTTCATTAGAATTCATTATTCTGTTCAGCTTACTAGGAGACAAGAGATCAAATATGGGTACCTTTTATAACTTCTCCAACATATCATGATCAATGATTGTTTCCCCACATAATTTCAACTGTGAGGTAATCTTATACATCATAGAATTATATTCACTGATGGTTTTAAAATCTTGTAGGTGGATATGGATCAAATCATAGTGTACTTTGGAGAGAATGATCGTTTTCAAATGGTCATATTTTTCTTTCAAACTTTCCCAAAAAACAAGTGGATCATTAACCGTGAGATATTCAATCTTTAAATATTCGTGGACGTGGTGTCGAAGAAAAATGGCATGAGCCCGATTTTGATTGCTTATCCATTTATTATTATGTGTTTGGATAATATTTTTGAGGCTTTTGGCGGTCTGGTGGGTTTCAACATCTATTTTCCATGACAAATAATTCTTTCCGGATACGTCTAGCCTTTCAAATTCAAGTTTAGCGACGTTTGCCATTGTGAAGAAAAAGACTATATATATAAAAAAAATATTAATAAAATTATGACAAACTTAGGACAAAAACGTATATTAGCTAAATAGAGAGAGAAAGCTTTTATTCAAAGCTTAAGAGATATTTAAAATAAATACATGCTGGTCGGTATTTAAAACCGATACATGATTTTACTGTTGTGCCAAACATTAAATGTTTGACACATATTTCTTCCGTCTAGGATCATGGGCTTCATTCAGCTACTCTATGTTCACCTACCAATAGCTTCCAACTACATTACTTTTATAACCTGAAAATTTTATTTAAAATATAATAATTAGTACATGTTAAAATGTATGTTGAAGGTTGCTACTACTGCTGACAAGACATACATGATACAAAAATAAGGAGTAAAAATTTTTAAATCGTTTGGAGGGTATTCAACAACGAAAACTAATACGCTGTACGCAATAACTAGTATGATAATAATCATCAACATTGGTTAAACACATTGTAGAAGTGGATCTAATATTGAGAGTTTGTAAGGAGGTAGTAAAAATATGCGTGAACTATTGAGATGTTATTGTTTTTATGGAGTAAAAATGACCGTTAACCAGTTGTTTGTAGCCGTTGGAGGAGAGAGATAAAAATCAGTTAACGAGCCGTTGGAAAAGAGAGGTAAAAATGTAAAAATTATGATTTAATAGAATTGCATTTATATTATGCATAAATATAAATCTTATTAATTAGAAGCAATAAGTTGATCACAAATAAAATAACTCTGCATTAATTTTGTAGACAATATAAAATTGTCTAATTAATTAAAGCTCTGATACCAAATATAGACAATATAAAATTATCTATTTAATTAAAACTCTGGCCTCAGTAGGCTTACACAAAACCTCTCTCACTATATTTTTAATCCTCCCCTCTAATGGATGTAATAAGGTTTCTCAAATCATCTATTTATAATAGTCCTAATAATAAACTCTAAACTAATTAGGAAACACAATACTAATTGACCTCTAAATAATAAATAATAGAGACTTAAAAACAAATACTAATTCTAGTTGGATTGTGCTTGGTTTAATAGTCAACATTGTCTCCCTTAAACCAAGCTCGTTGGTCCATCGCCATCTCGAGCAATAATATTCAACGCAATCTTTACAGCTGTCAGTATTTCGTATTCTTGAATTCGAACATCGGTCTTCATCTTCACTCGCTATTGAGGATGAACTTTATACTTGATATACAACTTCTTGACTTGTTCTTCACGATCAAAATAATCTTTCATGTTAACCCATTCATCTTCAAACTCACGGATGTAGTTTTTATCCAATTCAACATATCCACCAATACATGATCTAGAGAACTTTATACAATCATCATTATCCACTTGAAGAAAATACCAATCTTCTTTGCCAATAAAATCTTGAAATTCATTGATTGAATAACCAAAACAATACTTTAACAACTCATCTTTGGTAGAACTTGAATTAGGAACTTTTTCCTTGGGCAAAGGATTATCAACCACCATAAAAGTCAATTCTTTGGATTGATTTGTTATCTGATTTCTGCAAATTGGGTTAGTATCATAACAAGTAGGTGACAGCCCACTAAAGGTGGCCGGTTCACCCACAGCAACTTCGTTGAAACTTCCGTTACGATTATAATTCTTGGGCACTCTAGATGCACAAACTGAGTAATTCGTGATAGTCCATTCTTGGGTAGGCTTGAGATCATTTTCGTTCTCTCCCATATCAATTATATCTTCATCATCATCATCATTATCATCATCAGAATCATCATTATCATCATCAGAATCATCATCATCATTATCATCATCGGAATCATCATTCTTGCTTGTTTTCTTCCTGATGAAGCAGACCATGTGACCCTCCTCAGCCATCCTGTACGCTTCAATAAACAAATTTTCAACACTAATTACTTGAGAAAGTAATTCTTTAACATCTCTCGTATCACAAAAAATAACTGAATTTCCAATCGATTCTTCCTCATTTGTGCCACCACATTCAAAACTTTCTTTTTTATTATTATTCTCTTCCAATTCATTTTCTTTTCGTCTTCCATCTATCATATCGTGTTTTCTCTTTTCAATTTCTTTTTCCTCATCAATCTTCTTCAAAATTTCTTTCATCTCCTCTATATTCTTTAAATGTCTTCTTTGTTTCTCAACCGTAAATTTGTCTTCGGAATAATTCGTTGTCCAATATTCATTAGAAATAATTGGACCTACAAAGTATTTGAAATCACACTCAAGTTTCTTCCATTCCTCATAATTTTTAAAAGTATGTTTTAGTTTTTCCCAAACTACTTGTAAAGATTCTGCACTTCCCAAACGCAACAAACCCCAAATTTCTTCATGTATCGACTTTTGTAAAATCGGCCAAACACGAAGCTCTTTCGCTATCGAAAGTGTCTTTAACTCCGAATTATCAAATTGCTCAAATACATCATACGACAATAAGTAACATTCTTTGAGATAATTACTAATGTCAATACTCCAAGAATCATAATTATAAAGAACTAATTTGGGAAAACTCATCATTATAAATCAAACAACTAATTTACTCACTTTTAAATATAGCCCGTTATCGCAAATAACCATGCTCCAATAATTCTTCTATAAGCTTTCTTCAACTCGTTATCAAACGAACCCACATCAATACTCTGTTGAGTCCTTGTTCAAGGGGTCGTCACCAAATAGTCAAAATTGCAAACTTGAATAACTATTTTCTCCACACAACCAACAAAGCTCAAGCTTTTATTGAACTTCTCAATAACCAGGATCGAGCCTCAAGCTCTGATACCAAATGTAGACAATATAAAATTGTCTAATTAATTAAAGCTCTGATACCAAATATAGACAATATAAAATTGTCTATTTAATTAAAATTCTGGCCTCAGTAGGCTTACACAAAATCTCTCTCACTATATTTTTAATCCTCCTCTCTAATGGATGTAATAAGGTTTCTCAAACCATCTATTTATAATAGTCATAATAATAAACTCTAAACTAATTAGGAAACACAATACTAATTGACCTCTAAATAATAAATAATAGAGACTTTAAAACAAATACTAATTCTAGTTGGATTGTGCTTGGTTTAATAGTCAACAATTTTTTTTTCGGTCCACACTATACAACTATTATTCATCATACACACTTATTCACGCCACACTACTCGGTAAACCTTTCATGTGGGTGTTTGAAGGTTAGTAATAAATTATCAAATATAATAAATAGAAATCATATCAATACATAATATATATTCAGATTGTAGTTTGGGGTTACTTCTGCTCAAACATCAATGAACATATATTTTATGCGTAAAATAATAAAATATTATATCGTCATCGCACCATATATTATAGACGGTGACTCAGTCAACATTTTTCTTAATAATGGTGATATACGATATATATTAAAGTAAACCAGTGACATAAAATAAAATATATTGGCGAAAATTCTTACCAATGGAAATGTTAAGATTAGAGCATTCGTGCTGATAACGTTTTTATAACCAGAAGATAAAGATTGTTTTTTAGAAGCTAAAGAGGTGTGTCCGATGACTTCAGACTGCTCGGTATTTATAACCGAGTATCACACATACAATCATAAACTTTACACCGTTGGATCAAGTTTTTCCAATGCTATGGTACATATAGTTACCTAGCTCCTTTGACTTTCATAATATTTTTGTATATATGAAGTTTTATGCACGCTTCCTTTCAACTTGATATGCTTTGTGTGAATTATTTCTAAAAAAATTGTTTATTTACTAACTGAAATTGATTTTTTTTTATAATTGTTAGATATTGCTTTTGGAGGGTTGTAGTTATGAGGTTACGGTCCTAACCGTTCACTTCATTTATTTGCACTCAAGTGCAACAAAACAATTCAAACCTGTAAACATGGTAATATTTGATTATTTATAAGTAATGAGCGGTTATTCATTTTTGATATTCATTTATAACAAAACGAGAAACTGAAGTAAACGTAGCTCGTTCAAATAGGACAATAAAACGTGGGGAAAGTCTTTTGGATCATAGACTTGAATTAGTTGGTGCATATCAATGAATGATTTAACAAGAAAGATATATTCCATAACAAAACCTATAACTTTTATATTATTTTGGTGTTGTTGAGGCGTGCCCAAAAGCGCATCATCACCGCTATTTATATGTATTTGTGTATTATTTCGCCTAGACACAATAAATAAACTCAAATAAATAGGCTAACAAGCAATCCCAAGTTCTCAATCATGCTTAAACCAACAATATGACTATATAATTTATGTTAAAATTGAATATTTTTTGATGGGACCTACACCATCATCTATACATATATAAAAGGAGAGGTGCGATTTTTGGAAAGTTCCCGCCAAAATGCACTTTCCAAAAATGACAACAATTCTACATTATATATGTGTCATTAATGCATTGGGAAATCAAACGAATTTGTAATCAAAATTAATTAGATAAATAAATCTGAAAACTTTTGACATTCTTTCTTTGACTTGAGACAATTGACAACCATATATACCAAACTATTTCAACCTCATTCACATCCGGCAATATAAAAAATAGTTATGATTTTTTTAACTATATTGAAATTTCAATGAACTAATAAATAATTATATATTTCAATTGTTGAATTTAATAATCGCTTATCAATTGAATGATAAATGAATAAATTATCAAAACAATTACATGAATTATCATTTAAGATTAATTTATTCGGCTGTAATTGGACGCCTAAGGGAGTTAGACAGTTTCTTAGCTTTTCTCTTCTCGTGCAGTTTTCAAATGTAAAACCACTATAAATTTGTTACAATTTTGTTTGTTGAACATCATTACTAAAAACAACTGAGGATAACATACCAATGTAGAAGAAATCTATATAAAATGTCTCCCTCTCTCATTTTGCTTAGAGACATCAGCAAGACCAAGGGTAAGCCTAGATAACTCAACTGTTTTCGTGCAAAATGTATATTTTACAATGTAAATGTATCTTTCTGTAAAGGTATTCTTTTTATATCGATTGCTTAGGATCTCATGTACTTGGTCCTCTTTTTTTTTCTAGAGATCATGGAGCTACAATAAACCGAAAACAATTATATATGTGAAATTATTAAATTCTCAGGATACCTTTGTAATCAATAAATAGCTTAAATATATGCAATGCCTAGGATTAAAGATGTAGATAATAAATTACGATAATTTAATAAACTTCATGTTCAAGTGTATGTGCTAAATTTAATACAATTTAATGATCTTCAAACTGATACAGATTTATTGGTAACCAATATATATTTATATTTATTTATTTATTAATATGCGCTATAACTACAAATTTCTCAATTTTGGTTTTATCAAATCAGAATAATGAACATTTATAAATAAAATCTAATTAAATCAAAGAAATTTGAAATGTAGAGACGAAAAACAAATAAATTAGTGACTACAAAGAGACCAATTTTGAAGTGAACAACTACATTAGATACACGTGATTTAAAATAGATGTATTTTAATTATAAAAAATGTTAAAAAATATATCTTCAAAATACAAATCTAAAAATTCGAAATCTATATATTTTTTTTCTATACTCAAAATATAAAAAATTCGAGTATAACGTTAAATACTGAAAATATAAAAAAAGTCTCGACTTATTTAAACCATATTTAAAAAAATAATTAGGTAAAGAAGCATAAATACTTAGATCTTTTTATAAGCCATTTTTTTCAGTTCACTATGTAAAATTAAGCTCTAAGATTTAAAAAAATCGAAATACAAAGTTGAATGCTTTATAAAAAAAAATCTAATGCACCTTGCTATGAAATGGTTTGATCTGATTCTATTTTGGTTAGGAAAAGTCGACGGATGAATTTTTGAAACGAAGGGTTTGAAGAGATGAAAAGTCATTGTCTTATGTTCACTAGAGGAATTTCCTATGTTTAATGTTATAAAAATAAGAAATGTGACATTTTAGACGACTTAATTGAGTAAGAGTGAGAGTAAGACGATGTGTATATAGGTTAGAATGAGTGGGGGTGGGGTTTTTAGGTTAGAGAGTAAGAAGCTCTTTATCTATATGACAAATGCTTGGGATTTTTTTTTAGTCAGATTGGTTATAATTGGAGTATTATTTGTTGTTCATTTAAGTAATAATAATTTGGATAGAATCAATTGAGAAATTTGGGTAACGTGAAATTTTGAGAATTTTTAGTCAATTTTGTTGTTGTTTCTTTTATAGAAAAATTCGGGTCCGTCCACTATGTAAATTTTTAACCGCTACAATTTTTTATTTTTTTTAACTAAAAATGACACTTTTAGAGCGAAAAGACTACAACTCTTAATGAACCGAAGACGCGCTACGGATCACTTAATCAATTCATCAATTTAAATCACATAATCTAATTTAATTTATGCATTGCACTTTAAATCATAATGTACCAAACATTCATCTCTCTTCTTTTATGTACACAATCAACATATGATTCAAAATTAATGCATCTTACCTACATCTCACATCTAAGTCGATGCATCACTATTTGTAGATGATACATTGTGATTCAAAATTGATGCATCGAGTTTCAAAAAGGGTATTTAAAAAGAACAAATTTCTATTTAGACCTTTCATCAAACAGTATATGCACAGTAGCACAAACACAAAAGTAAATTTATTTTGAATCAAACACACAAACAAAAAATGAAGAAGAAGAATGAGGTTTGAAGAAGGAAGAGAATGTGAGGACATAAAATGCATGTGTTTTTATATGTTTATATTTTCAATAACCAACGTTTTTTATAGCTACTATATTAGTACGAAATATCAGAAATTATTATCTCTATCAAATTTTGTCATTTAGAGGCACATGTTTATTATCAACTATTGGCTTAACGAATGACGAAGATGGTTGAATTCCATCCAATCCTCCCTTTCTGATTTAGGAAATATATCTAAATAAATTTATAATTACTTTTTCAAATTTATGTGATCTATCTTTAATTTTACTTTTTATTAATTTTTTTATTTTTTCATATTAAACTTTTTGATTGTATATTCTTCAACTTTAATTGAGTAAATAATTTTATACCAGTGTACAAATCGTGCAACGCACGGGAGCATCACTAGTTAAAGTATATAGCAGGATAATTAAGAGATCTTATTTCTCGAATTTCTTCATCAAAGATACCGCTAATTCTTGCACAATAATAATCTCAAATGGCACTCTCTCCTTCCAAGTTGTAACAAAAAAAAAGAAAAAGAAAAAGAAAAAGAAAAAGAAAATTGCACGCGGCACAAGGGTACAGGGTGCACCACCGTGACAAACACGGGTTCACTACATTTCACTTTACTTTAAAACGACAGTCGTTACCCTAAGTCATGTGAGTCAGTGTGTGTGTGTGACTGACGAAAGCTTTAACGTCTATCCTGTTTTCGGAATTCAGACCCTTTTTATTAGCACGTGTAAACAGTGGTTACCCCTCTAATCCCCCCAAATAATCTTACCGTCGATCCTTTCAACGCCCCCGTTCTCTTTCAACTTTGTTTCACCTTTCTACCGCTCTCTCCCCCCGATCTGTTTCAACTCCACAACACTCACAAATTCACCGGTGCTTCCGATCCGTTGTCTATCTGTTCATGGCGTCAACGGTGTCGGAGAGAGTTGAACTGGCCAAGTTTTGCAGCTCTCGTGACTGGTCTAAGGCTATCCGTGTTCTCGATTCTCTCCTTTCTCAATCTTGCGTCATTCAGGATATCTGGTTCTCACCCACTCAGTTCATTTCTGCATTTTTGTATCCACTTAATTAATGCATTGATGATTTTTCGGTACTTTAAACTCAAATTTTATGTGTTTGCGTGATTTTGCAGTAATCGAGCGTTTTGCTATAGTCAGTTGGAGCTTCACAAGCACGTGATCAAGGACTGCGATAAGGCACTAAAGCTTGACCCAACGCTTCTCCAAGCCTACATCCTCAAAGGTATTTATCGGTACTTACTGGCTTCAATTCACCAGAAATCTACTTAAAATGTGATAGAACGCTACATGAATTCAGATTAAATGAAAAATTCAGTACTAAACAGCTAAATGTGAATAATTGTAAATGCCGGAATTGAAGTTGAACTAGAGTTAATTTTGGCTTATCAGCGCTGAGAAGTACATTGTAATTTGAATTTTATCAGGTTCACGACCATATGGTAAGTTGATTTGAGAAGTTACTTAACTTACTTTTTCTAATATGATTGCCGGAAATGCTGGCTATGACATATAACTTGTGATTTATAGGGTGACATAAATGAGCCATTCATTATTTGCTTTCTAAAGCTTTAGACTAGCTCTAGTAGTTCATTAATTTCTAGTATTGCATTATTCGCGATGTAGATGAGCACATTCATTAGTCACTTTCTAAAGCTTTAGACTAGCACTAGTAGTTCATTAATTTCTAGTATTGCATGATGAAACTTGAATATTCATAAGTTGGATGGCAAGTATAACCTTTAAACACTGTACGCAGCAGTAATTGGATGTCGGTTGACAATTAAGTAGTGAAGGGAAAGAGGAGGGGGGAGGAAGTGTTTAACAATGAATGTTTCCAACATCGAGCAGCTGATTTTTGTCTCATCCGTTGGGCAGAAATGTTTTAGTTAGTTCATTTCGTGAAAGTGTACCAAATAGGTCTTTGCAACTCAACACATAATCACGCATCTGGCAATTCTTTTAAAAAAATTCTTTATTACAATTGAAAGCTGTGCTGAAATCTGGGTGGGCAGGAACACTGCAAGTCCGGTCAAAAGAGCATTATGCGAACTTCGTGGGACACACTACATGAATATTTTAGAGTGCTCATATTAGTCTTTTCGGGTGATGTTCATATTACATTTAGTTTTTGTGTGGATTCTAAGCCATACATCGATATGCGAATGAAGACAATCAGTCATGATTCGCTTATATCCATTGTCTGTGCTACAGTGAATTTCTTTTTGCAACTCTCATGTTGACAATTTGTTTTGAATATCTTTGTTATTTATACTTCATCTTTTAGTTTGCGGCAATAACTTTTATGGATTTATTCAATCTTGAGTTTACTCTTTTTGATTAGTATCAAGCCAAGCACGAGGGTTTCCAGCAGACCCCCTTTCTTGGACTCCCTTGCATATGTTTATGAACACAGTATTTGCTGTTTGTTTTTCCAGGCCGTGCATTTTCTGCATTAGGAAAGAAAGATGATGCTTTTACTGTTTGGCAACGAGGTTATGATTATGCAGTTCGTCAGTCTGCAGATCTGAAGCAGCTGTTAGAGCTGGAAGAGCTTTTGACAGTTGCAAAACAAAGTAGAGCTGCTTCCTCGGAATGGACTGTATCCGAGTCTGGGCGTCCTAATTCTGGAAAATCAAGTAGCTCTAATAATGATGCTATATTGAGTGTTGATTACGAACCACAATGTGTTTCAAGCGAGGTATTACAAATAGAAAACAAGCCAAATGAGGGATCTTATGTACTCAACGGATCCAGTAATAAAGTTAAAGCCTTTTGTGGGCAGCCTAATGGAACTTATAACAGGACACAAATTGGAAGGTACGGCAACACCAGTGAATCAGGCAATGGGCCTCAAGATTGTAGCAATACTGATGGTACGTCTGACTTGAGCAGTAATTCTGCGATTTCAAGTAAATCAAGTGATACACCTGATGTTCGTTCTCAAATGAGTGATAAATCTGCCATGCGTGGTGAAATACTAGATGCTAAGGGGAATAAAAAGTTCTGTGTCACTAGGATTTCGAAGACCAAGTCAATAAATGTTGATTTCCGATTATCGCGAGGAATTGCACAGGTGTGCTAACACTCCTTGGTTTTCATTACCAAATATCTTACTATATGTGTTGATTCTGATTGCTAAGTTAGCTGTATATGGCACTTTTATTATTGTTGTTTGAGCCTTGTCCTTGTTTTTATAATCATATCTTACTGAGATGCTTACATGATAATTATTGAATATTTCCCTAGTTCACTTTGCCACGGCTATACCACAATAATATTTCTCTCTCAAAAGTAAATAGTTTCTTTTTATTTTTTATTGTTTACATTTTCAAATTTATCATTAGTGACTAGAACCAACTTTGGTCCAGAAATAGCAACACTATTTCATTTTGGGATATGGGAAGTTTGTAGTAGGGGTTGTGCCACATCACTTCACTTAATTACCACGTAATTACCCAATCTTCTCCGAACTAAGACTCTTGAAGATAGCCTAAAAGGGGGCCGAGATAGAGTGATTTAGCCTAAGGGTAATAATACCCATATTTCTACGGCCGCGCCTCGGCTCTATTAATTGTCTCAACGAGCGAGCTGGCTGGTCAAAACACTCAATCGCGATGACATCTTTGCCTGACCCTACGAACTTGAGCTGGCCCTATAGCCATGATCTCAGAACATTAGGGTGGCGAGGAATTAACTCTATGCCTGAGATAAGGGCAACAACTTGCCACTAGCACTAACATCCCTCAGGGATGACCCGACTTAGGGCACTACCGGGTGATCTACTCTAAGTGCAACGGCATGCCTAGGGTCACTGAACTCTCAAAGAGACCGAACCGGTTTTGGGAACTTCGAGAGTTATTGGTTTGGCAACTGAAGTCAAGAGAAAGTCTTACCCGTTGTAGTGCGTGCGATACCACATACATGCGATGCATGTGACCTGATTACCAAGAGAGTAAGAGCTGATTGTGGTCTCCACCTATGGGATGCTTGTCGTATGATCATTGGATGGTCAATAGGACGATGACACTTAGCAGGGAATATTGAAATTTTTTTGTCATCCCATATTCACTATAAATAGAGGTCACAAACCTCATTTTCAAGGATAAAAAATCATTTGATTTCCAGAGAGAACTCTTTTCAAAAAAAGAAACTCTTTCTCTCATCCGCCTCTGTCCTCTTTCTCTTCGCCTGAACAGTCTTGATTTCCACCCCGACCCTATACTCTTTGAGGTTCTTTTGATAGCAACCTGTCACACCTAGCACTTTCACCCAACACACATCACACCCCTCGGGGACACTTACATTCTACATAGTTTATTTCTGTAACGCGTGGACAAGTTACGTATATACTTTCACTTTACCATGTTGATATTTGTAATGTTTGGTTGATACAGAATATTAATTGCATTTAAGGTATAACTGGCCATTCTGTCATTTGTAGGTGAATGAAGGACAATATGCTCATGCCATATCCATATTTGACCAGGTTATACTTCTAAACCTGAAATTGTATTCTTTGTCTTCCGAATTTATGAATTTATCACGTCATCATCGGTTTTCTTTTCCCATTTTGATATTCTTTGTTTCTATTTTCTTTCCTCTATCTTTAAGAGAAGAGGAATGTTGGGGGGGTGCAACAGGAAGCCCCATCACTTTCAAAAGAAAAGCACCACACCTGCCACTTATCAAGTTTGATAGAATTTTGTATATCAACTACAGATACTTCGGGAAGATCCTACTTACCCTGAGGCACTTATAGGAAGGGGAACAGCATATGCATTCAAACGGGAGCTTGATGCTGCTATTGCTGATTTTACAAAGGTACTCAAAGCTTTGAGTATAGTGCTTCCAGTAAATATTGAAACTACTTGTAACAGGTCTTTGGGGTGTTTATTTAGGCTATACAGGCAAACCCATCAGCTGGCGAGGCTTGGAAGAGGAGGGGGCAGGCACGAGCTGCATTAGGGGAATCTGTTGAGGTAAGAAATTTAAATATATTGAATCATAGTGTCCTTCGTTTTATCTTGGATGTGTTATTGGTGCCTAAAATTCTTTGAAGTCATCTTGCCTCAATCTTTCTCACAAACAGTTTCCTTTGCAAAGATGTAAACCTGTTGCAAATATTTTTTGTTTACTCCTAAAACATGGATATTGAGACACAATAGTGGACACGCTGGTTGGGAGATATAGTATCGTTGGCCTTTTCTATTATTGGTAATAATGTTTTGCACTTCCACAAAGAAAAATATCGAAATGGTGAGTGTATCACTTATAGGAGGATCTTCTTAACTCCAGTCAAGTCAACGTTTACAGGTGGTTGTTGGCTGGCATTTCAGTTGGAACTTTTTTGACTTGTACCTTAATCAGTTTCTCATAAGCGTGACATTAACTCATTTGGAGGTTTGAATCAAATATGGTCAAGTCCCGACTTTTTCTAAAAGACTAGATATAGAATATGGTTAATTTGATAATCATGAGCTTGCCTTGTCGTATGCAAAGCTTTGTATTGGCAAAATACTTAAATGATAAAAATCAAAATGAAATGCGACATGGTTCAGTTGGTAAAAATCCTCCTGTGATGTGTTGGCACGTGCCCATGTGCCCCCCCTCCCCTTGAAACCCAAGGAATTTTTTTCCTGATCGGGAGAAAGAAAAAGAGTTTTCCACTGCTATTTTAAAAGACTCTAATCACAAATAAACTTCCATGGTATTCAAACTCAATGTTAATTAGTTAATGTACAATGCACCATCGCTGATTTCAACTAATCATATATTTAAATTTCATCTAGGTGGCCGAAACCAAACACAGATGACCACTATGACTCTTTTGTCTTCGGTTGATGAGCTGATGCTTGTGAAATTGCATCGATACACCATTAGTTCAAAATTGAAGCGCTACTCATTTCCGGCCTGTCTTCTTCTATAGTGTTTTTTGGGCCACAACCTTCGGTAACTAGTCTGTTTAACAGACATAAATATATACCAAGAATCCCACCCCAAGCACATCGCGGCCTATTGGCTATTTCTGACCCAAACTTAAGTTAATATTTAAAAACGCAGGGCTAAGGCTTGCTATCTAGCTCTATTAGACCATCCCTATACCCACAGGGGGGGAGCTTTTCTTAAAAGGGCAAGCTTATAGGCTTATAAAGGCATTTTAGAACTGATGCTAAGATCTTTGTAGCTGGTGGTAACTTAAGTTGATATGGTCCTTTCAAGACCCCAAGAGGTGGGAGAGATGGCAAAGACCTTCTTGTCCTTGGTTCCAATCCCTATATCAACAAGGGGTCACGCTTACCTATCAAAAAAATAAAAAATGATCCTTTCAATTTTCTTTTATTGATTCATGCACAATTTACGAATCTGGAAATTGTGGTGAGACCCTCATAAAAATAATAATATTTAAAGTTAGATGGAACTTCTCATTAGTTGTTCATTGTACTATGCGCTTGCTTCCTCCCCCTCCCCTCCCTCCGATTTTTATGTGTTACTTGTTATTACTAAAAGTAGGTGCTGAAGCTTTGAAGGTAGGGCTATTAAACGAAGCGGACGGTTTGGTGCTTGACTCAAGGTGGTGATAAAGTTGAGTTTGAAATAGTGTTTATGCTTGTTTGATTTATCAAGTCAAACAGGCTCTATTTGCAAATAGCTCAGCTCGTGTTTGGTTTGTCTGTTCGTGCAACACTTACGCTTTTTAATTAAATTTGATCTTAATATATTATGTTATGTATGTAAATGCATTGTACAACCGAATTGGTTGCCGTTCTACTCAAGTTGAGTCAACTCGACTTAAGTACGAGTGTGTTCCAATCAAAAAAGAATAACGTTTTCCAAACAAAAGCAAGACCAGTACGGGCAAGGTTTTGGCGGCTAGGCTTGAGCTCGAACTTCAAAATCTGCTCAGCTTGGCTCGAATCCATCCCTACTTTGAAGGGAAATAAATTAAATCTTTGTGGAACTGTAAAGCGGTAAAATTATTATGTTTTTCTTGCAAAATAGTACTTGTATATGCTTCTGTCATTTTATTGACTTCTTGGTACCAGGCAATTGCAGACTTGACAAATGCCTTGGAGTTTGAGCCAAACTCGGCAGATATATTACATGAAAGAGGTAAGTTCCTTCAGCTCAACTATTTCAACATTCTTGATTCTTCTGACTCTGTTCTACACAAAAAAGGAAATTCATTCCTCTTTATTCACTTTCAGATAATATACACTTGCATTAATTACTAGACAGTGTTAGTCTGTTCAGAGGAGATGTTTATGACTAGTTGCCACTTTGTTCAGTACTTACACAGGGATGGAAGTGACTCGGATCCTCTTGAATATAATTGATAATAACTATATCATGGTCATAGTATATGAAGTAGAATAGTTATTTATTTTGCATATGCTCCTGGTCGAGGTTGCTCTGCTATGGTAAAGAAAGTATTACATTATCATTTGTTATATGTAATCACACACTTGATAATTGTTAGGATAGAGTTTGTGGATGTAGAACGTATTGAGTATTGACAATATAAATAGGATCACGAATGTGACTTTATTTTTACCATATACAAGTGATCTTTGGGATTGAAATTAATGCAGGAATTGTTAATTTCAAGTTTAAGGATTTCCATGCTGCTATTGAAGACCTATCTGCATGTGTAAAGCTTGATAAGGATAACAAATCAGCGTACACTTACCTGGTGAGTGCATGATATCAGGAGATCACTGATTCTGGAATCTTTTGAATCAGTTTGATGTGGTTTATGACTTTTCTACTTTTACTAGTTACTACCATGATCTTGACTGGAAAAATCATACTCTGACAGGGTTTGTCATTGTCGTCAATTGGCGAATTTAAAAGGGCCGAGGATGCTCATATGAGTTCAATTCAACTAGATCAAAACTTTTTGGAGGCATGGGGTCATCTAGCACAGGTATTAATGGATATAAAATCAGTGCTACTCCCTGTTAGCTGAAACTGCAGTTAATCACAGGAGTGGTGGATCTAAACTGGCTGTAGATGGTGCACTAATTTTCAACTGCTGTAGCTTATCAGCAAGCTGTAATCTCAACTTTATACTGACCCCCTCCTCTTGCACTTCTTGTCTATGGGAATAGCGGTAGTCTACCATCTTGTAATGCAATTCTTCATGCCTATTTTGGCACCTTTGCCTTGTACATATTAGAACATATTTTGTCCTTGGCATTAATTTTCTTGCAGTGGACACACGGTGGCCATTGTATGAAAAATAGCATCTCTTGCATACTTCAGTTAGTTCCATAACTTCCCATGAGTCCTATTCTGTGATTTGTGGATACATGATTTGTCTACCTCCATGAAGCTTCGGGCTACATTTTAGAAAGTATATCTTGTTCGTTCCCCAAACATACTTGTTTGTCAATTTTTGCTTTACCTTGAGTAGCTCTGACTTGTACTCATGTGCTGATGTTGATTTGCTGCCAGTTTTATCATGATTTGGCAAATTCAGAAAAAGCTTTTAATTGTCTTCAACAGCTTCTGCAAATTGATGGGAGGTATATGATGTTATCCCGCACTACTACTCGGTTGTGGTTCGGGAGATATATATTTTAATTGTGATGTCCATCTCCTGATCGTCCAAATTGATAACTGATGTCTTAATCACTTTCGTTACAGGTTCGCCAAGGGATATCACCTGCGTGGATTACTTCTCCATGGTATGGGAGATCACAGGTATCCTATTTGTTTCTTGTTTGACTAGAAACCTTTTATGTTGGTGAAGAGAACTACAAAAAACTTAAAGTAGGGGAGACCCGCCGGGGGGGGGGTTCTGTGGAAAAGTGACAGAAAATATTATATCTTGTAATAGCCAGCAATGCTATGGTTAGAGAAGATTGAAATGTTGCTCTTTTTGTGTTTTTTTCTTAAATTAACAAGAGGATCTGATGGACTTACCTGACTTTTATCCCATGCAAACATGTACTTCAGCTACACTCTGCCTCTCAGAGCTATTCTGAACGATTGGTGGCAGGGCCAATTGTATGGGTGATTGCTTGTAACTCTTGTCATATTGAATTTGGCTGGGCTTGACTTGTTGATTCGTGTCCATGTGGTTTTTTCATGGCAGGCCTACAGTCTAATGGTTGCTAAGATGACGATGTTAGATTTGTGGTATAACTTGAAAAGATAAGATGCATGAGATGGTAGAAAGTCGAAACAGCTACAATTAGAGATTAAATTAGAAAATATATATCTATACATACATACATACATATATATATATATATATATATTATATCTCTTGGGATGGTTTTGACATATTTGAAGTAAGTTAATGAGTGTCATTATATAAGAGTGAGGCTCTTAAATAAAGATCAAAATTATGAATGAGTAAAGATAATGGGAAGAGTGATATTGCTATAGAATCAAACTGACCCAAGCAGTTAGGACAATGTGATTCAGGATGGAAACAAGGAGTAGTATAACTCTTCCCATTATCTTTACTCATTCATAATTTTGATCTTTATTTAAGAGCCTCACTCTTATATAATGACACTCATTAGCTTACTTCAAATATGTCAAAACTCGAGGACGAGTTTTCTTAATTGTTGGGGTGAATGATGCTGGACGGAAAGACGGACCAAATGGTGTTGGACTTGAATTACGATTGGGTTACTGTCTTATTATCTAGGGATAAATTGACGCAACGTGTCCAGTAGTTTTCGTTGGGGATTATTACTCCCTCCAATCCTAAATAATTGTCCTCTTTGACGAGGCACACTGTTTAAGAAAAGCTAATTTATTGTATTATAAATATTTGTGTAATGGGTGGTTTCCTTGATGCTCACATGTGACCATAATTAAAGTAGGTTAAAAAAGTAAGGGTAAATGGTAAAAGTGTTTTCCTAAAAAGAAGTTTTAAATGAGGACAATTATTTTGGAACGGACAAAAAAGGAAAGGGGACAATTATTTAGGAATGGAGGGAGTAGTATTTAATATGTCTTTTGTAGAATTTGTGAGTATTTTTTTGTTGACTAGGTTTTTTATTTATTTTTAAAGTATATTTCTAGTGTACACAGGTTGCTTCTCATGATTTGACGCCTTTTGGTTATATATTTTTTACTTATCAAAGAAAATTAATTTAAATTGAGTTTTAAAGCTACTTATGCGAGTCTTCTTCTCTCCTGCATGCTGATTCTTCTTATTCTTAATTATTTATCTTTTCTATTTACTTTGGCCTTCACTATGCTTACCCACTGGATGGATGACTGTTCTAAAGCTAGATTTCTGACAGTGCTTACCATCAATGAGGGTGGTCTGTAATCTGACATGGATATGGAATAGCAATGCATTTTCATTTTGTAATTTCCTGCTTCATTCTCAGCCTGCTAGAATTACGGTCATGTATACTTTAACCAATAATCTGTAACTCTGATACATCTATGTGGCTCTGGGAAAATACAAGGGAAAGAAAAAAGAAAGAATAATAGATGGAAATTGAAAGTTCTGTAAAAAATTACGAGTTTAAGGCAGTAATGTATCACATTTGATTTCATCAGTATACATAATTATGCCTATCGTTTTCAAAAAATCGTTTTTTTTTGACCCGGCGCACCGTTTAAGAAAAAGTAATTGACTGTATTAAAAATATTGGTGTAATGTGAGGTTTCTTTTAATGCCCTTGAGTATGTGGCCATAATTACAGTATGTAGAAAAGGTAAGGCTAAATTGGTAAAAGTGTTTTTTAAAAGTAAAGTTTTGAAATAGGACAATTATTTTGGAACGGACAAAAAAGGATAGGAGGATAATTATTTAGAAACGGAAGAAGTATGTGTTTTATAGGAGTACGAGTCAATACCCCTTTTGTCGTTATGCAAGGGTGCTTTTATTTTCTTCACCTCATCCCACTACTATGGTACAAGTAAATATGGCACACATGTGTGTTAATAATTTTTGTTATCTATATTTGCTTTGGTTATTGATTATTTCAATTTATAATTTGTTTTTATGACTTTTGATTTTTTAAAAATTATTTGGTGATTTTCGAATAGTTTGTTTGAATATTGTGAGAAGTGGGTGGTTATTGTAAAGAGTTGTGGGTAACTAGAAGTGTGATTATATTTTGGTTTAATAAATAATTTGGTCCCTGAACTTAACAAAACTTAACAACTATTCTTGTTTATATTCCTATACTTGAACCCTTCCCGTTTTGGTACCTAAACTGCACATTTGGTCATACACTTCGTTCCTCAAGTAACGGCTGTTAGTTGAGACGTTAAAATTGTATGAAATGTCTCAAATGCCCTTATTATATGTTGAGTGTAATTCCACGTTTGAATTAGATGCTGACTTGGAAATTTTTTAATCTTTTTTTAATCCTAACTCAAATATAAAAAGGAAAAATAATAATACTTGATTTAGTGGGGTTTTTTAATCCTCACAATTTCTGGGGTTTGGCCCTATATCCTACAAGAAACTCACATTACACCAGCACAAAGCGTGAGTCTTCCCATTATCTAAAACATCTTCAAATACTTACCCAGATCGTAAAATCAGTCGGATTCATCGGCCGGAGATGACGAAGCATCGACAAGGTGTTCCGGAGCTTTCTGGTGGGCCCATGTCTCGAGGGTCATATCGGGCTTGGCGTTAAGTCCGATGCCGAGAATGACGATTGTGAGGAAGCTGGTGATGTAGCAAAGGAGCTCCCAGTCTTCCCACTTCCTTGATTGACCCGGTTGGGGTGGAGTTCGGTTGAAGAGGTAATCGTCGCCACGCTCTTGGTGACCGAGGGTGGTCCATCGGCTTGGTCCGTCTCCACCGCCGCCTCTTTCACGGAGACCGGTGGTTAGGCGGGTTCGGAGGGTGCCAAAGTGTTTAGGAGACGCCATCGTTGGAGTCTTGGAGAGGCAGTAACCTCTTTCTCTATCTCTCGCTCTCACACTCACGGACACTTGGCCCTTGCTTTCTTGTTGAATTATCCCCCAATTCTCTAAAAGAAAGATTAGCCGAAAGACAAATCAAGAAGGGAGACTCAAGGTCATTGCCAAAGAGTTAAGGGGATCTGGGAATTGGAGCAGGATCACCCTCTTTTGACAATCCATTTTTATAGAAGCGAAATGCAGAGCACGAGAATAGGTTGAAAAGCAAAGGAATCATCAAACCAGAGCAAGCCGAGAACCCACAACAACCACAACCCATTCCCGCCTTTGGATAGACCCATAGCTATTACTGATGGTTAACTATACTAGAAGTGGAAGTCTTTTCTGGATGAGGGACTTCTAATTTTGGACTATTTTTCATCCTTATTTTCAGCTACAAGACTATATTCTCTTTGACATAAGTCTTTTTCCTCCTTCTAAGATGTTTGTAGCCTATGCAAAATGTATTTCCAATTAATTTCTTTTCCATCTTCTTCCAAGGATAGACAATTCACTGATCTGAATGGCTATGAATATGCTATGTGGTGCTTACGTGAAATGAATTCAATTCTGTAGAAACATTGAAATTTCCCTTTCCATTCTTTAGTTGGTTTCTGTGACAGTGAATTTCTTTTTTATAGGTAGAAAGGGGTTTGACTGGGTATGTAAAAGGAGGAGGTTTCTGTGTGTGTAAAAGGAGGAGGTTTCTGTGTATGTAAAAGAAGAAAGATTATAGTATGAACAAGAAGACGATTCGTGGAGGGTGGGGGGTTGGACTGAAAAAGATCGAATTATTTAGTATAGTACTCCATCCGTCTCAAAATTATTGTCCTGCTTTCCTTTTTTGTCCGTCTTAAAATGATTGTCTTGTTTGAAACTTTCTTTTTTAGGACAATACTTATACCAACTTACCCTTACTTTTTCATCCTACTTTAATTATGAGCCACATACACATGAGCTTTAAAGTAAACAACATATCAAACTAATATTAATAAATAATAATCCTGTCAAATGTGTTTTCTTAAACCGTGCGACAAGTCAACCCAGACGATAATTTTGGGACGGAGGGAGTAATATTTTTTGTATGTAGTTTTAATATTATAAATTTTAACTTTAAATTTGTTAAAACTTTCTTTCCCCAAAGAAAAATTAATGAAAAAGTAATATTTTAATTTTTTAAAACCCATACTAAACTAATAAATATTTCATGTTAAAACAATTTTCTGTATTATTTTCCCTTTTATATTTAGTGAGCCAAAATGAAAATTCCAACTCAGCATTTAATTCCAACACTTAGCTTTTACTAAGGGTATTTGAGTCATTTCATGCCATATTTAACGTCCAAATTGACGGCCGTTACTTGAGGGACGAAGTGTATTGCCAAATGTGCAGTTTAGGTACCAAAATAGGAAGGGTTCAAAGTATGGAAACACAAACAGGAACATTTGTTAAGTTCATGGACCAAATTATTTATTAAACCTTATATTTTTGGGAGAAGGGTAAATTTGGCAAATAAAAAAGGCGTGACAAGGCTTCATTTTGAGCCTTCCGGCTTTGTAATTGTTATAGATAATAGAGATAGAAGCAGAACGAAGGTGGCCTTTCTATTCGCTTAAACGAGAATACAGACAAATCTAAAAAAGTTAGGGGTCTTGTTACATTTTTGAACTTCTACCACAAAAAGATGAAGCATCTGTTGTTGGTTATCTCTCTTTTTAGTTGTTGCAACTATTGCATTTTTATTGCTGAAATGATTGTTAATTTCGGATTCTGTGCTTGATTGTCTCTGTGCTTTATTTTGCCAAGGTTAAAAGTTGTAATCCTCTCCATTCTAGTACTTTTTTTCTTTCTCTTTTCCCCTCATTTTACATCACCTTCAACTTCTATGACAGGAATGCGATCAAAGATTTATCAATCGGAATAAGTATTGAGAGCTCAAATATCGAGTGTTTGTATCTAAGAGCTTCTTGCTACCATGCCGTTGGAGATTACAGAGAAGCAGTATGCATTATATTTTTTAGTTTCTATTTCTGTTACCTGTTGAAGTATTGGCGCCTATATTTTTGTTTCTATTTTTCTTCCCAGTTACTGAAACCTCCTTTTCTTTGTGAAAGGTCAAGGATTATGATGCTGCTTTGGATTTGGAACTAGACTCGATGGACAAATTTGTCCTTCAATGCCTTGCTTTCTATCAGGTCTGATTTAATTTTTTCTTGGCACTAACTTTTTATTTGAATAAGACTGATAACTTACAGCCTTCAGGAGAACAACAGCTAAATTGGCTCTGAGAGGTTGAGGCTGAGAATTTCTGGTGTCTTAACTTTGATCCTAGAAAATAACATGTTTTGGCTGAAAAAATTGGATCCACTTGAAAAAGCTGGTTTATGTGTTTCTTTGGAACTCTTAAATTCGGTCAGCTTCACTTACTAGCAGTTGCTGTGTGAATTTATATTCCCTCTGTTCCTAAAAAAGAGTTTCTTTTTATTCTGTACACAAATTTAAATTCGGTCAGCTTCACTTACTAACAGTTGCTGTGTTTATATTCCCTCTGTTCCTAAAAAAGAGTCTCTTTTGATTCTGTACACAAATTTAAAAAAGAGTCTCTTTTGATCCACTTGAAAAAGCTGGTTTATGTGTTTCTTTGGAACTCTTAAATTCGGTCAGCTTCACTTACTAACAGTTGCTGTGTGAATTTATATTCCCTCTGTTCCTAAAAAAGAGTCTCTTTTGATTCTGTACACAAATTTAAAAAGCTATTTGATTTTATTATTAACATTTGTATGCGTTGGAATTTCCATTGTTGCCCATGTTGGAATGGGACCTATCAATTAAAGGAGTAAATAAAATCAGGAGTAACATGGTAGAAGTAACACTCCCAAAAAGAATGATTACAAAGTGGACACTTTCTTTAGATCGGCCCAAACAGTAATGTTGGACTCTTTTTCAGGAATGGTGGACGTTCACCTAAATATAGCTGAAAGCCTGAAACTGCCTTAAGAAATGTGTAAAGTTCGGAAAATGCTGCTTGGACTACTAGTTCTATGTGATATTAAATGCTTGAGTTGAGATATATTGACTTCAAATTTTTTCCAAAGCTTTATTCGTTCCATATGATTGTCCAGCACTCCTGCCTGGATGCAGGATTGTAGTTGTGAATTTACCCGATCTTGAGCTCAACAAGAACTCAGATGTTCATACATACACACGTTATGAAAGACTCGTGCTTGTTGCACCAAGTCAACGACCAATGACTTTTCTGCATTGTCAATATATTGATCGTCCTCTAAATTTCATATTCGTGGTTAATTACTCCACATGGTTAGATTTTCAGCTTTTCTTGTTTCTCTATTTGCTTCTCCTGCAGAAAGAAATTGCCTTATACACGGCTGCAAAGATCACAAGTGAATTCTGTTGGTTTGATATTGACGGAGATATTGATCCCCTTTTTAAGGTAATATGGAAAATTCTATGCCTTCATGCAGCTTAACTTTTTTCCCCATTTTTAAAATTTCTGTGATTTCATGCTTTAATTTTGTGGAGCAGTATGCTACTTTTTATTTTCTAGAAGTTGGCCATCTTTAGGACATAAAAATATGGGTGCTGATTTTTTATCAGCTAACTATGATGCCATTATACTTGTTCTGGTTGATCTTGGAAAATTACTTATTGTATTGCTAGGTTGTGATGATTTGCGTGTGTGGAATGGTTGAAGAGAATGGACAATCTTATCACTGACATTTTCATGTCTGCTTTAATGAAATATCATATAGAATAAAAGACTGCAAAGAAGTTGTAGTGGAATAGCAGGCACTGGTCTACTTTCCCCTGTAACTGGATCTACCGTATACCACCCCCACCTCACCCCACCCAAGAAAATGAAGAAAAAAAGGAAGACAAAACAAAAGGGAAGGAAAGAAAGAAAGAATGACAGGCTGCAAATTGGTTGTTGTGGTGGGATAAAGAATTAAATCAACTTTTGGAAGCAAGTGTTCTATCATGGCGTCATTGTCAAAAAATTAAGAATCCCTAGATTTCGTGGCATCATTGTCAGAGGAATGAACTGTGGGAAGCTATAGTTGTATAATGGTATCATTATGACCAAGGCTGTTGAGTCGAGCTCAGTTACTTGTTTCAGTTTTATCAGTCATCGTTGTGATAAATGTAAGGGGAGTATTGAATTCAATAAATAGTGTCAACTTTATTGAACTGTTCGCATTCCCAGTTTAGCTCTTGGTGTTGTGTTGGAATTAGCAAACTCAACCCTTTTTTCTCATGGTAAGCCATCATGTCCTATTAGTATACTTAAAAGTCATCCAAAAGTGGGAGTTCAGACACAACTCACCAACACGACTTGAACCCGTTATGATATTGGAGGTTAAGAGTTGATTTTGTTAACACGACACTGACTAATTTATTGTTTTCTGCTGATTAAAAAACTTGTTCCATCTAACCTGTTGAATTGCCTGACTTGGTAAGATTTTACACTTAGTCAATTTTGTAAGGATATGTAAATTGTAATTTGAGCGACAGTTTAATTAGTTACACTCCGAGATAAGGTGTCTGCTGTAACTATGGGATACGAGCCCTTTAGAAGTAGATTGTGCTAGTTCTGTGAACATTGACACTTGACAGTTAATCGGAGCTCAGAGGTGTATTGGGGTCAACGAAATTCTCAAGAATATCTATGCTCCCTATGATTACCATCTTAAGATGCCTATGACGCAACTTAAAGCATTAGCCAGGATAAATAACTGAAAGCCTCCCAAAGTACAGTGTGAAGTATCAGACTGTTTATGTTAGAACAGTGGACAAGCTATATGGATGGAATGCGAAAATTCCGAGAAACTTTCCATGATTTCTATAGCATGAAAAGACATTTAGGGTTTTGGCAAATTCAATCCTCATGTGAAAGCTGATTTCACATGTCACCAGGAAGTCCAGATTGATTACACAAACTTTCACGGATTTGATCAATCCTTTGTTTTAAAACGTTGATTCTTATTTCTATTTTGGTTCGTGAGGATGGGTGGCGGGCTGAAGACGATAACCTATTTTGACACTCTTTAATATGCTTAAAAAGATATTGCAGGTAAAAAAGCATCCCCTATCCTAGAATTGTTACTGAGAACATATAAGAAAATAGAAATTGTTTTTAGGTGAAGAGATCTATAGTTTGCAGGAACGCTATGCTGTTTGAGTTAATAGACACGTTTTGTTGGTAGCCTTAGCATCATGCTTAAGCAAGCATGTGGATGGTATTCAACCAATATCAACTAGTTTCCAGATCTTTGTTCAAGCAGTTATAGTGGTGCCAGTATGTTAAGATAGGAGTCAAATGGCTGGTTAATTGCTGCCTAGTGCAAAGATCTGCACAGGAAGCAGGCTTCAATAGACAATATATCACTTGGTTACTTTAAATTTATATAACATATGACACATGATTAGTTTATTACTAATGGATTCGTATGACATGTTCTACAGTAACATTTATAGCTTCATAAGTGACTTATGCGAATAATTTTTCTCTTTCTTCCCCCCCCCCCCTTCAAATTATGTTGAGATGATTCTGAATTAAGGATTTTTCTTTTAGGAGTATTGGTGCAAAAGGTTGCATCCCAAAAATGTATGTGAAAAGGTTTACAGGCAACCTCCTTTGCGTGATTCACTCAAAAAATGGAAGCTAAGGAAGCAAGAATTTACTCTTACAAAGCAGAAGATTACACTTTTGGCAGTTGCAGATCGAATCGGCGAAAAGATCCAGTATCATTGCCCAGGCTTCTTACCTAATAGGCGGCAGGTGATTCATTTTGATTTCTTTAGTAGAAATGTTATGGTTCGTTTTGCACTTGTGTCTTTTTCTTCCTAATTAATTTACGCATGCTGCTTTGAATATTTCTTCTTCGTTTACAGTTCTTTTAGCATCTATATGAACTCTCAACTCAACAAAGTCTTCTCCCAACTACTAGGATAGTTGGGTTTGTTTCATTGGTCATTTTCACTATTTAAACCTTGTCTAGGGCAATGTGTCTAGGTAAGGGCAAGTTTGTGTGTTCGTGTGTCTGAGTGCATAGATATCCTTTTTCTGGTCTGTTATATGCATGTTCTTGTACATATACATTGATATATATTTCTTACACCATAAAGATTATCTAACTCTTTTTCGGAGATTGGATGTTACCGACTTTCTGCAACTATGATTATTCTTTCCTATTCCAATTATGTGCTACTCTATTTGCCTGTTGCGTCTACTGATTGTACTTTGAATCTGACATGCATCACATCAGCATCGTATGGCTGGATTAGCTGCTATTGAGATTGCACAAAAGGTATCAAAGGCTTGGCGTTCAATACAATCAGAATGGAAACATGCTACTAAAGGCACATCAAAACATGGCAAGAGGGCTCGGAGGAAGGAAAAATTAAATATTACAAGCCAGAACAGAGGTGGTGCCGGTTGCAGTACTAGCAGTTTCTCAGAAACATCGACTTCATCTGCTTCTTTGGAAGATAAGTTATCGGGGCGACTTGTGATGTCCTGGCGTCATCTTTATTCACTGGCGGTCAAATGGAGACAGATATCTGAACCTTGCGACCCTGTTGTGTGGGTTGACAAATTAAGGTAATCCATCTTTATGTGACTTTCGCTGGCAACAGTTATTCAATGCCTAGATAATCTGTGAGTATGATATCTTCTTTTGACGGAAGGTAGTGGAAGCTATCTGATAAATGTCACCGATCTGCATTTACATATATTGGATGGAACATGATTGGTTGGTGTTGCACGCATAGATGATTGCTACAAAATCTTGTGGAAATACATGTTTATTATTTATACTTGGGCTTAAATCACGGACAATGTGGTTAATATTGCTAAACCTATCATTCCAATGACTGGAGCATGAAGCCTAAAAATATAGTTATAATTTCTGTGATTACTACTCTTTCTCTTTTCTTATTCCTCTGTCTATTGCCATAAAAATGTGTGGATAAGTGCATACTACCTACTTCATATGAGTTGAAACTGTATGATTAAGTTTTCCATTATTTATTTTATTAATGAAGATATAGAACGCCGTAGATGGATGTCAACTATTTTATATTGGTAACACGAGGGGTAAAGAGGAGTAGCTCTTTAAAATAATACTCTCTCTGTTCCACCCGAAGAGTCCATGTTTGAAAAGTCTTATTATTATGAGATATATAACAAGCATTAAAGTTGGTCATAATTACATAATTACAAAAATGCTTGAGCATAACCAATATGTTAATATCAAATTTGGAGGGTAAAGTTGAAATGTGATGGAGATGATAAACATAATTTTTTTAAAGTGGACTCTTAAAGTGAAACATCCCAAAATAGTATGGTGGACTCTTTGCCCGGAACGGAGGGAGCAATTGTGTAATTGTTGTACTAGTATTCTTTGCCAGTTACAATCATCTATTTTAAATAATAAAGTTGGAATAGATATTACCAATTTACCATCTTGATATCTTATACATGTTTCATTTTCATGCAACTTAAATTCTTCTTCATATTCATATTTATTGACCTCTTTAATGGTCTTTCCCTTTGTGCTACCTCCTTGATTGACCTATATGCCAAGAATTTTTTTTGGGAAGTTGTACATACAAGTTGAAAGGTTAATGAAACATAATAGCTTCTATGTAGGGTTTCATAATTTGTTTATTAATGTTGATGCTGGTTTTTCTACTATGTAGTGAAGAGTTCAATGCTGGATTTGGGTCTCACACGCCACTTTTTCTTGGGCAAGCAAAAGTTGTTCGGTACTTTCCAAATTTTCAAAGGTACAAAAACTTCATTATGTTAAATCCAGACTTCTCCTTGTAATGTGCTCATTATATGTTGATCCTGCAGAACACTGGATGTTGCAAAGGCAGTCATAAAGGATAAGATGTGTGTGTATAACAAGGAAGATCGCATCATTGATTTATCTATAGATGGAAAACTGCAAGAAGTGAGTTTTACTGTGCTCAAACAGATCATATTACAGATCCATTGCTTCCAAGAGTTGTTGGGTTTTCTTTTTAATGGTGTTCTGAATGCCCACTTTATCCTGTTTTCTTTAGAGTTTCCGTTTAGAAAAGATTATGATTGAAGGTTGTCTTGATATCCGCACGTTTAGAAAATAGCAATTCATTTTCTCAAGATCAAATATAAGAGTACATGACATATAATTTGTTTAAATTATGAGACACAAGGTCTAGGACTGAGCAATAGCCATATAGAAAGGCACATGGAGACCACAGCATACATAGAAGAATAAGTGCATACACGAACATAATATGTTTGACTTGTTTCGCTATAGTGATTTTTCCGTTCTTACAATTTTGATTGTGTTGAAAGTCTATAATATTTCTAATCCTGAAAATTTAGTAAAAAATGAAGTTGCAAACAATATAAGAGTTAGAGCTCGAATAGAGTAGAAGGGCTTTTAGTTTTTACACATAACAAGGGATAAACAGAAGATCCTAAAGTAGAAGTTTTTTGCCGAGTCGCAAAAGGGTCTCTCGACCTGGCGCAAGGTGGGCGTGCACCTTTAGCTGTTAGAAAAGAAACTCAAGAAACTGGATTTCTCCATTGTTAAGCTACTGTTAGAACCCTGTTTCGAAACCTCATCGCTTAAACACAAGATTGGGGTGTCTATAGTACCAACTCATCTAAAAGCATAAGCTATTAGAAAGAGGTGGTTGAAAAATGTATATCAAGCTTAACACTCCCCCTTAACACTCCCCCTCATGTGTGTGTTCGTCTCATGGAGGGCATCACTAACCAGAACCCAAGACCTTGCTAATGCTAGACCAGACCTCTCATACCATGTTAAGTTACCAACTCATCTAAAAATTTAAGTTGTTAGAGAGGGGCTCAATAATATATATCAAGCTTAACATCCATAAAAGGAATCCAAACAAACTTGGAACTTCTATGAATGATAGAAGTTAAGTTAAAGGACTACGGATCCAACTACAAATCACCAATTTCTTCATGGAAAGTTTTAGACTCGTTAATTCTTGTTTACCTCTAAATTTAAATCCTCATCTATAGATGTAATTGAAGGAACTACCTTCCCTCCTAATGGTGCCGACAATCAAGGTAGTATTTTCCTAGTATGTTGCCTTATATTTTAGGAAGTAGCAATACTATGACAAGTAATAATGGTCGGACACATATTTATCATCTACAATAGGATCTCCATCCATCCTCACAAGCTAACACTAAGTGGTTAAATTGAGGTTTTTTCTTCCTTTTCCGAATTTGGATGTAAACCGAGAAGTGTTTAAGCCTACCAATAGAATGCTACGTACTACAACAATGTAAATAACGGCAAGGAAAGGCAAAGGTACCTAGGCATGCAATGGCGATGCCTTGAGCTTGTAGCCTAGGCTCACTAGGTGTGTGCCTAATGGATGGGGTGGGTCTTGGGACAGGCCAGGTGCTGATGGTGAGCTTTGATGAACCTTGGGCCTAGGTGTGCCTTTTATGACCAAGGTACATGGCGATTAGTGTAATATTAACTGTCAAAACGCGTCTCATGTCCATAAGTGTGTGTCAAATGCTTTGGATATTTGTTTCAGTGGATTCTCTACCAAGTTGTTGTGTTCCATTTTTACTGTTTCTTCTAGACTAATTGCTGCCGCGTTCTTATTTTAATTGGTTTCACTGAATTGGTGTCAACTTATCATTTGCTACTTTGAATGTTGAAGAATATCATATGGTTAAACATGGGAAGAACAAATTTGTGTGTTTGAGTGGACATCTTTGTCTCATTTATTGTGAGCGGTTCTCTTAATTTTTTCCTAGATAGTCATTTCCTTTTCTTGCCCCATTCCAGCTGGTCCATTATTAGTTTTACATGGTGCATGTTGGGAACTATGAGATCATACTTGTATGGACATCTCCACAATGAGAAGTACTAAAAATAATAAGCGTTTGTTTGTTTAAGTGCATGACTGTTGAGGTGCTGAAAGTTGTTGATTTCAAGTAGGAGGTTGCTGATAATGGAGTTGTAACTTCTATTTTATGGTTATTATATAGAAATTAACTTCTTAGCATTATCTTCCTTTGATTGCACATGTCATGTATAATGCCTTAAGTTTTGCACAGTTATGCTTAGCATCTAAGAGATGAAAGAAATTGCAGAAGCCTCTCTGAAACCTCAGAAGCTTTGGGGAGAGGAAGGATGGTAGGATTGTTTGGAGTTGTGGATATACAGGATTGTTAAGCCTTCGATATTGAAACTAACTTCTGTTTTAATATTATTTTATACCCCCTCCGTTTCTAAATGATCGTCCAGTTTGACTCGGCACACAAATTAAGAAAAACGAATTGACTATATTATAACCATTGATATAATTCTCCCTCTGTCCCAAAATTATTGTTCTGCTTTCCTTTTTTCGTCCGTCCCAAAATAATTGTCTTGTTTGAAACTTTCCTTTTTAGGATAACACTTTTACCATTTTACTCTTACTTTTTCATCCTACTTTAGTTATGAGCCACATACACATGGGCTTTAAAGTAAATTACACATGTAGTTTCATTTAAAACCAATGTACATGTGGCCATAATTAAAGTAGGAAGAAAAAGTAAGGGTTAAGTGGTAAAAGTGTTTTCCTAAAAAGGAAAGTTTAGAAACATGACAATTATTTTGGAACGGATAAAAAGGGAAAGTAGGAAAATTATTTAGGAATGGAGGGAGTAGAAATTAATTGCGTAGTACTCCTTCCCTTCTTGGTAAAGAAGCTACTATTCTATTTTGGAATGTTTCACTTGAAAAGTCCACTTCCAAAAATTATGCCCACAATCTCCATAGCTTTTCAACTTTACCCTCGTCCATGTGATATAAGCTTCTTGACTATGCTAAAGCATTCTTGTGATTATGACCAACCCTAATGTTGCTTGTATATCCCTTATGTATTAGATTTTTTTAATGTGGACTGTTGGAATGGATCCGAGGAAGTATTATCTTAGCTTGATTGACATTGTTTGTCGTACTTAGTGTTGTCTTTTGCACTGTCACATTGAACATCAAGAGACAAATCAACTGTAAAAGCCTCCGAAACAGAGGTTCTTAGAGGTTTTGGGAAGAGGAAGGATTGTGTTCTTGTAGTTGTGGATGTTATGCAGTTTTGTCCACATTCACATCTGGGTTAATGGATGTTTTCAGAGCAGTATCTTCATTTTCAATTTGTTTGTGACAAGGTTCATGTTGCTTGTATATGGATATGGGTGCTTCTCCCGCAGTGGCTTTAGATGGATATAGTGACAGGCCATGGCAGAAGTGAAGAAGTTAGGAAAGCGTGCTGTGGAATTGCTGGTATATTGTTTCTACAAAGAAAGTATTTCCTGGTTGTCTAGCCTATAGATTCCACAGTGGATGATTATGTAGTAGTCAGGACATTTGATGGATATAGTGACAGGCAATGGCAGAAGTGAAGAAGTTAGGAAAGCGCGCTGTGGAATTGCTGGTATATTGTTTCTACAAAGAAAGTATTTCCTGGTTGTCTAGCCTATAGATCCCACAGTGGATGATTACGTAGTAGTCAGGACATTTGATGTATGGGCCTTTCCTAGATTCACCCCCATCCCCCCGGGTGCGTGGCACGCCTTTACTCTCCCCTCTTGTTGGTGTGGGATTATCATTGGGCTCATATCTTAGTCTTTACAATCTCTATCTCTCTTTTTTTAATTTTTGAAAATTATTTTAATGAATTCAATCTTAGCTGGGTTCAAATATTACTTGCAGATTATGAATGCTGAAGCTTGCTCTGATCTTTATAAAGTTGTGGGTGAGGATTTCTGGGTGGCCACTTGGTGCAATAGTACAGCATTCGAGGGGTAAGAACTTTGATAAAACTTAGTCCTGTCCGTTGGGCATATATTAATTCTACTGATATTGCAACTTCATAAATTTGTTTTCTGTAGGGTTTAAAGATTCCTGTATGAAATGTTTCTAATTCTATCTTTTAATTGTTTATTTCTTCAGGAAGCGCCTGGAAGGCACAAGAATCACCCTAGTGAAAATGTAGTTGCGAATGTTGCTGGTGTACCTGGTTCAGATTTTTATCTTTCATACTCATATTTATATTAATTGGAATCTTTTTATGATGCCTCCAGGGGAGAATGTGGATTTGATTTTGCAATTCGAACACCTTGTACCCCTTCAAGATGGGAGGACTTTGATTTAGAAATGACAGCAGCATGGGAAGTATGTCACCCTGGATCTCAATTTATTGAAGCACTTACTACTTTCCGTTTTGCTTAATTCAAGATCTTTGACTTCTGAATTGGCTTTTACACTTATACTTATTTGAAAGATTATTGGAATTTTAATGTAGCCTCTCTTTTGTCCCGGCATTATTTTAGTTTATGGACTTGGGAAAAGCAGTAACACTGTCAGCAATACTACAGGAAGTTGGTAATGGAGGATGTATGTAGACCCTAGGTTACGCATTATGATGTTGGTGAAACTCAATAGTTAGTGATTAGATTAATACTTAACAAAAAAAAGTGATTAGATTAATACTTAACAAGATCAATTTTCTTGTCTAGTTGTGTGCCTATGACACTAAATAAGATGCTCCTTTTACAGAAGAGAAGAAACCTGGCATCCCTAGGGGTTGAAAAGAGAAACCTGAGCATCTTTGAAGATTGGAGTAGGGATCAATATTATATAAATTCATGCACCAATATTTACCATTTTATCTTGTAAAATGATGGGAATCCAAACCTCTTTGTTCAAACCTCTCATCCCAATTTATGTGACAAACATGTGATTGGTTAGAGATTAGATAACCCATCACTCTAACGACTCGCATGCGTTCCACTAGATTGGGATGAAAATATTTGGACAATTTATTTGGATTCATATACTAAACTTTTATGATAGGCTAAAGATACTTGGTGACCAAGGTAGAATTTTCCAAAATTACAAAGGTGCCCCAACTAAGTCCTAAATTATAAAAGCATCCTAAATGACATATAAATTAAATAGATTCTTAAGAAAATTAAAAAAACTATACTCTCAGTCCCTGTCCCACTTTCCTCTTTGCTTTGTCCCAAATAAATGGTCTCATTTCTAAAAGGGGAAATAATTTTAGTGCATTTTGATGGAGGTACAAACAAGTAAAGCTACAATATTAAAAAGTTTGACTTGTCAAATGAAACTATTTTTTTGGGACGGAACTCTTAAAATACATTCATGGGACTAGGTTTGTGCCTTGGTTCATCATAAATATATATCTTCATCTTAGTCTTACCTCAGACAAATTCTTTAAGCGTCATGACCTCGTCGTGACTGATAAAAAGTTCGAAATGTGTCTCCTAATGACATGGTCTGTTGTTGCGGCCAATGATGGCACAATGTTATGCTGTCACTTGCTCGAGCTGTCAACCCAAGATAATACTTCCTCAGTATACCAATATAAAGTTAACCATTCGATATTTAATAATTAGAAACTTGAGATATTATCAGGTTGCTGATCCCTAGGTTATTTTATTCCCTTTCATTGGGTTTGAGTGACATTGATACAGACTTCTCTTGCGCTTTCCCTCGATGCTATACTGCAACTGAACTCCAGCTCCTTTCCTTTTCCATGTTTTCTTTTGTATGTGTGTTACCTTTCCTTCTTGTTGCTTCAAACTTTGGCTGGAAATGGAGCACCCAAGTAAAAATAGATGAAATCATTCCTAATTGTGGAAATGTTTTTAAACATGGTTTTTGCAGGCAATATATAATGCTTACTGCGGTGAAACTTATGGTTCAACTGATTTTGACGCCCTCGGAAATGTCAGAGATGCAATCTTAAGGATGACATATTATTGGTAAAATACTATGATTTTCCGATTGCATACTAATTACTACCTTCCCCCGTTCCAAATAAGTGTCCCCTACATCATTTTAGGTCGTACTTCCTTTCTATTTTTTGAAAGATTCCTTGAGCATATTGTCCATAATACCCTTCCTAACTATGAGATGGAAAAGAAAGAGGGACCCATTAATTTGGCACCATTAGAGGATACTTTGAGGTATTAAAGGAAAATTACATGAAGTTAACCACTTTTTTGAAACTCATGTAAAGTCAATAGGGGATACTTATTTTGGAATGGAGGGAGTATTTATTTGTGCAGCATGAAGTGTTATTAATGGAAGTGAAATGCTTTTCAGGTACAACTTTATGCCACTTTCTAGAGGCACTGCTGCCATTGGGTTTATAGTCATGCTTGGATTACTTCTTGCTGCTAATATGGAGTACACTGGGAGCATACCTGAAGGCCTGCAAGTGGACTGGGAAGCGATACTGAACTTAGAGCCGAACTCCTTTGTTGATTCGGTAAAGGGTTGGCTGTATCCATCGCTGAAGATCACTACAACTTGGAAAGATTGTCCAGATGTAGCATCAACTTTAGAGACAACAGGATCAGTTGTAGCTGCTCTGAGCACCTATTCAAACTAGGCGACAATCACTCTTAGAAAGTAACTGGTGCGTATGCAATATCACCGCACTGATAAATTTCATTAGGGGATAAGAAAAGCACAGTATGACAAAAGCTCGGGTTTGAGTCAGGTTCATCCCTACCCAAACCCACCACAATTAAAAACTTGACATTCTCAATCCCTTCCTAATCTGTGACCAGCTGGGCTGCAAGCCCAAGCCCATTGGGTTCTAGAAAACAATCCATAAACCCAGATCACTGGTGATGGGTCCGATTCAGGTTTGAGTTGGGTGAGCTTTTTGCTAATGCTGCAAAACACATAAAAATCCGCAGTTGGTACAAATTATTTACTATCCTAGTGTCGTCTAACTCCATACATGCGCACTCTTTGTTTGTCTTAACTTACAAATCAAATGATACAAGATACTTTTCATTTTGCTAAATCTGTTCATTTCTTATGGAGTGTCTGTTTTCGTAGATACAGTAGTGTAAAAATGTCTGCATAAACCAAAATTGCCAGACACTAGAGAGACTGGTGGTCTGGTTCTTGCTGGTATGAACTGGCTGTTGAAATTATGTTTTGTTTGAAAATGGCCCTTGTACGGATGAAAGAGGGCTGGGTCTATTAATTCAAATTTAGTGGAGTGGCCACCACTATGATATTTGAAATAGTTTATGGTTAAAACTGCTTAAAAAATTTCTTTTCCGAGGTAAATACGGACACATTTTTAAGCAGTAGAAACAGAAATGAGTGAGTGACCTCATTTTTTAATTTTATTTATAAATTCGTGGATTGCCGTGGTCATCCTATTCTTATGTATTTTTAAATTTTGACTTTTCTGCAGAAGAATGCAACTCGACAGGATATTTCTGGGTTGGTCTTTTCCGATAGCGTATAGAGCAACGAGGACGAATTGAGACGAGATTATTTGTGTTCCCTATTTTCATTACTATATGCATACCTCCTCTTTTGTATGCTTTGTTTTTTTCTTAATTCTTTTTTTTCTTTGATTCATTAATTCTTCCTAATAATGTGGTTTTTAGGTTCTGTTCTTTGTTTTATTATTTGTGCACCTAAGCACGAATCACAATAATCTGAGAACTCAATTATCTAGCAAAATTATTGCCGAATTATGCTACACATTTTCAGTGTCACGATCATGGCTTATATTAGTGTTTCTGTTACAAACTTAGTGCTTGTTTGGTGGAGCGTTTTAACAAAAACGTTAGTAAAAAAATACAACGTTTTCTTTTTAAAAGTGTTTCAATGCAGCGTTTTAAAAATGTGCTGCATTTTAAAACGCTCCAATTTGGAGTGTTTTAAAAATGTGTTGCATTTACAACTATTTTGTTTATAAAAATAGCATTTTGAAATAGTTTTCTAAATACGTTTACAAGAAAAAAGTTACGTTTTGAAAATGCTGCGTTTTAAAAACGTTGCATTTAGAAAAAAGCTACGTTTTCAAAACGCTGCACCAGACGAGGTCTTATATTGCATGTGACTTGTAGCATATATCGGAGAAACATGGGATTGTAGCTCATTGGGATCAGGAGAATGCAATTACAGTTATTATTGAAAAAAATATTTTTAATCTTACAATATTTATTAAATACTATTCCTTCTGTTGGGTAAAAAGTTTACTATTTTATTTTGAGATGATTCATTAAAAAAATCTACTTAAAAAAGTCAGACATAAAAATGTTATTTTATTATGAGTTTATTTTTAAAAAAAAAGTTTGATTTTTAAGGAGAATAGGGAGTATATTTAATTATTTTTTTAGCCTTCTCTGACAATGATAATCTTTTGGATTCGTGCTTTTGCGATGATATTGAACTTTGACTGGACATTGTACCAAATTTCCATTGTGACGCTGTTCTGCGACATAATTCTAGATTTCAGATTGGATAAATCAAAATGGTTTTGTGGTTATTAATTTTAAATGTTTTGAGTTGGATCTTACAACAAAAACATTTGTATCCTTTCTTAAAGCAACTCATAAATTTGAGGTTCGCTGGCAAGAAAATGTATAAATCAATCGCCAAATTGGTTTCTGTTTGTAATTACCTCGTGCCACCAGGTATGAACAGTTGACCAAGAAATTGTATGAACCATCTGGAAAATATGGGAGTGCTTAACCACTGATGGTAATCCAACGATTTTTTGTGTTTCTAATTTACTTTAATTTTGCTGTTTATTTACTTTTGCTCTTTATCATTTTCAAGAAGGTATATATGCTTCTGTTTAATGCAAGGAACTGAAAGTCAAGTGGCTATCTTTACCTCGATGGCCCTAACATAGAATTACATGATTCACATAAGTGCATGTCGATGAACCATCTTTCGCGTCACTCTGAATGGAGGTTCTTAATGTACATTTTTGTTTCATTTGTAATTCATGCGCAGTGTCAAAATGTGTTGGTTTAAAAAGTAAAAATGAAATTGATTTCCCCCTAACATATGTACATAACTAGGGTTTGTCAAAATCCGTTACTTTTATAAAATAGTAAGGTTCAAAATGAAACTTTGTCACGCTTCCCATCAATTATGATTACTACTTCCTCCATCTCTAAATTATCGTCCTCCTTTCTTTTTTCGTCCGTCACAAAATAATTGTCAATTTTGAAACTTACCTTTTTAGAACATCACTTTTACCACTTTACCCATATTTTTTCACTCTATTTTAATTATGGGCTACATATACATGACCTTTAAAGGAAACTACACATTAAACCAATATAAATAATCAAGTTAATTGTTTTTTCTTAATCTGTGCGCCGAATCAACTAGGACGATAATTTAGGAACGAAGGGAGTATTATACAGTGGGAACTTTTTAATTACCCAATTTACCCGTCAAAATATATTTGTCATCCTTTGTAAATAGCTATTCACATCTCAATACAATAACTGCTCACTTCTCTCATTCTTTGAAAACGAACAATTCAAAGACTACTAAAATTTGATTTTTTCATTAAAATAAAATAAAATAAAATTACAAACATATAAATTATCAACGATAACTCACGAGATTGATCAGTGACTTGACGATCACTGAGATCCTGTATGAAACAATCTATTTAACAGGATGTCTCATGTTTAATTCTTACCAAAAACACATTTACGTTTTAACTTAAAGCTTGAATCTATATTTAGTAGTATACTCTTAAGATTAGCCAAAGCATCATCGTTGTATACTTTCCATTAACCTATTTCATATGAGCACCGTTATTGGTGATATTTTCAGGTTCATTTACTCGATCTTATTTGTCGGCCATTAAAATGATGAGTAGCGAATCTATATGGGAAAACACTCAATAAACTAAAGAACGAAATTAACCTACAAGTGTATTATTAACCTTAAATGATTAGTGGGTGGCAATCATTCTTTTCTTTTTAGTCTACCCTCTATGGGTTTGTCACGTTAAAACAACCCCAATGTTAATACTTCCTATACATATATTTAGCTGAGTTTCACTGTCACCTATATATTTTTATCTTTTTATCCTTTTAAGAATATATTTTCACATTGTATAATCTTCTTACACAAAAAATATTAAATTTAACATCATCTAATAAAAACAAAACTCTCCCCCCACCCATCCCCACACGCACACCCCACAAAAAAAGCGGCTGTCCCCCCTCTCTCTCCTCCCAACTTCTTATTTAAGAAGTCAATTATTTTCTCTATCCTAGTTGGCAATTAAGAAGTGAACAATGGTAAGTAAATTATTCACTTCTAAATTGGATGTTGATGAAAATAAGACAATGGAGAAGCCTTACAGAGTTTAGAGTTTGGGAAAAAAAAAAGCACTTTACTACTCCTATTAAAGCCAACATTCTATTATTTTGATCCCTTATTTTTATATATTTCCGAAATCTACTTGTTATGAGCTTTACTCCAATTTGAGCCAAGTTGATATATTACGAACTACTATACAAGTTTTTACTTATTTCTTCCATCCATTTCAGACAAATAGTCCACTATTCTATTTTAAAATATTTTATTTAAAAAGTTTATTTTCAAAACTTAAGGTATGAAAGTATCATTTTATTATTAATAAGTTACTAAAAATATCATTTTTTTATAAAAATTGACTTTCAAACGGAACGGAATGAGTATAAAATGATCTTAATCCTTTTTTTTTTATGAAAATTCAGGTTTTGTGACTGGACTAAGGCTGAATTGGATAAAAGGTGTTCCAGAATCCAGATTAAATTTCAGTTTACTCTCTCGAAACATGGTTGGGATTGACTATTGAGGATAGCGTTAAAAGAAAAATGAAATTTAAAGGTTGGAATATGATTTTCATTTTAACATAACGTTAATAAAAATAAAAAAAAAAAAAGAAACATTCTCTCCGACAACACTTGACGGAGCCATGCTGTGGAACTTGGTAATCTTCCGAGAACATCTCAGGTGACCGACACTTTTGTCAATTTACGGTGATGTAGTGAAGAGCATTTTAATGTGTGGACACCAGAAAGCAGTTGGGATATAACTGTCCATCCAAAATTTTGTAAACTACTAAACTATATATTTTTCTTTCCTCTTCTAAATTGGTTTTTCTTCTTCCACACAAAAGCATCGAGGGACAGTGGTGGAAATACTAGAAATGTAAGTAAGACGTTCAACATTTGTTTCACTCAAAAGAAATACTTTATAATGAAACTATAATGCTACAGAATTCCCAAACTATAATACTCTCAATAGGGACTTTTAGGGCTTTAAAATTTCTAGCCGAATAAAATGTTCCGCGAATGGCGTTGGAATTTATATACCGCTTGTTTTCTAAATTCATTTAATAAAAGGTAAAAAAAAAAAAACATCAACAAATATTAGATGCTCCTCTCTTTATTTATGCGATCCAACAAGAATAACACAAGACGAAAATTCCACGTTAGAAAAGTTCACGAGAAGACAAGCATTACCGCTTTAAGGAGCCCACACTTGACGGTGAGGGGTGCCCTTAAGATTTACGAACTCCAGCCAAATATTTACTACATCTACATGCCTGCGGAACAACGGTTGGTACACACCCATATGTGTACACAAATCATTGAGTCTAATAAAGCGGGGACCTACTTCTTCCTCACTAATCCAGCTGTACTGAAGCGCACATACGCAGAGTAAAACATCAGATCAAAACCACCGGCAGAGAAATCGGTGCACTGTTTGTTTATGTGACGTGGCAATCAAACCTAATCCCTTGCCATCACATGCAAACCAGGGCCCACTCCTTTTCTCAATTCATAGCAACTTTGTTTATGGAGTAGTTTATACATGTATGGGCCCACCTCAATTTGTCGAACCTTCTTTACCCGTTATGTATCTGATCTACACGTTTTAACTTAACGCCTACTTATACTCTCTCCTACTCCTTGCCTTGCTACAACTATCACCGTCTCCCCCACTCTCTCTATCTCTATCTCGCTCTTACTCCTTTCTCTCCCTCTGTAGAAGTCATGGATCGTAAGAATGCGATAGGGGTAGCATTCTTATGCGTTTTAATTGCCGCCGTCGGTGGGCAATCTCCGGCAGCTGCTCCGACCACAACCCCGCCAGCAACTGTGGTTCCTCCGGCTACGGCACCAACCACTCATAATGCGGCAGCACCTACCACTCCTAATGCCGCAGCACCTACCACTCCTAATGCGGCAGCACCTACCACTCCTAATGCCGCAGCACCTACTACTCCTAATGCCGCAGCACCTACCACTCCTACTACACCAGCTCCGGTGACGGCCCCGACTTCGGCACCACCTACTGCTGTTTCTACTCCTCCTGCTGCGGCTCCAGTGTCCGCTCCTCCTACTGTTTCTGTATTGCCCCCGCCGGCCGCAACACCGGTGAGCTCGCCTGCTTCGGTGCCGATCAGCTCTCCTCCTTCGCCTCCGGTTGAGACTCCAGTTAGTACTCCAGTTGTTTCTCCACCGGCGCCTGTTTCTTCACCTCCGGAGACCGCTCCTGCTCCAGCACCAGCCAAGAAAAGAACTAAGAAGCACAATGCACCTTCTCCAGCACCATCACCAGACTTGTTAGGACCACCTGCACCTCCAACCGGATCTCCGGGACCAAGCCTTGCATCAGAGTCCCCTGCTCCGTCCCTAGCAGACGAGGTACGTGCTTATCCATACGCTTTGGTTCCTAGCCTAGCATAGGCGTCGGTGTGCACTCAGATCTAGCGAAATTCCTCTAATACTGATCACATTACATGTTTTGGTTAATCAAATCGTAGAGAACACCTATATAAGTATTAGCAATTAGAGCGTTCTTTTATTTGATAGTCACTCACTAGAATCTACAATTAATTGATTGTATAGTCGGTGGCTACTCGCCTGAGACTTGCACATTCCTACGTATGATCAGTAGCATTACATGGTTAGCTACCGATTGAATTTGAGATGAAGATTTTTGTTCCGAGCTGCTCTGTTTGGCGTATTCTGTTGAAGAGATACATGCCTAAACAATGATGATTTCATCGAACAAGAGCAAATTGTTCAGGGCTCGATAGGACACTCGAGTTAATCAATGTACACACACTTGGTGCATGATAGCATCAGGCATTAATTACTTAGGGTAATGCGTAGTTCACTTTTATTTTATATTAAAATATGGGTAATCTGTGACGTGGTGTATTTTCATTGGTTGGATATTTTGTGGGTTTCACCATTTCAACCAATAAAATGTACCACGTTATAAAGTATTCATATTTTGATACAAAATGAGAATAGTCCTAACATTACCCAATTATTTAATTAATCCGGAAAAGATGTGCATGTGGTATGGTAGTAGTATAGTTTAACATTAATACTGTATTTTTTTCAGTTGAATTTCCGATCTGAAACTAATTCTAAAAGTTTTGAAATGAAATTGTGCAGAGTGGAGCAGAGACAATAAAGAGGGTGCAGAAGATGGTCGGGAGCTTGGTATTGGGATGGGCTGTCTTCAGCTGGCTGTTTTTGTTTTAATTTAAATTTTATTACTATGCTTACTATTGTGGAGTGGAGTATTATAATTATTCAGATTCGGACAGCCATTTCTTTTTGTTTTCTTTTGTTACTCTTACCACATGGGGGGGCCGGATTTATGGGATCGTCCTTGTATTCTTTGGTAGATGTTAAATTTAAGATGGTGGGACTTGGACTTATTTTCTTCTTTCGTATTCATATTTTTTACTCTGCTAGTGAAAAATCTTACTTTTTTTTTACTGAGGATGTTGGGTCGTTAATTCATTTATTTATTAATATCTTTTGGTAAAATATCCATTTTCATATCTGTCTTATTTTTTAATTTATTTTTATTAAAACCATCACTTTTTGTAAGTAACATCCATGAACATTGAAGTATTGAAGTAAGTGATTCATTTCGGTTCACGCCAAAAACGCTAGCCGAACAACTCCGGCATATTCTAAAATTTTTAAAACCAAATTGTTATAAAGTAACCAGAGAGAGAGAGATTAAAACAATCAATCAAATCAATCGTATCATGCAATGTTCATTGTCAAATTGATAGCACCTATACCTATCATGCATATGTTCATTTATAACACTTTGAACATGAGCGATTGACTAAGTGCAGGGCTGCCTCGATGAAAACCTTTAAGCCGAAAAACCCAGTAGGGAAAAAAAATCGGACATAAGGAAAAATGTATACAACTTAAATCTGAATTGTGTGCATGAGCTGTCTCGTTAAAAACCTTTTCATGGAAAACTTAGTGGGAAAAAACCATGATAAAGGGAAAAAGAGTACATCCATATATGCTCCCCCTTGAGCTGACAAGGGTTAAGAGAAATCATTTTTGTAAATCTCGTAGATTCCGCATTCCAATGTTGTGAACATGTTTTCTGAAGGTTGTAGTGGGAAGTGCCTTCATGAATAAATCTGCAGCATTATCACTTGATCGAACATATTGGATGCTGACCTCTTTCTTCTTTTCAAGTTCTTGAGTGTATAAAAAGAGCTTCGGGGGGATATGTTTGGACCTGTCACTTTTGATGTATCCCTCTTTACTTTGGGCGACACATGCGACATTGTCTTCAAATAATACTGTCGGGTCTTTATTGACAGGTAGTCCACTGGCATTTTGAATATGCTGAGTTATAGATCGAAGCCATACACACTCTCGATTGGCTTCATGAAGTGCGATCATCTCAGCATGATTTGACGATGTAGCAACTAGCGTTTGCTTTTGAGAACGCCAGAAATTGCACCACCCATCGTGAAGACATAGCCTGCGTGATCTCGGCCTTATGAGGATCGGACAAATAACCTCAGATGCAAAAACCAATCGGTTCATCCTTGATCCTTTGGGATAAAATAATCTCAAATTGATCGTCCCTTGAAGATAACGAAATATGTGCTTGATACCATTCCAGTGTCTCCGTGATGGAGATGAACTATATCTTGCCAATAGATTTGTAGCAAATGCTATATCCGGTTTGGTACAATTAGCAAGGTACATAAGAGCTTCAATAGCACTTAAGTATGGTACTTCAGGACCAAGTATCACTTCATTCTCTTCACAAGGACGAAATGGATCTTTTTCAACATTCAGTGATCTATTAATCATGAGGTTAGTGAGAGGGTTTGCCTTATCCATATAAAAGCGTTTCAAAACCCTTTTTGTGTAATTTGATTGGTGTACAAATTTTCCACTATGAAAGTGTTCTATTTGTAAACCAAGACAGTATTTGGTTTGCCCAAGATCTTTCATTTCAAATTCTCCCTTTAGGTAATCAACTGCTTCTTTGATTTCCTTGGGAGTTCCAATGATATTCAGATAATCTACATAGACAGCGATAATAACAAATCCAACTGTTGTTTTCTTTATAAAGACACACAGACATAATTGATCATTCACATATCCGTCTTTTAACAAATGCTCACTTAAGCAATTATACCACATGCGACCGAATTGTTTTAATCCATACAGTGATCATTGTAGTTTAATTGCACATAATTCTTTAGGCTTTGACTTTGAGCTCAGTGCTTCAGGCACCTTAATTCCATCAGAAATTCTCATATAAATATCGGCATCTAATGATCCGTATAAATAAGTCATTACAACATCCATGAGATGCATATCTAGATTTTTTGAAACCGATAGGCTGATTAGATATCTGAACGTAATAGTATCCATTACTGGAGAATACGTTTCTTCATAATCAATCCTAGGCCTTTGAGAAAAACCTTGTGCAACAAGGCGAGCCTTGTATCTCACAATCTCATTTTTCTCATTTCGCTTTCGAACAAAAATCCATCTGTATCCAATGAGTTTCATAGCTTCTGGTGTGAGAACGATAGATCCAAATACTTTTCGTTTATTCAACGAATTTAATTCAGCCTTCATGGAATCTATCCATTTGATCTTGTCATGCCTCTTTTGACATTCAGATACAGATTTTGGTTCGGGATCATCAGTCCCGTCATTAATTTATTGGGATACCGAATAAGAGAATACATCATCAATATTCTCCATTTCATCTCGGTTCCATATTTTTCCATTACACATATAATTAATGGAAATCTCATGGTTATCATTGCCTGCAGGGCTTACTAGATTTGCATGATCGTGTGTTTCTTCTGGAACAATTTCACGATCATGTGTTTCTTCTGGAACACTTTCATGTGATTGGGGATTTTCAATCATTTTCTTTTTGCGAGGATTTTTATCTTTTGAATCAATGGGTCGTCCACGCTTCAGGCGTGTCTTAGATTCATTTGTCATTTTATCATTTGGCAGCCCTTTTGGTATTTCAATTCGGGCGAGCATTTATAAGCCTACATGTGACTTTGTCACTCTTTGTATCTATAAATGCATCGGCAACTCGCTATATTTTGTAAATGTATGATCTTTTGAACTTCCACACGTTGCTTGTGGGAGGGTCAAGGTGCAATAACGATGATGTGCACCACTTGATCTCTCTTCCCACTTGTTTCCCTCTTCACCTAAATGTGGAAACTTGTCTTCATTAAAATGACAATCGGCAAAGCGTCTTTGTAAAAACGCCACCCGTTTTTGGTTCAAGATATTTTATTATAGAAGGGGATTCATACTCAACATATACTCCCAATCTCCTTTGTGGTCCCATCTTTGTGCGTTGTGGTGGAGCAATTAGTACATATACCGCATAACCAAAAACTTTTAGATGGGATAGATTCGGCTCTCGCTCGAATGCCAACTGTATTGGGGAGTATTTGTGATATGCACTTGGCCTCGAGGCGAATCAGCCGCATGTAAACAAAGATGACCCCATACGTAAGTAGGAGCTTTGTTCTCATCATTAATGGTCAGCAATAAGTTGAATACGTTTGATCAACGATTCACCAAACCATTTTGTGTATGAACATGGGCTACCGGATGTTCAACATCGTCCCTATTGCCATACAATAATCATTGAATGCTTGAGATGTAAATTCACCAAAGATTATCAAGTCTCACTTTCTTGATCATATAATCTTGGGAATTGTGCTCTCAGCTTGATTATTTGTGCAAGGAATTTGGCAAATGTCGTATTACGAGTTGATAATAGACATACGTGCGACCATTTGCTAGAAGCATCAATCAATACCATAAAGTATTGAAATGGTCCACTTGGTGGATGGATAGGTCCACATATATCACCCTGAATTCGTTCCAAAAACGATGGTGATTCATATCCAACTTTAGTTGGTGATGGTCTAATTATCAACTTTCCTTGAGAACAAGCTTCACAAAGGAGTTCATTAGATTGAAAAATCTTCTGGTTTTTCAATGGATGACCACTAGAATTCTCTATAATTCTACGCATCATTATTGATCCTGGATGCCCCAATCGATCATGCCAAGCTTTAAATGTTTCAAAACTTCGGGTTTCTTGTAGAATATGATTCAAATATTCTTATGATTGTACTATACAATCCGATGATAGAGATGACAATTTTTCCAATATACACTTGCTTGGAAGTGTTTGAGGTAATGCAAAGATATTCATCATTCCCTTATTCATAGTCTCAATATGATATCCATTCGATTTAATGTCTTTGAAACTTAACAAGTTTCTTTGAGACTTAGGAGAGAACAATGCATTATTTATTATGAATTTCGTGCCTCCAGGCATTAGAAAATTGCCTTGCCAAATCCTTCAATTATTTTGGCATTACGGATATAGTGTTGACATTAGCATTGTCAATTTTGAGATAAGAAAATATTTTTATTTTTAAGTATGGTATGCGTAGTAGTACTGTCTGCAAGACATAAATCTCCTCCTTGGATTTTGATTCAAACATATTTGTGATCTATTTCAATATGAGAGAAAAATAAAATAAGATGAATAAATATGATAACACATTGAATGCAAAATGCATATATAAACTTTATTGTAAGCATGCTAGTATACATAGGAAAATCAGATAATGTTCCTACATAACAACATGTTACTTTTTCCATAGCTTTTATCTTAAACTCTACCATAGCTTCATTCCTATGTTCATTTATTGTTCATGACCAATATCATCACTAATGGTATTGGTCATGTCGACGTTGGCCATATCACCGAAATCAAAATGAAGATCTTCGTGATCATTTTCAAGGAAATTTGTCTCTACATTCTTTCCTTTTTGTGATCTCTCATAAAGATCAACTAGATGTTTGGCCGTTCTAAGATGCGTGCCAAAGTGGCCCTGTCATGCCACACCTAAAACATGAACTTTCTTCATTGTTTGGACGCACATTTTGCCTACTCGAAGAGGTGTTTCTATCATCATCTTTGCTCCACTTCGTGGCGAGAGGAATTTCCATTATATGGATGATGATGGCGACGAAAGTTATTTCGTCCCACGGCCTCTTCCTCGGCCTTGATTTCGACTCACGACCTGCCTTGTCCATGATTTCCTTGGCCTCGACCACCTTACCTCACTACCACGCCCACGCTCTCTGGCCTTCATCATACATAGTCCCATTCGCTTTCAGGAATGAGGCCGAACCGAACTTGGTCGAGATTCATGATTTTTCATTAGAATCTCATTATTCGTTCGCTTACAAGTGAGGCAAGAGATCAATCTGCAGTACCTTTTAAAACCCTTTTCTCGATATTGCTTTCTGCGCCATAGGAGCATATTCGAGGCATGAAATGTGGAGAAAGTCTTCTCCAACATATCATATTCAAGTGATGGTTTCCCCACATAATTTCAAGCTGTGAGGTTATTCTATACATCATTGAACTATATTCATTGATGGTTTTAAAATCTTGTAGGCGGATATGAATCCAATCATAGTGTGCTTTTGGGAGAATGACCGTTTTCAAATGGTCATATCTTTCGTTCAAACTCTCCCAAAAGACGAGTGGATCATTAACCGTGAGGTACTCCATCTTTAGGTCTTCGTGGGCGTGGTGTCGTAGGAAAATCATGGCTTGAGCCGTTGTTGATTACTTATCCATTCATTATTACTTTGTTGGATAGTATTTTCGAGGCTTCGGGCGGCAGTGGGTTTCGGCATCTATTTTCCAAGACATATAGTTTTCCGGTTATGTCGAGCTTTTCAAATTCAAGCTTAGCAATGTTTGCCATTTGTGAAGAAAAACTATAAAAATGAAACATATATATATATATATAATATATATATATATATATAATATATATATATATATATATATATAATATATATATATTATAAAATGATGACATGGAAATTTTATTCATATTTATACGATAATCAATCGTAAGATGTTAAAATGTATGTTGAAAGCTATTATCAAGCTTGCTAACATGACATACATGATACAAAGATAGATAATAAAAATCGAAAATCGTTTGGAGGAATTCAATAACAAAAAACCATTGCGGTGCCGCAATAACAAGTATGATAATAATCATCAACATTGGAGGAACATTTTGTAGAAGAAGATATGATATTGAGAGTTTGTAAGGAGATAGTAAAAATGTGAGTAATCTATTAAGATGTTGCCGTATATATGGAGGAAAAAATGACCGTTTATGACCGTTAACTAGCCGTTTATTACCGTTGGAGGAGATAAATAAAAATCGAGTAACTAGCTTATACTAGCCGTTAACTAGCCGTTATATGATAGGGGTAAAAATGTAAAAATTAGATTTAATAGAATTGCATTTATATTATGAATAAATATAAAACTTATTAGGAGCAATAAATAAAATAACTGCATGAATATTTGTCGAGTCAACTTTATACGGCTATTATATAGCATACATATATATTCACGCCACGCTACTTTAAGCAAGCCTTTACGTGGGTGTTTGTAAGTCGGTAAATATATATATGTATATAAAGTTATTCATATATATAAATTGAAATATATATATATATATTAGTTTATAGCTTGGGTTATTTCCGCACAAGCATCAAGAACATATATATTATGCGTTAAATAATAAATTATTATTTCGTCATCTCACCATATATTATCGGCGGTGGCTCGACCAACCTTTTCTTAATAATGGTGATATACGATATATATTGAAGTAAAACAGAGACATAAAATAAAAATATATCGGTAGAAAATTTTACGATTGAGATTGTTAACGATAGAACAATCGTGTTGATAACGTGTTATAAAGTAACCACAAATTAAAGGCGAAGTGTATGAGAGAGGAGAGAGAGG
>CM028379.1:107931095-107996904 GCA_013146195.2 Codonopsis lanceolata | reverse complement strand
TCAAAATTAATTCACCTTCTTTCCTAATACTTGAGTATAAGGTAAGTCGGGATCGTATCCAGAGGAACGTCGAAATTATTCCTTTTAGAATTTTATTGAAATGATAGAACACAACTTTTTTGGATTTTAAATTAACTAGAAAATAAATTTAAAGACTAATTAACTAAAAATAAGCAACTTTAATTAAGCTAACAAATTAACAATTAATTTAACTCAATAAAATTTAAATCCGGTCAATGAGTCAATTTCATCTCGCACTTTATTTCGATCATCGATGCAAAAATATCTTATGGATTTTCAAATAAACCGGTTAAAAGTGTCGACGAAGCGCCTAACACTCAATCTCTCCTTACCGTATTGATAATTAAGAGGCGGCTCGTTAATTACCGTCTAACAGAGTTACAACCTCAGAGGCGGCTCGTAAGATTTAATAACTTCGGTTGCATTAAGAAGCGAGACCGATTCAAAGCCATGTGTATTGAAGCAATATCATGTAACAACGATCATTCGTACCCGTAATGCGGTCGATTATGCTTGTGATGCCTAAAAGGTGTACTACTTGCCACTTTGTTAAATCCGAGGACAATTACGGATCAACGGCGTTAACTAGCTTTAGATTATTATATTAATTAACATTCGGCCATTAAACATTAATTAAGTACAATAATCCTCCTACGTGTAACCGGAGGAACAAATAAATATTTAAAACCCACACAAGAATTAGATCAATTAGATCTCACAGAAATAAAAGGCTAGAGACTCAATCTCCCATTGGCCTGAAAAAGGTTACTTAGCTAATAAACATAATTAATTAAAACACTTACAGAAAAATAACAAGATGTTTTGTTCCGACGGGTTATGAACTTCAAAGAAGATTACAAGTTGATCACCACTCTTTCTAACAATTGTTTCTCCTTTGTTTCTTTTTCAAAACTCTTTGCTTGAAAATCTCTCACTGGCCGACTCCTTCGATCGGAGAATACATCCATAAATAACACTATCTCCTCCCACTAACTCCACTATTTGGTAGTTTTAAAACTACCACTAACTTCTCAAAACCTCCCACTACTTGCACATTAGTATTTTGATTTAATACATGAACTGAATTTAGACAATAATAACTGCATTGTCTATTGTCTATCGCGTAACTTCGATACTAGTGACTCGACTCAGCGTTGACATCACATGCCCATGTGACCTCCCAAATTTTCCTCTTGGCCTGAATCCAGCATTTTCCACAGTTACAGCTGCCTGTGTACCTATATCATGATCAACACAAAAACCAACCAAAAGTGTAATGTTTTGCTCTAAAATAATCATAAAACCGACTAAATTTATCACACTTTTGGGTTCCCATCAAAATTCCCCCACACCAAACCGATGCGTGTCCTCAAGCATCCTCAACAAAACAAGAATGCATGTTTTTATCTGAACAACTAATGAAGACATGATTTTACTTGGATGCAAGTATTTTAATGTGCATGACCCTAGGAAAAATTAAAATTCAAGCAAAGTAATGGAATTGTTGAAATGTGCCATCTAAAGCAACTAACATGTTTTCAGAAAATAAATCTTCAACCTTCATGTATGCATGCTTCGACCATCCTCACGGAGACACTCATTCACTCAAGTGTTTAAATAGGGATATGGATTTAAACGCTCGACTCAGCACTACGAAATGTAATTACCATAAGCTTGCACGTTGATCAAATCGCCATCACTAAGTATGGGTTTAAAGCACTAATCAAAAGGTCTTTTCATGGTTGTAATGGGGCTAGGGGTTCAAAAAGGGTATGGTAGAGGGATATAAGGTAAAAATGCCAATGAAATTGCAGGACTGCACATTATATCTCAGCTTCACTATCACCCAAAAAATCTGATGAAGCTCCATTCCTCAGTTACCGCACTTCTACCTATCTGAAATTGAGAAGTGCTGCTGCTCTCAATTTTGCTTTTCTAAATCACTTATTCATTGCTTCAAACTTTCAGTTTTTTTTTTTTTTCTTTTTTTCTTCTTTTTTTTTTCTTTTTGCCACTACTTTTGCTTTTACTTTTCTGACCATTGAATAACATGAAACTCTTATTTTGCATACTTCAAAACGAACTTCATTCAACCCAAAATCAAACATCTTGTTTTCTTGGACTATACTTCCTCTAACATCCAACTCACCAAGCGCATAAAGCCTATAATGTACATGCAAATCCCACAATTCTTGGCATTGGTCAAGAGAAAGTTAAAAAGGCTAAGGTTCAATTAAATTTGGTTTAGTCAAAAAATTAGGTGAGGCTCAAAGGGGTTACCTAGGGGTTAATATTAACAGGTAGGATAGCAAAAAGATAGCTAAAATTGGTTTTTCCTAAGTGCCTTAATCACGCTAGTGCATAAACCCATTATGTGACCTTGAAATGTACACAACATGCAAGTTCTAGAATGACATCCGAATGCGAGTAAACACAAAGAAGAAATGAGAGCACAATGAACTGAATGCTCCAAAAAATGGCCCAAAAATCCTCACTTAACATGGCTATAAGTCCACACATGCATATCCACAGGCTGAAGAAAAATTTTCTGAAAACATGCAAGTAACTTTAAACAAAACATTTCAACTAAAATTCCATCACAGATTAAAAATTCCTCTTTAACCACGATAATGCACATTAAAATCTCAAACAAACCAAACAACATCAAAATCATGAATCATATCTTCATAACAAAAATTCCCAACAACAAGATAAAACATGCATTCAAAATTTATCAAAACCCAAAAATCAACAACATCCAAAATACCAACCAATCCAACATCCACGATTACCAACCAAACATTATCCCCCCACACCAAAACCTGTCATTGTCCTCAATGAAAAATGAAATAACAAAAGAAAAAGGAAGAAGAACTTCCCTGATCAAGAAGACGAAGGAGGAGGCGGTGGGTGAAAGCCAACGAAATCAAAATAAGCCATCAGCATGGCCTGCAAATGCTGTTGATTGGCTTCTAAACGCTGTTGGTTGGCATCTAGACGCTGCATCGCAGCATGGAGATCTCGCAAGTCTGGAATAGAGGAAGTAGACGGTCCCGCAGTACCTGCAGGAATCAAAGGCTGCTCGGGTGTAGATACACCCGGCTGAGGAGGAATCCCTTCATCAACAAATTTCAAAAGCCCCATTCTATACAAACACTTAATGTCCAATGGTTCACATTCACATGCCACATTTAAATCATGCTGTTGCAAATTCAAAACACCTAAATTTACCGCTAACAAGGTGATCACTGATCCAAGACTCAATGGTCGGGTTTTCTTTTTTAACACTGCAACAAATTGGCTTGCTAGCCAATAACCAAGATTCACTTTTTTCCTATTTATCATACACCACAAAAAAAACAATTCGGTTTTGTACAAATATTGGAGCCATCCTTTCGACTGAAAAAGCGTATGCCAAATTTTTTGAATTATTTGCAAAGCATGGTCTTTTATACAGCTACTTTTCGAACGACTGGGATTATACGGTTCCCTGTCGTTTGAAATAGTATGCCAGGCCAAATTACAGTCAGCATTGAAAGGCTCACAATATTCACAAAGCGAACTCTCCCTTTCGATTGAGAGCAGTCCCGACATAAAGCGCGAGCATCATTAAATGCATTCAAAGACATATTAAAGACCTTCCCCATTAAACGAAATCGTATCAGATTCGGGGTGTCAGCAGAAAAAGTTTTCTCAGTATTAAACACAAAAGTACAATAAAATTCACGAGTCAGCTCATCAAATGCAGGAAAGTCTAAAACCCAGAAATTGTCCCAGCCTACATTACGCATAAAATTGGCAATTCTACCAGACAAATTTAAAGCGTTTAAAGTAGGAAGATGAAAGGTTTTACCTGCAATGATCCTGCGAGCCAAAATATCGGGGCTGCGCTTGATGGAGGTTTTGGTGTTGAAGTTTAAGCACTGCCCTCTATGAATCACCCTGTCAAGCACGGCTTTCCCTTTAAGGACTCGAGGCTTCTTGCGCGCAGAATGAGGAAACATTGACATTGGTAATGTCAATGGTTCCTGGGGCCCTTCGGGATGCGTGGGCAACTCAACCGGCGACTGAGGTTGATGCTCGGAATCTTCCAAAGGGAATGCGGGCGGCGGTTGGTGGGGTTTCTTGTTGCCGAAGGACCGGCTATGTGAGATGCCGGGGCAGAATGGTGGGAACTTGATGCGTCTGAAGAAGAAGGGGAAGCCGGCGGCGCATAAGAATCCGGCGAAGAGGGAGAAGAAACCGCCAAAGAAGAAGAAGAAGAAGTCGAGATTTCCACAGGCTCCGTCGATGTAACAGCCACCCGTCGTGGCATAATTGCGAGCAATCTACTTGAACGGCGGCGAGGAGGAGCAATGCTTTTCTTTGGGGCCATGACTGAAGGAAACGAGCAACAATGGGTGACCGCAAACCTTGGAGGGGATGAAGAATTCGCTCAGTTTGATTGAAGAAGAAGGGTGCGTGCTTGGAGAGAAGAGAAAAATTAGGGCTAAAAGCCCCAAATTGAAAATTAGCCGTTTTTATGTGAACGGCCTCTCACTATTCACCCGCTTATTTGCCCTTGTTTTCAACTTGTACACTTAGCCCCCTGTAGTTTTCCTGCACGTCCTGAAGAAATTGGAATGCTCTCAGTATCTCTTGCAACACCCCTACTGCATGCAGACTCTTATCCTGCATGCAGGCTCTCAAACTCTTGTGACAACCAAACTCAAAAAACAACATTAAATCAGAAAAAAAAAAAACCTAACTAAAACTTAGAAAAACTAAAATTAAAATTGCAATAAAATAAAAATTAAAAATTAAAATAAAATAAACAAAATTAAAATAGACAAAATTAAAAACATTGGGTTGCCTCCCAATTAGCGCCGCTATTTACCGTCTGTAGCTAGACCCAATGCCTACCCTCAATATTACTCATAAATTGGGTAGGCCAACGTGATTTCTTCAACGGTTTCCGACTCATCAAAATTCTCATAATAAGATTTCAATCGAGTCCCGTTGACCTTGAACACTTTCTGAGTATGCAGACTCTGAATCTCAAAAACTCCATTGGTCAAAACACTCACAATCACATATGGGCCAGTCCATCGAGATCTCAATTTGCCTGGCATTAATTTTAATCGTGAGTTAAACAACAATACTTTTTGTCCCACTGCAAAACTTTTCCGACGAATCAACCTGTCATGAAGCTTCTTAGTCCGCTCTTTGTAAAATCGCGCACTATCATAGGCTTCCAATCGCAACTCATCTAATTCTTGTAGTTGCAGCTTCCTTTCAAGACCAGCCATTTTAAGATCCATATTGCACTCTTTCACTGCCCAATAAGCCCTATGTTCGACCGCAACCGGAAGATAGCACATTTTGCCAAACACCAATCGATATGGCGACATACCAATTGGTGTTTTGTATGCTGTCCGATAGGCCCAAAGTGCATCGTCCAATCTCGAACTCCAATCCTTCCGGTTAGGATTTATCATCTTTTCCAAAATCCCTTTGATTTCTCTGTTTGAAATTTCAGCCTGCCCATTTGTTTGCGGATGGTATGTAGTTGCTACTCTATGATGTACACCATACTTGAGCATCAATGCTTTCACGCTTCGATTGCAGAAATGAGTCCCTTGATCACTAATAACAGCTCTTGGAATGCCAAACTGCTTGAATATGTTAGACTGAGAAAACTCACAACAACTTTCGAATCGTTAGTCAGGGTAGCCTTTGCTTCTACCCACTTGGAAACATAATCTACCGCAAGCAAAATATATAGATTACCAAAAGAACTTGGAAATGGTCCCATGAAATCCATCCCCCAAACATCAAAAATTTCACAAATTAAAATTGGAACTTGGGGCATTTCATCTCTCAAAGTTAAATTCCCAATCTTTTGGCACCTATCACAGCTTTTACAAAAAACATAGGCATCTTTGAAAAGAGTTTCCCAATAAAATCCACAATCCAAAATCTTTCTTGCTGTTCGTCTTGGACCAAAATGTCCTCCACAAGCATAATTATGACAGTATACTAATATGGAATGAATCTCATCATTGGCCACACACCGACGAATGACTTGATCAGAACCAATACGCCAGAGATAAGGTTCATCCCATATATAGTATTTAGAATCACTTCTGATTTTATTCTTTTTTGAACTATTCATTCCTTGTGGAAAAACTCCAGTCACCAAAAAATTAACCATATCCGCATACCAAGGTTCCTTACCTAACTTACCTTGCACCAAGAAAAGGTGTTCATCCGGGAACGTTTCAGAAATTGGTATGGGCTCTTCTTCTTGCACCAACCTGCTCAAATGATCAGCTACCGAATTGTCTTTCCCTTTGCAATCCTTAATCTCCCATGTAAATTCTTGCAACAGAAGAATCCATCTGATCAGCCTGGGCTTAGACTCCTTCTTTGCCAAAAGGTACTTGAGTGCCGCATGATCTGAGAAAACCACCACTTTTGCTCCCAGCAAATAAGATCTAAACTTCTCGAATGCAAAGACTATGGCCAACAACTCCTTTTCCGATGTGGTGTAATTGCATTGGGCTGCATTGAGAGTTTTCGAAGCATAATATATCACATGACTTTTCTTCCCTTCTCTTTGTCCAAGAACTGCTCCTACTGCATATTGACTTGCATCACACATGAGTTCGAACGGGGAATCCCACTTTGGTGGCTGAATGATAGGGGCTGAGGTCAACTTCTCTTTCAACAAATCAAAGGCCTTCTTGCAATCTTCTCCAAATTCAAAAGGAACATCCTGTTGAAGCAATCTTGTTAAAGGTTGTGCTATCTTGGAAAAGTCTTGAATAAATCGCCTGTAAAACCCTGCATGACCAAGCACACTACGAATATCTTTCACGTTAGCAGGATACGGCAATTTAGCAATTAAATCAACCTTTGCTTTGTCCACTTCAATTCCTCTTTCAGAAACTACATGACCTAACACTATTCCCTCTTGTACCATAAAATGGCATTTCTCATAATTAAGAACTAGGTTAGTATCCATGCAACGTTTCATGACCTTAGATAAATTATCTAAGCATTGATCAAATGAATCACCATACACCGTAAAATCATCCATAAAAATCTCTATGCAATGCTCAATCATATCAGAAAAGATACTCATCATACATCTTTGGAATGTACCAGGTGCATTACAAAGACCAAAAGGCATACGGCGAAAAGCAAAGGTACCGAATGGGCACGTGAAAGTTGTTTTTCGATCTTCGAGTGCAACTAAAATCGATAGTAACTTTGAATAACCATCTAAAAAGCAAAATATCTTTTACACCCGCCAACCTTTCTAACATCTGATCAATGAATGGAAGAGGAAAATGATCCTTACGAGTAGCGGCATTTAACTTTCGAAAGTCTATGCACATTCGCCACCCATTTTGCAACCTCATTGGTACTAACTCATTCTTTTCATTCTCCACCAAGGTAAAACCTGTTTTCTTAGGAACAAGATGAACGGGACTTACCCAAGTGCTGTCAGAAATAGGAAAAATAATTCCTAAATCCAAAAGCTTCAAAATCTCCTTAAGAACAACTTCTTTCATGGGCGGATTCAATTTCATTTGTGGATCTGAAACAGGCTTAGAATCGCTTCTAACGAGAATACGATGCATGCACATTGAAGGGTGATTCCCTTAATGTCGCAAGTGTCCAACCAATTGCTCCTTTGTTCTCTCTCAAGACTCTTAGCAACTTTTCTTCCTGCAACTCAGTCAAGTTATTAGCAATAATAACTGGCAAAGTTTCATTTTCACCTAAGTAGACATATTTCAAGTGTTCAGGTAACTTCTTTAATTCTAACTTAGGTGCTTGAATTGTAGAAGGAAGAATTTTTTCACTTGACATTGGTAATGGAAGAGTTGAAAAATCTGATTTTGATGTAACTTCAGGTGTGGAATAAAGAGCCATGATACTCTCTTGCATTTCAACATTGTTTTGCAACGGTACATCCTTATCAGTCAAACTTTTCACAAGGACCACTTCCAACTTGTCATCAAGAACATTAGACTCAAATTCATCCCGCGATTGAATCAATAACACTCACATGAAAAACAGACTCCGAATCACTTGGATATTTCATGGCATCAAATACATTAAAAGTTACCACATTGCCATCAAATTCAAGTGTTAAGGTTCCCTTGTCTACATCAATTTTTGTTTTTGTTGTTTTCATGAATGGTCTCCCTAACAGAATAAGAGACGGATGAGGAGAACATGAATCATCCATATCTATAACATAGAAATCCACCGGAAAAATTAAGTCATTTACTTTCACCAAAACATCTTCTACCACACCCTCGGGATAAGAATTAGACCTATCAGCCAATTGTATGATTACTCTTGTATCTCGCAATGGGCCTAAGTTCAATTCTTTATACACAGATAAGGGCATGACATTAATAGACGCTCCTAGATCAAGCATGGCTTTTTCAACTTTTTTATTACCTATATTACAAGGAATAGTATACATACCTGGGTCCTTGCATTTCTGAGGTAATTTCCGTTGAATCATGGTGAAACATTCTCACTTACCAACACCTTCTCATCTGTCGCAGACTTCATTTTTTCGTGCACAACTCCTTAAGAAACTTGGCATACCTAGGCACTTGCTTAATAGCCTCTAAAAGAGGAATATTAATTTCTACTTTGCTAAAGGTATCCAAAATTGCCTTGTCATCTTGCTCTTTCTTTTCCTTTGCCAATCTTCCTGGAAAAGGTGGAGAAATTACCATTTTCTGAATTTCTGAACCTGCTTCTCCAGCTTTTCCCTTTATTGAACTCTCCTTTTGTACACTCTCATCATTATGGCTGCTTGTTTCACCTTCTTTTTCTTCTTTTGCCAAATTCTGTAACTCTTTACCACTCCTAAGAGTTACTGCACACGCATTCTCCCTTGGATTTTTTTCAACTTGAGACGGTAATCTACCTTGGTTGACTTCCATTTTGCTCATTGATACTGACCAAGCGTGAAATCGATCCTCAAAGACTTGATACTAGCCTTTGTTTCTGCCGATCTTCTTTGCAGTATCCGCCAAACTTTTGATCAAAGTTTCGAGTGAAGTCCACTGGAGCATTAACAATTTGAATCGGTGAGCAGAGGGAGGAATGGAGGCCGCGAACTTCTTCTTTGTGAGAAATTCGATTTCTTGGGCCATAACTCAAATTCGGATGATCGCGCCAACCGGATTATAGTTATTAGAGTATGGGTCATACTTCCTTTGTTGCTGCCCTTGAAATCCACCAACAGCATTTACCAATTCCTTGGGTTCTTCTTGCAATGTTGGACACATATCTGTCGGATGACTCACGTTCGAACAAATGCCGCATGCTTTCACTTGCTGAATTTGTCCTGAGACAAGTTTCTCCACAACAGAAGTTAAAGTGTCAAGTCTACGATCAATAGAAGAAACGTTTACCTCATTCACTTTGCTTGGAACCTCCGATTGCCGTGTCCCGAATTGCTGAGCATTTTCAGCCATATCATTAATTAACCGCTTGGCTTCCTCCAACGTATTGTTCATGAAAGCTCCCCCACTCGCGGCATCAATCATGTTCCTATCGCAATTAATAAACCTTCATAAAAATATTGGATTAGCAAGCGATCGAAATTTGGTCTTTGAGGACAACTTCGCACACAATTGTTTAAATCGCTCCCAATATTCGTACAAAGTTTCTCCCACAAATTGCCTTATTCGCAAATGTCTTTGCGAATATTTCTGCTCGTGAAGCGGGAAAAAATCGCTCAAAAACTTTTTCTTCATTCTCGGGCCACGTCTTGATTGCTCCGGATGTAAATCAAACATCCAATCCTTTGCTTTATCCGCCAATGTGAAAGGAAAAGCCCTCAATTTCATGTTATCTTCAGTCATTCCTTGCGGCCTTTGACTCGAACATGCTAGATGAAAAGCCATCAGATGCTTGTGAGGATCTTCGCCCGTCAATCCATGGAACTTGGGTAGCAATTGGATCAGAACAGGTTTGAGTTCAAATGGAGCATTCACTTCCGGAAAAGTGATACCAAGAGGTGGCTGATTCACGTCCGGTGTAGCCATTTCTCTTAGAGTTCGATGAGGATCGCCATTTCGGCTAAAGGAGCAACTTCCTCAACTCCGACTTCCTCTTGTTCTTCCTTCACTTGCTCTCCTTCTTCCAGCTCTTCGTCACTTGAATCGCTTGAACTAGCCGGTTCAAATGTCGACTTCGATCCGGCGAAGAGATGTTTGCTTACCGACTTAGCTTGGTTTGCTTTGTTAATTTTCTAGTTGTCTTCTCAATCTCAGGTCAAAAATCAATTTTCATGCGAGAAGATCGAGGCATAAAAAGAAACAAAACAACAATAAAATTCTAACGAAGAAATATATCAGAACCGTTCCCCGGCAACGGCGCCAAAATTTGACGAATGTCAAATCGTCAAAATTAATTCACCTTCTTCCCTAATAACGAGTATAAGGTAAGTCGGGATCGTATCCGCAGGGAACGTCGAAATTATTTCTTTTAGAATTTTATTGAAATGATAGAACACAATTTGGACTTTAAATTAACTAGAAAATAAATTTAAAGACTAATTAACTAAAAATAAGCAACTTTAATTAAGCTAACAAATTAACAATTAATTTAACTCAATAAAATTTAAATCCGACCAATGAGTCAATTTCATCTCGCACTTTATTTCGATCATCGATGCAAAAATATCTTATGGGATTTCAAATAAACCGGTTAAAAGTGTCGACAAGCGCCTAACACTCAATCTCTCCTTACCGTATTGATAATTAAGAGGCGCTCGTTAATTACCGTCTAAGAGTTACAACCTCAGAGCGCTCGTAAGATTTAATAACTTCGGTTGCATTAAGAAGCGAGAGACCCGATTCAAAGCCATGTGTATTGAAGCAATATCATGTAACAATGATCATTCGTACCCGTAATACGGTCCGATTATGCTTGTGATGCCTAAAAGGTGTACTACTTGCCACTTTGTTAAATCCGAGGACAATTACGGATCAACGGCGTTAACTAGCTTTAGATTATTATATTAATTAACATTCGGCCATTAAACATTAATTAAGTACAATAATCCTCCTACGTGTAACCGGAGAACAAATAAATATTTAAAACCCACACAAGAATTAGATCAATTAGATCTCACAGAAATAAAAGGCTAGAGACTCAATCTCTCATTGGCTGGAAAAAGGTTACTTAGCTAATAAACATAATTAATTAAAACAACTTACAGAAAAATAACAAGAGTTTTGTTCCAAAGCAAGTTATGAACTTCCAAAGAAGATTACAAGTTGCTCACCACTATTCCTAACAATTGTTTACTCACTTGTTTTTTTACTCGCTTGAAAATCTCACTCTGGCCGCTCCTTCTATTAAGAGAATACATCAATAAATAACACACTATCTCTTCCCACTAACTCCACTATTCGGTAGTTTTAAAACTACCACTAACTCCTCAAAACCTCCCACTACTTGCACATTAATATTCTGATTTAATACATGAACTGAATTAGACAATAATAACTGCATTGTCTAACTGTCTATCAGATCTGCCCGTAACTTCAGTGACTAGCCCCTCGACTCAGCTGTGACATCACATGCCCATGTGACCTCCCAAATTTTCCTCTTGGCTTTGAATCCGGCATTTTCCACGCACCGCCTGTGTACCTATATCATGATCAACACAAAAAACAACCAAAAGTGTAATGTTTTGCTCTAAAATAATCATAAAACCGACTAAATTTATCACACTTTTGGGTTCCCATCAACACTCTTCTGAAAAAGGATATGTTTTGTCAAATCCCACTGAAAAATGTTTTATCCACTTAAAGACGTTTCATTCTTTCAAGAAAGCCAAACCTACTTTTCAAAATCTTTTAGCTTTCCAAAGAAGTAACTTTACCGGATATCTAGAAATTTATACCAAATTTCACTCTTCCCCGTATAACTTTTATTGAGAGTGGTTGAAAAGGACTTTTCACTCTTTAATGAGTCGGTCCAATGTCTTGCCTCAGCGAGTATTTATAGAGACATTCCTTCCTTCTTCTCTATCACTCGCAAATTACCTCAAACACTATGATAGACACTGATACAAAATTCCCTTCTTCTAAAATGTTACTTAGGAGAATTCTTAGCACTAGATCAAGGCTTCTTCTCAACAACTTGGAATCACCCTTCCGATTCTTCGAAAGTTGTTTGGTTTGTTTCAAGGATTTCTCTTGCGTGAAGACTTTCCTTAACAACCTTTTAGCATGCCTCTCCCAGATTCCTGTGACTATGCTCATGTCAGCCCCTTCTTCAAGGCCTCGTAGATCTTCTACTTGATCCTTAGCTGACATGGTGCTCCGACGAGAATAGCTCTTTTCACAATCGCGGACTTTAGAAATGAAGTCCTGCGAGTTTGTGAAGGTCACCCTGGCTTGAGAGCTAGCTAATGGGAGTAGGAAGAGGAGGCGACAGGATCACATATCTGCATTTTTCAAAATGTAGAGATTCCGTTTGGGTGCCTCTTTCGACCTTGATCTAGTACCTGTATTTTGTTTGCCAACCTGTTAGCTGGACATAGACATCTCCTTGTAACATCCTTATCTTTAGAATTGTATCAGATATTTAGATTAGTTGTTTAAAAAGAGTAGTTAAGTCACCAGAAGATGTAATGAACTTTGTAATCTTTAGATCCTCTTTGTATTCGAGTTTATTTTGATCTAAATGAAAACTTGTTCAAAGCATCTTTACTTCATGTCTATCTGCCTTTGTATGAACTTTCCTTGATAGCATGAAATTTTATATTTGATTGTGATTTCGGTATTTGTACTTTTTATAATATGTTGTTCCGAATTCAAGACAGCAAATATAACTCTGCTGTTAACCCAACAGCAAACCAATCCTTACTCATAAAATTTCCTATTCAACATTTGGTATTCAACAATTGAAGAAATAATGTTGAAATATGGATAATTTTAGTTTTGGATTTCTTTGAAGGAACTGCATACCTTGCAACTACTTCATCAGGAATTTTAGATATCATCTCAACCCATGATGTTCTGGTGAATCTTAATTCCCCTCCAAAATTTCAGGTCTCTATAGTTTTAACGGTAGACCTTATCTCTGTTGTTTTAACAAACGACCTTTCGAGGAAAAAACAGTCTCCTCAAATTCTTTTCTTATCTACTGCTTCCTCCGTTTGATGACAACTTTTCTCTTTCTTGTCTTGAACAAAGATGACTTCCTTCCCTTAAAATGTTAGTCATCATCTTAGCTGTTGACCTCGAAGCAAAAGTCATTCTTCTTCAAAACCTTAAGCCAAACTAAGTATGAGTTACTTGCTTCTCTGTGATCCAAGTTCTCTAACTTGATAGGTTGTTGTCTCTCGTTTTTGCTTCTAAATGCTCTTATCATTCAATTGGGATTCTATTCTGAAGTAGCATGGTCATCAGTTAATATTTGCCGATGAAGCAGCTGAATAACCTAACAGCTGCCAAGGCAAAAAGGAAAATCTGCAGAAAATCTCTTTTCTACTCTTGTAACCTGCAGATTCTGCTCTCTCCAAAAGAGATTGAAGCGCATATTCTATATACCAGTGAGGAGGAGCCAACTGCAGAACTTGGTATCATTCAAGTACCGATACCGATGTTACTGCTGTTGTTGCTTCAATTTAATAAGAAACATTTTGCTCTCCCTCCTTTTTGTTTCGTTCTTTTTGCCGATGAAGCTTATGGTCAATCCTTCCAGAAGTCAAGGCATTCCAAAGGAACAACTTGTTGTAATACTCCTCATTCAATTGGTATCGGCAGACCTCAATGTCTGCTGTTCCATCCCTATACAGCAAAACTTCTTGTCTTCAAAACTTATCAATTCATTCTATCCTAGCAGACTTCATCCCTGCAGACCTCTTTCATCAGCAGACCCTTATCTATGGCGACTCCCATGCCATTCATTCTTTCGACAACGGCATACCTAAATATCCAGTTTACAGATCATCCATCAATGAATGATATCATCCAATCAATCGATATCCTTCATCCAATCAATTGATATCCTCCAACAATTGATTAATATCCTTCAGCTCTCAAATATCAGTAAACTTCCACCCTTCTTAAACACAATATTAAATTCAGTATAAAAGCTATTCAATAACAGTTGGTGTTTGTTTTTCAGGGTTGGGCCTTGAAGGATTTGGATAGAATTGAAAGTCAGATATCCAATTTGTTAAGTCCAGTGTGTCTGAGGATTATTTTGGACGTATTAGTTGGTTCCATTGCCGGGAAAGAAGTTTTGGCTAGCACAAATTCATTTTCTGACGACTTTACAAGTTTCAATTATGGCGGCGAACGGTGTTAATGGTCGCAATCAGTTGGAGGAGGTTCACATAGTCACACCCAGCATGAACCTACTAGCTGATAATAACCCCCACCTCCACCTCTTCATGACGCTCGTCATCAGCTTAATCAACGACTGAACCTGGTTTCTTTGGCCAAAAGTGTCGTTGATGCCGTTTGATTGGCCAACGAGTTCCAGGAGGAGGCTTTGCGCCAGAGGGCCATTTTTTTTTTTTTGGGAAAATGCATTAGTTGAATCAGCAGTTAATCGCTATGGGCAAGCCACCACTGGCTATTAAGTTGAAGCCCCTTTCGGGTATGCCCACGCCCAGTCAAGCGGCTAGTATATCCACGTCGGGGATTAATCCCCAACGCCTGGTTCAGGTTCCTTCGCAACCTTGTGAGCAAGAATCCAATAAGGGGCGAGCCAGTCACAGGGTTGTTCCGAGTGTACATTCTCGTTTGGGTCCCCGAGCAGGAGAAGATTCGGCTCAGTCTCGTCGCCGTCGAAGATCACCTTCTTTGCGAAGGTCACATCCACGCCGCCCTCGTTCATCGTCCTCGCACAAGTCGCATGCTCGTAATCATCGCACTCCATCCCCTAGGAGGTCACATGCTCGTCGTTCTCGGACTCCTTCGCCTGGAAGGTCACAGGCTCATCTGTCACACCATTCTAAAGGCAGTCATGAGTTGCCTCAACAAAATGCTCAGAAAAATGGTGTAAGAGTAGCTTCGGAACAAGGGCGTCAGGCCGCAGATGTAACCGAGGCATAAGTGGCGCAGGCCGTGGGCATAGCTCAGGCTATGGGAGCTATGAGACCCCCACAGGCCCCTCTTGTCCCCGGGGTGCCGCCTCAGCCCGCGAGTGGTTTACCTGCAACCATCAATATGCAAGAGTTTAAGGACTTGAAGTGTCGCATGGAAGCATGAAAGCATAGCAAGGCCCTGGACTAAATTTTTTTGGGCACTTCAGCTAGTCCCCTAGCCCCTGGATTAAGAATGCACATCCGGCTCAAGGTCTCATCTTTCCCAACATAAAGGAATACACATGGAAAACCAAGGCAAGGGATTGGTTGATGTCCTTTGAGTCACAGATCAGCCTGGTGACCTCGGATGAAGCATTAAAGATCCGAGCTTTTGTAGGCTCGTTGCAGGGAAAAGCATTGACTTGGATGTGAGCTCTTCCTTGAAGATCTATTAATAATTGCGCTGATTTGCAGGCAAAGTTTTTGGCCGAATTTGGGACTTCGGGGGCCATTGTGAAGACAAGGGCAGACTTATCTAAGGTGAAGCAAGGAGCTCATAAGTCGAATTCAAGCTACTTGGAAAGGTTTACTAAGATGCTTGAGCAGGTCCCTGGTTTGTTCGAGCAGGAGGTCACTTTGTGCTTTGAAACAGGGTTGCTCGAGGGTGAAGGTGGTTTGAGGTCAGAGTTGAGCATGAGGGAGCCAAAGACGCAGGCAGAGATGTTGATGCGGGCTCAAAAGTGGAGTGCGGCGGAGACCGCGAAGAAAGAGAAGAAGAAGGAAAGCATCGAGACTGGGGGAGCCGGGGCTAATGCCAAAGGTAGCGGCCAGGGTGCAGGCGACGGTTATAATAGAAACAAATCGTGGTATGACCGCCGAAGGGAGTTTCTTCGAGAAAGTGATCTTACCCCGCATAATACCTTGCGGGAGAATATAATGTATGAAGTCAGAGATGAACTTCCCCGGGCACCGCGCATGAATCCTGAGACAGCAGATTCCAGGGATCGGTCTAAGAGGTGTGTGTATCACGATGATTATGGGCATACCACGGAGGAGTGTTGGCCATTGAAGAAGGCCATACAGAAATTGATAAATGAAGGCCGGTTGGACCAGTTTAAAAGAGATGAGAATAATAAGGGGAATGCCCCTCACAGAGATGCACCCCTAATTCGAGGGGTAATAAATGTGATCATGGATGAGGAACCTACACTCACCCAGCTTGGCAAGCAGATTTATTTCTTGTCAAAGGTGGTGGACTGTCCGACCACTTTGCAAGCAGGGGAGGAGTCGATACAGTTTACTCGCAGCGAGTTGGCGAGTAACTTGGCTCGGGAGTAGTCTTTGATCGTTTTAGCTTTGGTTGACGGTTGGGTTGTGCATAATATTTTGGTGGACACAGGGGCGTGCAGAGATGTGATGTATTATTCCTGTTTCCAAGGCCTAGAGTTGAAAGATGAATGCCTCAAACCCTATGCAGGAACCTTGGAGGGCTTCACTAATCACAAGGTGTCGGTTAAAGGCACAGTCGAGCTCGAAGTATTTATTGGCAAGGGCATCTGCACCAAGGCGGAGAAGATTACCTTCATGGTGATCGACTTGAAGTCTCCCAATAACATAATTTTAGGGGTGCCCAGCATGACAAAATTTCAGATGGTTGCTTCAATCTCTCACCAGCGGGCTAAGTTATACACATATCAAGAGGTGGGGGTCTTGAAGAGTCAGCCACGAGCAGTGTTGGAATATGTTCGGGATAGCCAAAGGAAGAAGCAGAAGCTGACTCTTGAGGATGGCGAGTAGAATGTCACTATTAGTAGCAAAGAAAGGTCTCACGTAACGGTGGGCCCTTTGACGATTGCTGTGATCGGTGAGAGTTCGGCACAAAGCGCAACCGTAAATATGCAAGATTTTGAGGATTTGAAACGCCGTATAGAGGCGTGGGAGCAGGGTAAAGCTCTGGACGGAAATTTTCTGGGTACCTCAGCTAGTCCGTTGGCACCATGGATTGAGAATGCACCACCAGCACAGGGACTCATCTTCCCAAACATTAAGGAGTATACGGGGAAGACGAAAGCAAGAGACAGGTTGATGTCATTTGAGTCTCAAATTGGCTTGGTGACTTCAGATGAAGCCTTAAAGATTCGGGCTTTTGTGGGTGCCTTGCAAGGAAAGGCGTTGGTTTGGATGGGAGCCTTACCGCGCAGATCGATCAATAATTGGGCTGATTTGAGAACAAAGTTTCTAGCAAACTTTGGTACTTCGGGCACGTTGGCAAAGATAAGGGCCGACTTATCAAAGGTTAAGCAATGAGCAAACGAGTCAACTGCTAGCTATTTGGAGCGATTTACTAAAGTGTTAGAGCAAGTTCCAGGATTGACCGAGCAGGATGTAACCTTATGTTTTGAAACAGGGTTACTTGAGGGAGAAGGTGGTTTAAGGTCGGAACTAAGCATGCGCGAGCCCAAAACGCAGGCAGAAATGTTAATGTGGGCTTAGAAATGGTGTACAGGGGAGACTGCAAAGAAAGAAAAGAAGAAAGAGAGTAATGATGCTGGGGAAATTCCAAGGGTAATGGCCAGGCCGTGGGCGGAGGATACAATAAAGGCATGTCAAGATATGATCGCCCGAGAGAATTTCTTCGTGAAGCTGATCTTACCCCGCTCAATACGTTGCGTGAGGATATTATGTATGAGATTCGAGATGAGCTTCCTCGCCCACCTCGTATGAATCCTAAGACAGCAGATACCCGGGATTGGACGAAGAGATGTGCTTATCATGATGATTACGGGCACACAACAGAGGAGTGTTGGCCGCTGAAAAAGGCCATTCAAAAATTGATCAATGAAGGCCGGCTAGACCAGTTTAAGAGAGATGGAAGAAACAGAGGCAATGCTCCCCGAAGAGATGCCCCACCGATCAGAGGGGTAATAAATGTCATAATGGATGAGGAGCCCACTCCAACCCAGCTCGGAAAGCATATTTATTCCTTGTCGAAAGTTGTGGATCGACCTACTGCTTTGCAAGCAGGAGAGGAAGATATACAGTTCACTAGTAGCGAGCTAGCGAACAATGTAACAGGAGATCAGTCCTTAATTGTCTCGGCCCTAGTGGATGGTTGGGTCGTGCATCGAATCCTGGTTGATACTGGAGCCTGCAGGGATGTGATGTATTATTCATGTTTTCAGGGTTTGGAATTGAGTGATGATCGCCTCAAACCATATGCTGGGACGCTGGAGGGCTTCACTAACCATAAAGTACCGGTTAAAGGCACGGTCGAGCTGGAGGTCTTCATTGGTGAAGGGAGCCGCACGCGAGTTGAAAAGATCACTTTCATGGTGATCGACCTAAAGTCTCCTTATAATAGTATCTTGGGTGTGCCGAGCATGACCGAGTTTCAAATGGTTGCGTCCATTCCCTACCAACGCGCTAAATTTTACACCGATCAAGGAGTAGGTGTATTGAGGAGGAGGCAAGATTTGAGTATGTGCGTGACAGTCAACGAAAAAAGCAAAAATTGACCTTGGAGGACGGCGAACAGAAAATCACTGTTAGCACCAAGGAGACATCTCATGTGATTGTGGGGCCATCAACAGTAGCTATGGTGAGTGAAGAGGATTGTGAGGTGGACACTTGCCCTTTGCCGACATTGAAGTCGGGGGGGCAGGTTGAGCACGAAGTTGACACAGGCTTGACTTTGGATCAAAATGGCGAGGAGAGGATTTATCCTTTGCCGACACTGAAGTCGGGGGGGGGGCAGGTCGAACAGTATGGTAGGGCGAGTTTGGTTCTAGATAAGGTTGGTGAAAAGCTTGATGGTCCTTTGCCGACATTGGAGTCGGAGGGACAAGCTGAACAGGCAGAGGATATGGATGTGGATCAACTTGATCTGGTTGAGACTCAGGCTGAGGAAGAGGAGAAATTGGAGTGTGACACACTTCAAATGCGGGATGAGCCAGAATTTACGGCTCAGGACGAGCTCGAGGAGGTGGTTATCAATTCCGCTTACCCCGAGCAAAAGATAAAAATTGGCAAGGCTTTGTTAGCTGAAGCTCGGGCGAGTTTGATCAAGCAACTTCAGGATAGTTTGGATGTTTTTGCATGGAGACCAGAGGATATATAAGGCGTGAGTGAGACTGTGGCTTTGCATTGTTTCAACGTGGATCCCGCTTTTCGGCCAATTCAGCAACGGCCTAGAGTTTATTCTTTTGAAAAAGATCAAGCTATCAAGGAGGAGGTTGAGAAGCTGCTCAGCGCGGGCATCATTGAGGAAATACATTACCCAACTTGGTTGGCTAATGTTGTTATGGTCAAAAAGTCTAACGGCAAGTGGCGAATGTGCGTTGACTTCACTGACTTGAATAAGGCCTGCCCGAAGGATTGTTATCCTTTACCTCGAATTGACAAGCTGGTGGATGCTATACCGGGGTTCGAACTTCTAAGTTTCATTGATGCGTATTCTGGATATCATCAAGTCAAAATGAACGAGCAAGATAAGTCTATGACAGCTTTCCGAGCAGCAGGAGGGCTATATTGCTATAAGATGATGCCATTTGGATTGAAGAATGCAGGAGCTACGTATCAAAGGATGGTGAATAAGGTCTTCAGTTCGCAAATTGGCAGAAATGTGGAGGCCTACATTGACGACATGGTGGTGAAGACCAAAGGGCACGAGCATGCAGTTGACTTGGCGAAACCTTTGCCAACCTTAGAAAAAATAACATGAAACTTAACCCGAGCAAGTGTGTGTTCGGGGTAAAAGCGGGCAAGTTTCTGGGGTTCATGGCAACTGAGAGGGGTATTGAGGCCAATCCAGAAAAAATCAAGGCACTGGTCACTATGAAGCTTCCTCGATGTATCAAAGATGTTCAAAAGCTCAATGGTAGGGTGATAGCCCTTGGTCGCTTCATTTCTAGATCGGCAGCAAGATGTTTACCATTCTTCAAGGTTCTCCGTGGAAACAATGGGTTTGAGTAGACAGCTGAATGTCAGAAGGCTTTCGAGCAGCTGGTGGAATACCTGGGAAGTCCTCCTTTGCTGAGTAGCCCGGTTTTTGGTAAAACATTGTTTGTGTATTTAGCGGCCACCGAGCAGGCTGTAGCCGCTGTGTTAATTAGGGAAGAATGTAATGTGCAAAAGCCTGTTTATTATGTTTCTAAGGCCCTTACTGCTGTAGAGGGGCGATATTTTAATGCAGAAAATTGGCTTATTCGCTTGTTGTTGCTGCTTGGAAACTTCGAGCTTATTTTTCTACACATTCGATAATTGTGTACACGGACACGCCTCTCAGGAAAATTTTGCACAAGCCAGATTCTTCTGGTCGTCTGCTCACCTGGTCCATTGAATTAACCGAGTTTGATATCGACTATCAACCTCGACGAGCGATTAAGGCACAAGCTTTGGCAGATTTTGTAGCGGAGACAAGCTTCAAGGATTCGTGCGAAGAGAAGGTTCCGACCAAGACAGCATCAACGAGTACACCAATTCCAAAGTCCCGACCAGAGTATTGTTGGGAATTGCATGTGGACGGTTCGGCCAGTAGGTTTGGAAGTGGAGCCGGATTGGTGCTAGTCCCACCCGAGCAGGATGCAGAGCTCGAAAACGCATTGCGTTTCAAATTCTCAGCATCCAATAATCAAGCAGAGTATGAAGCTTTGATCGCAGGGCTCGAGCTCGCGCAAGATGTGGGAGTTCGGGAAGTGATTGTTTATTATGACTCACAGTTGGTTGTGAATCAAGTGAGGGGAGATTATGCTGTCCATCATCCAGTCTTAGTTCGCTATTGTGCTATGGTAAGAGAGATTTTGAAGGACTTTGATTACTGGGAATTGGTGCGGATAGCTCGCGAGGATAATATGAGAGCAGACTATTTGTCTAATATGGCCGAAGATGAAATTCAGTCTCTGCATCCAGGGGTTATGATTGAATATTTGGAGACTCCAGTAATAGAAAAAGAGGTGATCATGGACATTGAGTCTGCTGCAAAGTGTTGGATAGATGACTTGAAGGCTTATATCGAGCATGGGATCTTGCCCGAAGACAAGATGGAGGCTCGAACAATTCAGAAGCGGTCATGTCGGTATGTCATCTTGGATAACATACTTTACAGGCGGTCATACACCAGACCTTTGCTCAGATGTGTTCGACTAGAGATGACCGAGGGCATTTTGGGAGAAATACACGAAGGAAAATGTGGAGGTCATCCTGGTCAAAGGTCTTTGGCAGAAAAAGTCTTAGCTGCAGGATTTTACTGGATTTCTTTGAGGCGGGATGCAGAAATGTATGTTTGGCACTGTAACAAATGTCAACGCTATGCAGATATACCTCGTTTACCCTCTACCGAGCAGACTCCTGTGGTAGCTTCATGGCCATTTGACATGTGGGGTATAGACCTTATTGGCCCATTCCCTTTGGCCCGATCAAAGTTTAAGTATGCGGTGGTCGCTGTTGATTATTTTACTAAGTGGGTGGAGGCTAAGCCTTTGGCAACCATTAGCGAAATCAATGTGATTGATTTCGTTCATGAACACATATGGTGCCGTTTTGGAGTTCTACGAGCAATTGTGTCCGACCATGGGACTCAATTTTCAGAAAAATTCACTAAAGCATGCGAGCAGATGCAAGGGAAGCATTGGCAGTCCTCGGTGGCATATCCACAAGGTAATGGGCAGGCTAAGGCCGCAAATAAACAGATTTTATATGTCCTCAAGCGAAACCTCGAAGACAAGGCAAGAAGATGGGTGGATGAGTTACCTTCAACCTTGTGGGCGGTCAGAACGACTGTTAGAGTGCCTACTGGGGAAACAACTTTTTCTATGGCTTATGGATCTAAGGCCATAGTCCCGGTGGAAATGTATTTACCCAATCATAGGGTGTTACATTATAATGTTGAATCCAATAGTATAGCTCGGGCAGCCGATCTAGATCTGTTAGAAGAGAAACAATTGGAGTCCAAAATGAGGATGGCAAATTACAAACATCGAGCAAAGGCCCATCACGATAAAAGGGTTCGTGGTCGGTCATTTGCTGTGGGCGATTGGGTTCTCCGCAAAATTGAAGCAACAGGCCATCGAGTAGAGTGGGGGAAACTTTCGCCGAATTGGGAAGGTCCTTTTCAGATTGCCAGAATTGTTAAGGAAGACACTTATATGCTACGAGCAAAGGATGGAAGCGAGTTGAAACATCCATGGCATGTTGATCACTTGAAGAAATATTATCTGTGATTGGCAGTATGTAATTCATTTATCTCTTTTTTTTTTATTTTGCAAGTGATAATGGAATGAATTAGCAGATGTGTTCAACTTATAACGTTTAATGCAAAGCTCAATTATACTTTTGGCGGGCAGGGGAGTTTCCTGGCCCGATTTGAAAGTTGGTGTTTGAGTAGACTAATATATTCTCGATTATTCTCTTTCGCGAGCATAAGCTTTTTTTGCTCGTAAAAAGAGTTGGTGTTCGAGTTAATTGCTTCTTATTATTCTCGATTATTCTCTTTCACGAGCATAAGCCATTTCTGCTCGTGAAAAGAGTTGGTGTTCGAGTTAATTGTTTTTCTTATTATTCACGTTTATTTTCTTTCACGAGCATATGTTGTCTTTGCTCGTGAAAAGAAGTTGGTGTTTAAGTCAGTTGATTTATAATTGAAATATTTGAAATGTTAGTTAGAATGCAAGCAGACACAATATGAGCATTTATCGAAAATACGAGCATTCATTGAAGCATCAAAACCATAAAGTAACAAATATTACAAAACCAGAAATGTATATTGTTTGAAGGCCAAAGATAAATTGTTTTTGGAAACCATGGCACGCAGGCCAAATAGGAAACTTCAGGCATTAGGAGGAGTGATTGTAGGGGCTTCTCATTTGGTGTTAGTCGTCTCGTCAGGCTTGGCATCAAGGATGATTACGTCTTCTTCATCGGCAGGGTCGGCAGTGCCTTCGTCTTCTTTTAGTCGTGCTTGAGCTGACCAGATCTGGGTCATGAGTTCGCTAATAGTAACTTGGGCAGTCGGAGGAGGGATCCACGGAGATAATCCTTTCTCTGCATCATCCTCTGCAAGAGATTCTAGTTTATCCTCGATGTATGGAACAAATGCGTGGCCAGGGGGGATGAAGGGCAAAATGGCGGGTTGGTACCCCACTCAGCGAGCAGTTCTGGTCGTATCTCTAGCCCACTGCAGGAGATTTGCCTTAGTACATGGTGCACTCCCTGGAGGAAAAAAAAGATAAGCTTCACTTTCCACGCAAGCAGCAAAGCCTTTAGAATCTTTGTAATTCTCGATAATACTTTGTTTCTGCTCCTCGCTCGGGAGAGATTGTACTTCCTTCAACTTTTTCTCCAGGTCGGCAGCTGCATCCTGGGCTTCTTCCAGTTGTGCTTGGGTGGCTCGGAGCTCTTTTTGGACTGCAGAGATGTTATTTAGGGCTGCTTCCTCAGATTTCTTTGAGAAATCCAAATGGGATTCCAGGTTTTTTTTTTCTGCCTCAACTTTGGAGAGTTCGGTCACTTTACTGGTAAGAGTCTCCTTGGTTGTTTTCAGCTCGGCACGGACAGTGTTGATGGTTTGCTCCAGTTGGTTCTTTTCCTTCAACATAGCAGCATTGGAGTTGATGTTGTCAACAAGTCGCTCGTACATTAGTTCCGTCTTCGTGGCAATCTGCAAATAAGGGCGTAGTTGGTATTTATTGAATGTTAAAGGGAAAAGGGATCGCGAGAAGAGTGTTTACCTCAGTCAAACACATTCTGAATTCCCCGACCAGAACTGAGATCGCTTGGTTGACGCTTTTCTTTCGAACTCCGCCGTGACGAAGCCTTCTCATCAGACCAAGTCCCACAGTTGCTGGGTACCCACTACGTTTGAAAATATTGATCTTATCTAGATCAGGCACGTTGGCAATCTCGGCGATGAGGGCCCCAGCTTTTTCCCGATCATCGGGCATAAGGAAGTTGTCTTGGTGCCATGATGGTATGGGTGGGGTAGTGTCTTCGAGCACAGCTTTGTCTGCTCGGTGCCTACTTCTTTTTTCCCTTGAGGGACTTTGTATGGGTCCCAACGGGCACAATAATAAGCTAGAAGGGGGGGGGTTGAATAGCTTATTATACACTTAAAACTTTTTTAGTAAATTCTTTGAAGGGTACTTGCAATCTATTGAAAAGATTGAAGTAGCGGTAGGCCTTTAAAGTAGTTGTTCTAGGTCTGCCGATAAGGACTACCGGTAGACCTTTTACAAGTTACTTAAGTTTTGCTGTAAAACGGATAAAGATAATCAAAGTACTAAACAGTTCAAATAGCAGACAAACAGTAAGTAAATAACACAAGTATTTTGGGATGGTTCACACTATAAAGAGTGATACGTCCACCACCAAGGCAGTCAACCTTGGATTTAAATAGTGCACTATGTTTTCCACTAGATCTATTACAAAGAATATTCCTAATGGATCGTGTACAAAATATTGACTTGTGTTTGGGGTCTAGGGAATTAAATATCTGTAAATACAGGATATTTAATTCGTGCAGAAGTATAGTTAATGAATGAATAACAACAAGAAGTATAGAAATAAATATTGATGCACGGCTTCTTGTTGTTGACGAGGACTGCTAGATCTGTTAAGGATCTCTTGAATGCAATGGGCTGTAAGACTTGGAGTTCTGGAGTTTCAGAGCAATCTTTAAGTGTTCGATCGATTCTGTACAGTGTCTTCTGTGTGTCTCCAGTCTTCAATGGCAGCATTTATAGCAGGTGCATTTCAAAAGATCCGTTGGAGAAGACGAAGACTTTAACAGCTCTATTGAGTATGCATTAAATGCATGGGGCTGTCAGGCAGGAATTTCGCCTTCACAGATATCTAGAGCAGGGAATGATTTTTGAGATCTTCGAAAAGTGGGCGATCTAGGTGTTAGATCTGAGAGTTGTTACAGACAGTAGGAGCGATGCTTTCTGCTTTCACTGTTCGAGGCGAAAAGTCTTCATGCTTTTCGAAAAGCTACTTTCGGCGGGCTTGATGTGTCAAGGAATGTCTCAGTTTAAATTCAAACAGAGATGAGATAAATTTAAACTGATCTAACAAATCGTTGAAGGATATGACACGTCATGATAGACCAGGTGGACACCAGGTCTGCCGATTGTAAGCTTTGAGCAGGTCTTCCGGTGAAGCTTGTGAAGAGGTCTTCCACTGAACCTGTGAAGTCCTATAAAAACTATACTAGACAAAGTTCTATACACAGTTGTCACGCTAATCGATACGCAGCTCGATTAGCCACTGAAGTATAAAACTAATGTAATGTACTGAACAGATATAAATCTAACATAAGAATCAACACTTTGGCTTGGAGCAGCGATGTTGGTTGCAGGATGGGTGTTCAAGGGAGTTGGGTCAACCCTTTGAACGACAGGATTTGGGACAGTGAGTGTAGCTGGTTGGCTCGGTTCTGGCAGATTTCGCTTGGTCCCTCTCCCAGTGACAGTGGTTGGAATAGTTGGAAGGGCTGCAGCATTTTGGGTAGATAGGTGTTTATTTCTTTTGCTCGCTCCTTTCTTGGCGGCTTGGAGGAACTTGTTCACGTCAGTCAACTGCTTCATGTCTGCAAGAGTTAGAGCAAGAGTATAAGAAAAATGAAAGACAATAAGTTTACAAGTTTGACATAAAGAACAGAGTTAAAGAGCAGACCAGTAAGTGAAAAAGGGGGTGTGCAGTTGGTTCTAGTTCATACGCATTCAGGGCATTCACTGGGGAATTTGTTTCCATGACATTGGCCCCAGTATGGATGTGGTAGTTCGGGCTCAAGGGTAACTCGTGGTTTGACTCCTTCCACGGGCCAACTTAAGATCCCAGCTAGACGAAGAAGGGCTAAGTCGGATGTGAGGGCTCGTCAGTCAAGCACGTAGTCTTGTCCAGCTCGACCATCTCGTCCCTCTTTTACCCCGAGCAGCGATCTGAAGGCCCTGGCTATCTTGGGTTCGCCAGCTCGGGAAGCAGTCTTGTCATATTCTGGGAGCCCATAGTCGTGAAGGTAGGGAGCAAATGGGCAGCCGACACTTGATTCAACTAGTAGGGCTTTCCCATCCCAGCCATCTACTTTATTTGGGCAGTCATTCAGAAGCTTAAAGTAATTCGGGTTTGAGCGTCGTGTGAGACACCCAGATTTTTTGTCTAAAGAAAATAGGAAGAACTTCCTAAACAAGGTCATTTCGGGTTCGAACCCGAGCAGCCTGCAGGCAATTGTATATGCCATCAGAAACCTTACTGTTGTAAGGGTCAGATCGCAGGGGAGGGAATTGGTTTCATTTAGGAATTCTACGACGAATGGGTCAAGGGGGAGGCGAAGCCCTACCAAGAAAAAGTCGAAATAGAAGACCATTTTGTCTCCTTGGTAATTATGCCCTTTTTCATTGATATCTAGATCGAAGGCTCGTACCCGGTAGTGTTTGGGATCCATGCCTAAGGAATAAAACCAGGTACTGACCTCATCTTCAGAAGTCAATTCTTCCCATTTGATCGAAGGTGGGATGCTGGGAACGATTTGTTTGGAGGAATTTTGATTTTGTCCGGGTTGGGAATTACTCGAGCAGAGAAGGTTTTCTGCTCGATCATTTTCGGAAAGGTCTTGTTGGTTTTTGCTCGTTTCTTGATTTGTTAAATGTTGGGGGTTTTCGCCTTCGCGGGATTAAAGTAATTTCCTCTTGCTCGCTTTCCTCGGAGCTGGAACTTTTAGACGGTGGGTTTTCTTCGGGAGCGCCATGGTCATAGCTCCGGCCTTCAATTTCTGATTGGGTTTCGTCGCTGGACATCCTACAGGAAACAGGAATCGAGGAACACATGTTAAACCTTGCTCGGGTAGTCAGGCAAAAATAAATCAAATAAAAACCCATGGCAAGAGCCTGTCCTAAGATCGATGAACATGGTACCGATCATGTATTCCTCGATTCCCCTATTCGGTCTGGAGTAGTTGGGTGATAGAAGGGAGAGCAAGATGAATTGAAGGAATCAGAATTTAAAGGTTTACGTTTTGGTAATCTATGCTTTAAATTCAAATCTTTGATATAATGATTGTAGAAGAGAAATCATATCACATGATAATGTTGGGGAACCCTAATTCGGGGTAAAAGCAGTAAAGATCGATGTGGAGAAGATATAGAAGCAAATATTTAAGAAAATACATGTTTTCGTTTCGTTGAAGAATGAAAGTTTTGGATCTTGGAGGATTGTTGTGATCGAGCGCTGGTGTAAGCAAGAATGGCGTCAAAGTGATCTTCAGTTGCAGAGAGGAATTTCTTCTTACTTTGATATCTTTTGAAAACGGTAAAGGTTGGAATGAGAGGGAGGCTACCGCTTTTATACACGGCGTAACCGTCACTTGGGGTTCACCTATCATTAGGGCTCAGGTTCCAAGGCTCGACGATCGAGGCGGCATTAATGCCTTGTTGGAAACGGGCCTGTCCCTTTAAAGAGGCGGCGGCTGACGGCTTGGTTTTCTAAAAACGGTTTTCTAAAAACCTTTTGGGCAACCATCTACTTAAACCTTTGATCGTGGACAATTTGATCCACACATTAAATGATTTAATTATGCTTTGGGATATATTTATGAATTCTAAGTCTTTCTCCTCGCTTCGAGCATGAATACTCGGTAGACAAGGAGTAGGGGGCTACTGAGCTGCCCGACCCAATAGGCCCAAAACATGGGTCATGTGTTTAGCACGTGATCATCATTCACAGGCAGTACACATACATCGGAATGATTAAATGGTTTTTTATATACTAGGAGCAGGGGTATTAACCTTCAGTGGGCAAGAAATGTAAGCGAGCTGGGGGACTTGACCAGCGAGTAGGAACATGTAGCGAGCAGGATGTGTTATGCTCGCTCATTTAAGAGTTAACGCTAGTTGATGACGGTTATGTCCGGAAAATTCTCTATGTTACCGTTGTGATAAATGAGACAGTTAATGGGAGCAGTTAATATGCCCGCCATTTATGCCATGCACTTTAATGGGCGGTTATGATCAGTTATCCTCTCTGGCAACAATTATAAAATCCCCTTAAAATGAAGGAGAGAGGTATGTGATTCTGATAGCTTGCCTAAACTCTGTCAGATTATACACTCATTTTGTATACTTGTGCTAATTCTCACGCCGGAGGGCTTTTCCAGGGAGTGCCCCTGCCTAGTTCACAGTTTTCATTGGTTTTCTTACAGAGTTGGGCCACACAGTAGTAGGATACGTTGAAAGCCAGGTATCCATTTGGAAGAGTCCAGTGCGTCTATGAGATTTTTGGACACATCAGGAAGTATTTCATAGTGATTGTTTGTGGTTTTGGTGGAACACGTTTAATCAAATTGGATAAAATCCATTTTAAATTGACCGACTTTTGGTAAAATAATAAAAAAGATCATTTTCTAAACGTGTAGCAAATAATACCGTATGCACAGTTTTAATAGTTGTAATAGTTTTTTTTTTGTTCACATTGATAGTACCGTATGCACAGTTTTAATAGTTTTTTTTGTTGTTGCAAAAGTTGTTTATAATAAGATGATTTTCTAAATGTGTAACAAATAATTAAAATTTTTAATTATAATAATTTGAAGAAAAAAAACAAAAAATAAGTTCAAATTTGATCATATGAATATGTAATTGAAAGATTAAAACCTATGAGAATTGATAAAATCTATTCGCAAAAAAATCTTTTACCATGAAAATTTGGAGTACTAATCAGGTGAAACTCGCTTAAATCAAATGACATAAAATATATCTTATATTAACCGATTTTGGCAGCAAAAAATGGTAAACAAAAAAAAACTTTTACCATGTATAAAGGAGACACCAGTTTTTTTTAAAATGTACCTGGTTTTAATTTTTTGTAGGAAAAAAAAATATATATATATATATATATATATATATATATATATATATTAAAATCTATGAGAATTGATAAAATCTATTCGCAAAAAAAAACATTTTTACCATGAAAATTTTGAGTTCTAATCAAGTGAAACGTGTCTAAATCAAATGTGATAAAATATATCTCGTACTAACCGATTTTGGTAGCAAAAAATAAAAAAAAACTTTTACCATATATAAAGGAGGTACCAGTTTTAAAATATATCCAGTTTTAATTTTTGGCACAAAAAAACAAGAATTTTTTTACAATTTCAGAAGAAGGTGTCACGTCAAAGCACATAAATCCTTTAAAACTTTAAGCATTCAACAAAAAATCGTCATGTGACAGCAACGAATTCAGTTTTAATAATAGTTAATTGATAAATAATAGATTATTTATTAATGATTAATATATATATAGATTAGTAGAAGAATAAATAATATAAAAATATCCCGTGGATAATTTGTATAAATTAAATAGTAGGAAAACGAAAAGAGAAGAAAATTGAAGAGTTTCAGTCAAATTAAACTTGTATAAATTGCATTTTTTTAAATTATTTTTTAATTATTTCAAATTAAACTTGTATATATATATATATATATATATATATATATATAATGCCTTTGGTGTGGCTCGAACAAATGGTGCCTCTGGTGAGGCTTTGAACACCCAACCTCACGGTTGTGAGTAGTTAAGTCCCAGGGTGCCTCTGGTAGGGCTTGAATACTCAACATCTCCGTTAAGATAAGTGAGTAGCTAAATAAGGCCTTTGGATAAGGCTTTAACCTCTGAAGAGGCTTGAACACCCGACCTCTCTACTGAAAGTTGTAAAGTCCAGGGTGTATCTAGTGAGACTCGAACACCCAACCTCTCTGTTAAGAGAAGTGAACAGTACCAGTTGAATTAGAGCTCGTTGGTTGTATAAATTGCATATGATAAAATCTAGTTTAATTAATTGATATTTGAAAAAAAAAATAAAACAAAATTCTAAATCTCTATCATAAATTTACTCGTAAAACTATATCATAAATATATCTTATCAAATTAGTTTTAAGATTTTTATCTTATCTAATTAGATTTAAGATTTTTATCTTAAATTAATCAATTTTGAAAAGAGAGAGAGAGAGAGAGAGAGAGAGAGAACGTATAAAAAAAGAAGAGAGAAAAATGGGTTAACTACTTGATAATGTGATAAAATTAAAATTTATCATAAATTAATTGTTCACTTTTATTAGTAACTTTTTATTCAAACTAATTTATCCTAAACTAATCAATTTTGGTAAAAAAAAAATTTACAATTCATAGAAAGTGACATGTAGAAGTATAAAATTCCTTTAAAAAAATTAAACATTTAACAGAAATACGCCAAGTAGCAGTAGCGTGTTTTATGTTGATGATTTAAGTAAAATCATTGGTCATTTGGTATAATCAGGGTTTATGTTTCGAAGATGGGTGAGCTCGAGAATACTACATTGTGAATATGGGGGTGCGGAGTGCACATTCACAACTGTTTGAAAGGATTTCTGATTATTTGCAAATGGACACAAATAAACTATATATGAGTTCCTTCGTCTTCGTTTTTAGACTACAAAAATTCATAGAATACTCCGACGGTAGTCTCCAGTTTTTCAAGTGCCAGAAATAGGAGAGCAATTATAGTCTTATCCCACAAGAATATTCGTGTAACCCAGGGCATTCGATAGGGTCGAATAATTCTTGCAGGAAAGTGTACTGCGCACGATTCTATAATATATCCAAATTATTCGACATTGTTGTTATTAAGAATTCCCCAACATTTTAGTTATAGTTAATAGATGTTTCCAGACCAATAAACTCTTTTACCACTTTCTAAACCATCCAAGATTTTATTTATGTAGGTAATATTACTATTACATGTAATATGTATTTGTATCTGTGATTTTGTATGTAACGCTTGGGAAATCCAATACGTATTACTCTTGTGTTTTATGTGTTGGATGATTGGTTATGAGTATGTGCTTTGCTGATGCTAGGATTGAAGCCAATGCCAATATGCCATGGTGTGAGATCATGCCATTTAAATGGTAGTCTTAATGTTGTTTAGGCATTGGTATTTGGTAGATGAAGTTTGGGTAATTCCTCTCTTCGGTCAAACTTTACAAGTGAATATCTATCTATAACTATTACTAAAATAGAAGCCGTTGCTGCCACGTGGTGGCTTTCTGTGGAAAACTAAATTTTTAAAAGGGATTTTGTGATGCCACGTGTCACCATTAAAATAGTAAATGTTTTTTATTTTTTTTTCAAAATTGATTAATTAAAGATAAAAATCTTAAATCTAATTAGATAAGATAAAAATCTTAAAACTAATTTGATTTTATCCTGTTTAATTTATACAAGTTTAATTTGACCGAAACTCTTCAATTTTCATCTCTTTTCATTTTCATACTATTTAATTAATACAAATTATTCACAAGATAATTTTATGTTATTTGTTCTTCTACTAATATATATATATATATATATATATATATATATATATATTACTTATTAATTACTAATCTATTAATTATCTATTAACTATTATTTAAATAGAAATCTCTGCTGCCACATGACGACTTTGTGTTGAATGCATAAAGTTTTAAATGAATTATGTGTTTCGACGTGTCAACTTCTTGTGAAGTTGTGAATTTTTTTTCTTTGCTGCCAAAAATTAAAACTGGATAGATTTTAAAACTAGTGCCTCCTTTATAAATGGTAAAAAAAATTATTATTATTATTTTTTGCCAAAATCGGTTAGTACGAGATAAATTTTTATCACATTTGATTTAAACGTGTTTCACTTTATTAAGACTCCAAATTTTAATGGTAAAAGTGTTTTTTTGCGAATAGATTTAATCAATTCTCATAGATTTAATATTTCAATTACATATTCATATGATCAATTTTGAATATTTGCCTTATTTTTCATTGTTTTCATATTATTTTAATTAAAAAATTTAACTATTTGTTACAAGTTTAGAAAATCATCTTATTATAAATAATTTTTACACAAAAAAAACTATTAAAACCGTGCATACGGTACTATATATGTATTTATACTATTATTTTAAATCGGATATATTTTAAAATTGCTACCTCCTTTATACATGATAAAAGTTTTTTTTTACCATTTTTTATGCCAAAATCGGTTATTGATTTAAACACGTTGCACTTGATTATGACTCCAAATTTTCATGGTAATTTTTTTTGGTGAATAGATTTTTCATGTGAATATACATAGGAAAAGTTTGATTTATACATAGGAAAAGTTATTTTACCATTTTTTCTGCAAAAATTAGTTAATGCCGGATATATTTTATCACATTTGATTTAAACGTATTTCACTTGATTATGACTCTAAATTTTCATGGTAAAAGTTTTTTTGGCGGATAGATTTTATCAATTCTCATAGGTTTTAATCTTTCAATTACATATTCACATGATCAATTGTGAATATTTACCTTATTTTTCATTTTTTCCAAATTTTTAACTATTTATTACAAGTTTATAAAATAATCATATTATAAACAACTTTTTTTAAAAAAAAACTACTAAGACTGTGCATACGGTACTATATATATAAATTTTTCTTTTTTTTTGCTGCCAAAAATTAAAACCGGATAGATTTTAAAACTGATGTATGCTTTATACATGGTAAAATGTTTTTATTTTACCATTTTTTGTTGCCAAAATCGGTTAATACCGAATATATTTTCTCACATTTGATTTAAATACGTTTTACTTTACTAGGAATCCAAATTTTTTTGGTAATTTTTTTTTGAAGATAGATTTTATCAATTCTCATAGGTTTTAATCTTTCGATTATAAATTCATTTGATCAATTTTGAATATTTACCTTATTTTTTGTTTTTTTCAAATTATTCTAATTAAAAAATTTAATTATTTATTACAAGTTTAGAAAATTATCTTATTATAAACAACTTTTGCAAAAAAAAACTATTAAAAGTGTGCATACGGTACTCTCTCTCTCTCTCTCTCTCTATATATATATATATATATATATATATATATATATATATATATATATAAATTGCTACCAAAATTAAAACGTGATAGATTTTAAAACCGGTGCCTCCTTTATACATGGTAATTTTTTATTTTTTATTTTTTACAATTTTTTGTTGTCAAAATCAATTAATACCATATAGATTTTATCACATTTGATTAAAACGTGTTTCACTTGATTAGGACTCCAAATTTTCATGGTAAAAGTTATTTTTGACGGATGAATTTTATCATATTTGATTTAGACGTGTTTCAATTGATTAAAACTCTTTATTTTCATGGTAAAAGTTTTTTTTAACCTTTTTTTTCTGTCAATTCGGTTTGTACAGGGTAGATTTTATTACAGTTGATTTAGATTAGTTTCATTTGATTAGGACTCCTCAATTCCCATGGTAAAAGTTTTTTAAGTTTTATTATTTTACCAAAACTCGGTCAATTTAAAATAGATGTTATCCAATTTAATTAAACGTGTTTCACCAACACTACAAACAACCACTACGAAATACTTCCCCTCCATCAAACACCTCCTTGACGAGTTTGTCTTCGTGGTACTTCCCCTCCCCTCCCTCCGTCTCACAATCACACTAAAAATAATTGTTCGATTTTATAATTCGCATGAATTTTCGGTTTGATGATTTGGTGTGATCTCACGCTTATTTATTTATTTATTTATTATGAGGATATCTTGCTGTTGTTTGTTCATTCAAATTATCAAATAGCTTGCAGATTATATCTACAAAAATAAGTTTCAGAAACAACACTAAATCAACCGTGCATCGCACGGGTGATAACCTAGTTAACTATAACTAAAACAGAAGCCGATGTTGCCACGTGGCGGCTTTCTGTTAAATGCTTAATTTTTTAAAGAAATTTGGTGCTGCCATGTGTCACTCTCTATGAATTTAAAAAAAATCTTTTTCTCTACCAAAATTGATTAGTTTACGATATAAATAGGAAGTTACTGCTTACCGTTAGTTTACATTTTATCACATTTGTACTTATCAAGTAGATGATTGGAAGCATATGAAAAACGCCCAAACAGAGTTTTGATGATTTTGTTAACAGTAATTTTGGTTTTGAAATTTCAAACTTACAAAATTAATCTTATCACTAATTAATAAAGATAACAGGTTAACTTAAAGATCAATTTAACAAGAAGTTGATTTTACTCAAATAACTCAAAATTTTGTAATTTAAGAAATTATTTTAAAAATTGAGACTATAGACCAATTCGTTGCCTTAACTCTATTAAGTTATACAATACAATTTAAAAAATTGATAAAAATCTATTAACTATAATTAAAACAGAAGCCGCTGCTGTCACGTGGCGGCTTTCTGTTAAGTGCTTAATTTTTTAAAGAAATTTGGTGCTGCCACGTGTCACTCTCTATGAATTTTTTTAAAAAATCTTTTTTTCTACCAAAATTGATTAGTTTACGATATAAATAAGAAGTTACTGCTTACCGTTAGTTTAAATTTTATCACATTTGTACTTATCAAGTAGATGATTGGAAGCATATGAAAAACGCCCAAACAGAGTTTTGAAGAATTTGTTAACAGTAATTTTGGTTTTGAAATTTCAAACTTAAAAAATTAATCTTATCACTAATTAATAAAGATAACAGATTAACTTAAAGATCAATTTAACAAGAAGTTGATTTTACTCAAATAACTCAAAATTTTGTAATTTAAGAAATTATTTTAAAAATTGAGACTATAGACCAATTAGTTGCCTTAACTCTATTAAGTTATACAATACAATTTAAAAAATTGATAAAAAATCACATTGGCGGCATGTATATACACAAAAAATTGAAGGGAAATAACCTTAGGTCGATGATGTCATTTCGATAAGAAAAAAGAGAAAAACCATAAAGGATCCCTGATATATATAATTGTAATAAATAATTGAAAATTTTAATTAGAATACTTTGAAAAAAAAACTAAAATAATGTAAATATTAAAATTGATCATATGTATGGGTAATTGAAAGATTGGCTTAGGATTTTTTGCAGAAAAAAATTAAATAAAGTAATTAATAATTAATATATAGATTATTTAGTAATTTTTCGTTGAAATTGATTGTTTCTGAAACTTAATGTATAGATTATTTAGTAATTTTTCGTTGAAATTGATTATTTAGTAATTAATTAAATTATGTGCTTCCACGTATCACCTTCTATTTCAATTAATGAAAACTATTAAAGTCTGATAGATTTTAAAACCGGTGCCTCCTTTAAAACAATATGTATGATACTAAATATATCTTTATAAATTCTTTTTTTTTCTGCCAAAAATTAAAGTCTAATAGATTTTAAAACCGGTGCCTCATTTATATATGCTAAAACCTTTTCTATTTTTTTTATACCAATTTTTGTTGTCAAAATCGGTTAATTCCAGATAGATTTTATCACATTTGATTTTAACGTGTTTCAATTGATTAGTACTCCAAATTTTCATGGTAAAAGTTTTTTTATTATTTTCGAGTAGATTTTATCACATTTGATTTATACACATTTCAATTAATTAAAACTCATCAATTTTCATGGTAATTTTTTTTTATTAACCATTTTTTCTTACAAAATCGGTTTGTACCGGATAGATTTTATCACATTTAATTTAGACAAGTTTAATTTGATTAGGACTCCTCAATTCTCATGGTAAAAGTTTTTAAATTTTTATTATTTTACTAATACTCAGTCAATTTTAAATAGATTTTGTTAAATTTGATTAAACGTGTTCTACGAACACCACGAACAACCACTACGAAATTGCTTGCAAATTCTATCTACAAAAATCGCATAAATTTTTGGTTTGATTGTTCGGTGTGATCTCACGTTATTTATTTATTTATTAATTATGTACACATCTTTTTGTTGTTGGTTCATTCAAATAACTTACAAATTTTATCTACCAAATTAAGTTTCAGAAACAACATTCAGTCAATCGTACATTTCACGGGTAATAACCTAGTTCTATATAATATATATTTAGTTGGATTAAGATTTAAGAGGAGAAGCTTGACAATATTCGTTGACGGATTTTGCGATTATAGGGTGTTCAATTACCCATACGTCAAAGTGGTTATTTATCTTTGAGTTATAGGATATAGTGACATGATAATTCAGTTTGGTCCTGCATGAGATAAAGGGAGTGGGAGTATTTTGTTTGCATCAAAAATACCAGAAATATGGTAGTTTCTGGGAAGTTTCCAAGGTATGTCTTCTAAGACTGGGTCTTATCTTGTGAATCAAAAGAGATGTTTTTGACCCTTGTTAACAACATTCGTGCTCGTGCTCGTGCTCGTGCTTCCTCAATAGTTAGTTCTTACTTGACACATAAAAAAGGTGTATTATAAATGTTACATGATATAGTTATCATTCCACCATGCTAACCAGCGATATTAAAAGGACTATCATTTGTAGGGCCGGTCATGTGAAATCGAGGGCCTAAGGTCGATCATCTCGAACGGGCCCTTCCTTTGTGACAATTTTTTTAGGGAGAATTTCAAGTGGGTACAATTTTGAAAACATGTTTTCATTTAGAACCATCAATTTTTTGGACATTTCATGTAACTACAAATTGCTTGCCAAATGACAAAAATGTCATTAATGAAAACTCTGATGCCAAAATTGTATCTAAAAGATATGTCCAAAAAATAGTTGGATTTATTTGAAAACATGTTTTAAAAAATGTACCGGCTTATAATTATTCCATTTTTTATATGTTTTTTGAATAACTAAAGAAACAATCAAACAAACATAAAAAAAAACAATAAAAAAATCACTTCATTTCACTCAAAAAACAAACAAACAATTTTTCATGTACAATTTCTCCTTTTTAGTATATAATTATAGTAGATGTACAATTTTCCATTAACATAAATTAATGATTAATCTCAATTTCTTTATTTTAAAATTATAGCATATGTTAAAATAATCAAATTTCAATTAGAATACCACCAATTACCAACAAGTCACTCATTCACACACTTAAATGACTAAAAATTTCAATTACATTATCAAAATAACAAGAAGTCAAAAACAGAAAAACCATACAAATTGGGTCAAACCGTAGATGATTCACTGATCATTGAATACTATAATCTGATTAAAATTAATAATTAATTAATAAGCTATAAGTTATAACTATTAACTATAAGTTAGTGCAAATGGAAGAAATCAATAAATAAATGGGGAATTGTGAAATAAAATAGTAATAATTTAATCATAGGTAGGGTTTTTTTTTTTTTTGGGATTTTGGGGCCCAAAAAATTGGGTTTTTTTGGGGGGCCCAAGATCATGGCCTCATTTGGCTTATGGCAGGGCCGGCCCTGATCATTTGACCATGCTAACTAGAGATGTTAAAAAGGTTGAAGACCGTACGATCAACCATGTTAAACAACAACCGAAAAAGGTTATGGTCGAGAAAAGGTAACTCGTTTAAATTAAGGGCTAACAGGGCTGGCTCTATAGGATCATAGTCATATAGTGCTTAGGCAATCCCAATTAACATCTCTATCTAAGCATTCTTAAAACGTCTTTGGCATTCTCTTATGCTTTTAGCATTTGCGCTTGTGTTCTAACTAAATATAGAAGTCGTCTTCATGGTGATCATATGCAAGCACTTATTTTTACTCATAGTTGCTTACAAGGTTTTGTTCATAGTAATAGTTTTTTTATATATATATATTTACGTTACTAATAAATTTAAATAGTTGATTGTATTAACTTCTTACCAACAATTAATTTATATTATTTTATTATTATATACGATGAGGATATTGATGTTGAAGAATATACTTTCTCGAAAGATGGCTCGGTTTCGAAAGTTGTTAAATAATGACCATGATGTTTAATGTTTTTTATTAGTAATTTTTAATTAGTAGTACTTGAAGTTGTTTTGGGATTTATATTTCGTCACTTAAGTGATTTTGCTAACTCGTCATATTACTTTGTTTTATTTTAGATTGTGTTTTTGATCGATTTCTGTCACTCTGTTTATTACTTAATTTCGAATTTTAAATTTAAATATAAACATTATGAGGTGGTCTCTTGTAAAACGGTCTTACGGATTCTTATCCGTAAGACGGACCTATTCAGGTTTAATGTGGTAAAATTCAGAAATCTCAATGTAACTCCTTAGTTTTTGAAATTTATAGCTCCACCCCTCGTAGTTATATATGCAGAGTGTCACTTACTATTAACAGTGTCATTTTGTAGTATAAAATATATCACTTTTGGCCTTAGAAATGTCACTTTTTATTTTTAATGAAAATGCTACTCCGTAATTTTTTCCCTAAAAAAGTGTTACTTGTTGGGCTTAAATGTGTTACTTTCACTTTAAAAAGTGTCTTATTTTTTATAAATGAAAATCATTACGTTTGACATTAATGTGTTACTTTATAACATTAAAAGTGTCACTTTTTAGCATTAAATGTGTTACTTTTGACCCTACAAGTGTCATTTTTCCTTATAAATAAAAATCATCGTTATTGACTTTGAAAGTGTCACTTTTTAGCATTTAAAGTGTCACGCTTTAATATTAAATGTGTTACTTTTGGCAGTCAATATTAGTTTTAAAGTGATACTTTTTAGTATTAAATGTGTCACTTTTTAGTATTAAGAGTGTCACTTTTTAGTTTTAAGAGTGTTACTTTATATTTTAATGAGAATTATAATAAATTTCCCTTTATAGTGTCACTTTTAACATTAAAATATGTACTTTTTGTCTTTTTAATGTGCCACATTTAGCTTTCAATGTGTCATTTAGCATTTCGTTAAAGTCCGTTAGGATCCGTCAAGTATCCCAAGGTAATTGATGCTAACGGATGGCTAACGGAGCTGACAACGGATTAAACTGTAAGGCGTGGGAAATATAAGAATTTTGACGACAAACCTTGAAAGCACAGGGGCATCGAAACAAAATGAGAAACTTCACATTAATGTGCAATAAAACTTAATACTGTGGTGGGAGAGTCGAACCCAAGATCTCTCCCCGCCAATCCACCAAACCTTAAGAGATCGATGTGGACCATCTTGGCTAAATTGATCAAAGCATCCGACGCATAACTGCACACTCAGACGATCTTTGCCGACTTGTAATTTTTTGTAACATGTTGTTTATTTATTATGACCCACGAATTTTTTAATGGGGTGCCGTCTTATAGATTTAGGATCCGTAAGCTACACAAGTCTTTGCCAAACATTATTATTCTTAGTTGTGACCCATTTAAATCGATTAAGAGTTCACTTTTAAAAATCATGTCTAGAATCTTCATATTATTTCAACATTTCCCTCCACATTTGATATTAATATATTGTTTATTCTCAAGCATGATTGTAAGTATAACTAACTCTAATACTAATTACATACTTTTTTGTTCCAGACAAAAAAGCACAATATTCTATTTTAGGATGTTTCACTAAATAATTTAAAAAATTAAGACATAAAAATGTCATTTTATAACTAATAAGTTACTAAAAATATCATTTTCTTTAAAAAGTTTGATTTTCAAACAGGAACTTCTTGTCTAAAACTGATGAAATATCTTTTAACAATTAGATTTTTCAAACATAAACTTTTAGGGTAGAACAAATACTAAATAGAGTATTTGATTACCGCTATATCGGGGGGTCAATTTCAAAATGACAAATCTCCGTTTTATATAATAAGACTTTTAATTACCCGATGTTACACAATAAATAAAAATAATTGAACTTTAAGGTGTTGTAAAGAACTAATATGAAATTTAACTACCTAATAGGTTTGATATTTGACAAAACACGAGGTTTCAAACCCAACACATTTGAGCATGGTTTTGGGATTTGAATAACAATTTAAATGCTATGAATTTTCATTTTTATTTTTCTAATTTCAAATCTAAAACTTAGAATTGAGTTGTGAAACGTAACCTTAATCGTCAATAAAGAATAGAGTGAAAATTTGGGAGGGGGATGAAAATGGAAAATGGTAAAGATACGCTGCCAGATTATTTCCAGTTATAAATGACATTTGTATTATTACCAAGGTGAAAATATCTAATGTACCTTTAATGAGTCATTTAAACGATTAATGTGAGTAGTTTAAATTATTTGAGTCTAGATCTTTTGTATCACTTGTGTGTACTATTGGTGTACCACTTTTCAGCTCAACCATTACATCCCAACTATTGCATCTTAACAAATGATTGAGATGAAAAGTGATACACCAGTGGTACACACAAGTGGTACAGGAGATCTGGACTCAAATTATTTAAGTATAAAGACGAGTTGTTTACGAGATCAAGTCAATAGCTTAAATGACCAAGGTATAAAGATGATATGTTTAAATCAGTGTTTTAAAACTCCTCGCTTAGCTCCACCTAGGTGGTAGACGTCTCTTCACTACCGTGAGTTTCTTAGTCGCTGTCTAATAGACTAAGTCGGCGTCTATGTCAAGCCCCGCTGACCTTAATTAATTTTTTGTAGTTTTGATTTTGTGGCGTGTGGTGACTGGAGAAAGAAGGAGGAATGATAATGTTGAGAAAGAGAGGGATGTAGAAAGAAAAGTGATTTGATTTTGTGGATATTCAGTGGGCTGAGAGAGGGGATATATTAAAGGGTTAGATGTAGGAGGATATAGATTGTAGGATGAAAAAATGAGGAGAGTCGATGTGCCGGAGAGAGAGAGAGAGAGAAGAAGAAAAAGAAATGAAGAAAAAATGGTTGTTGGTCTGCCAAATAGAGAGAAGAAAGAAGAAGATAAAAAGATAAAGAAGAATGATGTTGTCTTGGAATTCAGAATTTAGAATGAGGAGAGACTAAGGAGGATAGGTTAGACTGTGGGTTGTAGGGGCAGTAGATAGATGAAGTTTTTTTTTAGTTCTAAACTTGGTTGGTTTATTGCTTTTAGTTATTGGTAATTGAGATTAGTGATATGTTTGTATATTTTTGTTCATTTTACAAATATAGACAAGTGTTTGATAAAATGAAAAATAAAAAATAAATAAATTTGTAGTTAATGTGTTTGATCTTTGATGTAAATTATCAAAAAAAAAAAAGGAAAGAAAAGAAAAGATAATTATGTCTTAATTCTAGGCTTCGCCTAGACCCCAATTACACCCTAACTAGTCCCTAGGCTAGGCGATTTTTAGAACATTGATTTAAATAACAAAGAGGTTGTTTGCTGGTAGGACAGAGACTAATCCCAGTACTATTAGCATTATCGCTATTAATCCGCACTTGTTATCAGGGATAGTTTTGATATTAGTAACATTAGTCCCAAATTTTTTTAGTGAGGGTGCTTATAATACCACCCTCCCTTTGGCATGAATAGTAAGGGGATAATGACTTTATCCGAGTAACTCGTATTATTAGTCGAAACCACCAATTACGTACCAAATATCAAATAATTGAATATATTAATCATAACCGGTCTTAATCATGATTATCAAATGACACCTAAATGAATTGTTTAAATTATAAAGTGAGTCCTTTAAACTACTAATTAATGTCTAAAGATGTTTTATTTAAATAATTAATTAACTAATTTACGGCAAAATAGTAATTGGTGTTATTCTGACCATTAGAACGGTTCAGATCCACCGGAAAAAAAAAAAAAAAAAAAAAAAGGAGAAGAAGAAGACGAAGGAAGAAGATGGGATTTTGATTTTTGCATATGTCGACATTTAGATCCTCCACAAGTAGGTTGTGGTAAATTCGTAATATCATTAGTAGTGTTCACATAAAAGACGCAACTACCAGCCAAGTACCTATCAGATCAGACTACTAGATTGGAAATTCTTTGGGATTGCTTTAGATGCCTTTTTTTTTTTTTTTTAATGTGATAGATGATAAATTGATAATGACAGGAATAAGAGCCTCTTATATTCCGAATAAGAAGATAAAAAATTACATAACGAATTAACGATATATTCTTTTTAAAATTATTACTATGTTTGATTTAAAAAAAATAAAACTAACTGTTTTTGAAATGTAAATTTGATCTAAAGTTTTTTTAATCATAAAACACATAATTCATTAGAATAAATAAATATATAAAAATCTTACGTCAAATTTACATTTAAAAGAAAAATAGTATGCGGCTAGGGGTGTCAATCCGAGTCGTCAAACCACCAAGTCGAGTTGAACCATGTGGTTTGGTTCGGCTTTGGATGTTATATGGTTTGACTCGGTTTGAGATTTTGGGAAGTCGAACGGTTTGGTTTAGTTTGTGGCTTGATATGTCGAATCGAGTCAAACCGAACCGAACCAAACTATTTTGAGCCAAACCACCAAACCGAATCATCGATCCAAATCACCATGTCGAACCACCGAGCCAAACAACAAATTTTTTAGAATTCCTAACATTTATATTTTAGTATTCTTATACTATTAATATTTTTATGCTATATAAACTATAATACTAATATTTAGGAATTTGTCTTTACACTTTTTGAATTTACATAAACGTTTTAAATATCATGTACGTTATTGTATTTTTATTATATTTGATTCAATTTATTGATTATGAGAATTAAAAATGTTAATGCTTTTATTTGAAAGTTTATGCAATTTTTTTTTAAAGTGAGTTTTATGAATAAAATTGTATTATAATTTTTTAGTATTTTCTTTAGCGTGTTTTTATAATATTTTATTGGTTTACTTAAATTTTAAATGACTAGAACTCTTTCTAAATTCAGATCGAACTACGAAACCGAACCATGAAACCAAACCACAGAACCGAGTCGAACCGAGTTAGAACATCGTGATTCGATTTGGTTCAGCTCAAGAGTTTAAACGATTTAGCTCCGGTTTGATTTTTCTCAAACCGATGACATGCAGTTCAGTTCATAATTTGTTCCAAGTCGAACCATTTACACCCCTACAAGAACTCTGAATACTTAATGAATTGATATATATATATATATATATATATATATATATATATATATATATATATATATATATATATATAACAACAGTGATTTTTCCCGCCTAAATTACTTACTATAAATGAAACTTAAATGTGACTTTTTAGGTATACATTAGAAGTTGAGACACTTTAATTAGTATGAAATTTGTATTTTTCATATACATTATTGTATATGGATATCTTCAATTTATATCTATTACTCCCTCCGTTTTCAAATTAAAGTCTTCTTTCCTTTTTCGTCAGTTCTAAAATTATTGTTCTTTCAAAACTTTCTCTTTTAAAAAATCACTTTTATCACTTTACTCTTACATTTTTTACTTATTTTAATCATGAGCACATGTTTAAGGGCATTAAATGAAATAACACGGATAAAAAAATTTATAATACAATCAATTACTTTTTTCTTAAACGGTGTGTCGGGTTAAAAAAGATGATAATTTGAAAACAGATAGAGTACTAACATAGTTACATAATCTTATTATAAATAATTTTAACGAATAAAAATATTATTCAAACCTCGCATCGAATGGGTATAATAGATTTTGAGATGGTGTATTGCTTATATATAATATGTTAAAATTGACAGCTTACTTGATATGAAGCTTAAGGGTGGAGTTGAGATTTTATTGTTATAGCTTTATAAATAGTAGACATTTTAGTGTTTTTCAATTAAGTTTTTTTTATTTCTCATTTTGGAAATGGTTTTAAGAAAATAATATTCTTCATCAATAATTTTGTTGAAGTCTTTTGAATGAGGTGTATTAAAGTTTTTTGAATTATTTAGTCCGTGAGTTGAAAATAATAGTATGTCTGGACGATTTTTTGGTGTTTATTTCTTTAATTTAATAATCTTATATAAATTGTGTTGTAGAAAATGTTGTTTCCCAGTAATATAATATTGGAGGTTTTAATCAAAATATTTCGTATCCTACTTTAGTTCTTCATTTATTGGATATCACGAATGAGATGCTTTATTATACTCCGTACTATTTTAAAGTAAATTTTATTAAAGATTTTATTTTATATATTTTTAAAACATTACATATGTTTTTCCAGCTACTATACAAGTACACGATATATGGAAGAGTAATTTCTATACTTACTCACTTTTCACAAGTTCAAATATCGCGTCCATTGTTGATTCAACAAATCATGAAGAATGTTATAATCCTACTGTCATTTCGAACAAGAAAAAATGTTTAAATAGATCTCTCTCGCTTACTCAATGTAATTTTTTTGTTATGTTTGTTACATCTTTTAATTTTTATTATTAAGTAGATTCAAAGTCATTCATGTTTTATCTTTTTTTATAATTTATAATATTATTTTTTTACTAAAGAAATAATACCTCATATTTTGGTCAAACATTTGATTTTTCATAACTTAAAAATATAATAATAAATATATCATAAAAAACAATGATATTTAATACATTGCAACTTATGATTAGTACTTTACACAAAATATAATTGATTTTCTTAATTAATATTTTTATTTATATAATAAGTTAAAAGGGAATATATGAATCTTACCTTTAATGTTAGTATGATGTTTATATTTCTATGATGCAAATGTAAGAGTGAAAAAAACTAATAAAAAACTAATTCAAATCAACGTAAAATGTTATATTAAACTTTTAATAATGATATTTATTTCTTCGTTTGCTTGAATATTATTTAATTAAAAAAGACTTTTGTCCGTACGCTTAACGCATGAGTATAAAACTAGTTTCATAGCAACAATTCATGATATTTTCTTTAGTTTTCAAAACGAAAATTTGTAGTTTAAGAAAAATACTCCTTATGTCCAAAATTATTGTCTTGTTTGAAACTTTTCTTTTATTGCAACAATTTTATCATTTTTTTTATCTTACTTTAATTATGAGCCACGTATACATGACTTAAAAAAAAACTACATATCAAACTAATATTATTAATCAAATCAATTGTTTTTCCTTAATCCGTATGTGGAGTTGAACCAAACAATTATTTTGGAAATGAGCTAGTATTCAAATAGTTAAAGAAAACTGTCATATGAATATTTTAAGTGAAATATTAGGACTGATAATTTGATGGGTTGGATCAAGTCGAAATATGTAACAAGCCTGACCCACTTTAACCCAATGAAACTCGACCCTTTTTTTTTATATTTTTTTTATCGAAACGGGTAACCTATTTTGAAAAAAAAAAAAAAAAAGACAGGCTGAGTCCGGTAATTTTTAAGTCGATCCGTTCAGTTTACAGTATTTGATTTGAATGCATTTAATTTGACTGCTAACGATGTTATTAGTTCCACCTTCGTCAGATGCATATGTATGTACTTTTTATCTAAAAGTGCAGTCATTTCTATTCATTTCCCACCATTCCATTTATTTCTTTCACGACGCGTTCATGGCCCATCTCCTGTCCATCAACGAATGCATAAGACCACAAACAACAAAATGCTTAATATTATGCTTAAGGGATTCTTTAAGATTTTTCAAAACAACTAAGGTTTTTGTGGAAGCTTAATTAAGCAAAAAGTGGTTCAAGGAGCAATATAAGCTCATGTGCCTAACAAATTTTTTAAAGCCAAAACGGGGTCGTTTGCCAAAAATTAAGCCAAAACACAACCGTTTTGGCCAAAAGCTTCCGACAGCTTCCTGCTCACCTCCTGCTACTCTCCCCCTTCCCTGTTGACTAAAGTTTACATTTCCTCCATTTCTTTTTTTTGTCAATTTTGAGCCATAAAAAATATTTTTTTTAATATTTTTTTTCATGTATTAAAGTAAATATTTTTACCTACAAATAAAGACTTGGTTTGTTTCATTTGGATATCAGAAAAAATTTCTATGAATTTTTCAAATTTCTAACCATTTTTTATAAAAATATTAAATTATTGGAGATAAATATGATGGGGTATATAAAAGTGTTGGAGTTTGTGCATTGTTGAAAGAGTGTTTTTATTGGGGAGCTTAAGGGAGGGAGCTTAATGACATTTTTGTAATAAAATAAAAAAAAATGAAGATTAAGCTCCCCAAATAGAAAGCTTTGTTGTTCTTACTCTAAGTATATGGATCCTTCTTACTTCCTTCTTCTTCTCTCTCGAAAGAGAAATCAAAATAAAGGATAGGCCCAGACTCCATACCATGTCGTCGTGCGTTCTAAACTCAAGGAAGCGGCTTGCATATATATATTTTTGGGAAAAATTCATCGGTCCACTTTTTTAAATTTACAACCCCTTCATTTTAGGTTTTTTTTTTTTTATTAAATTGGGAAAAGTTACTTTTATGGGTAAAATAATTACGATATCCTTAATGAACCAAAAGCGCGCTCGAATGTTACTTACAAGTGAACCACGATACATCAATTTTTTTTTGCACCGTGATTCAATAGCAATATCGACTAGTCTAAATGCACCGCGATGCATCAATGCTTGCACCGCGATGCATTAATTTGATTGCATTAATATTTGCACCGCGATTCAATAGTTTAATTTCCTAATCTAATTGCACTGCGATTCATTAATTTTATTGAACTAATATTTGCACTGCGGTTCAATAGTTTAATTTCGTAATCTAATTGCACCGCGATTCATCAATTTTATTGCATTAATTTTTACATTGTGGTTCAATAGTTTAATTTCCTAGTCTAATTGTACCTCATTTCATCAATTTTATTGCATTAATTTTTTACACTGCGGTTCAATAGTTTAATTTCCTAGTCTAATTGCATCGCGTTTCATCAATTTAATCTGATATTTTTACACCACGATACAAAACGTAATGAACCAGACCATGTCCTCCACTTTATTCTTCCATCTCCTCCGTCATAAGCCGTCTTCCTCCTCCTCATCCTCCGCCTTTGTCCCGACTGAAAAATCATTTAATCCAACACAGATCCATTACAGTTTTGTATTTTATGAATATGTCGTTTACCTTTCTTCCATCTCCTCCGTCATAAGCCGTCTTCTTCCTCCTCATCCTCCGCCTTTGTCCCGACTGAAAAATCATTTAATCCAACACAGATCCATTACAATTTTGTATTTTATGAATATGTCGTTTACCTTTCGGGTGCTGCCCCCTCGACCCTAGTGACCTAACCTAGTAGGTCGATCCCTATTTTGTTACGCACAATCTTGATTTTCGAACTAAACAAAGCTGGAAGAAAATGATATGAACATTTTAGGAACAAATTTTCAAAAAAGAATTTTAGCAGTTGATGAAAAAAAATGGTGGACTAGAGGAGTTATAAACTTCAAAAAGGGGATCGACCCGCCATTTTTCCATATTTTTAAGGGTGATTATTTGGCCGGTACCATGCGGTAGAATTATAACCACAAAAATCCATTATTTTTTAAAACCGCTATAAGTGCACTTTTGGGAGGAAAACGAAAAAAATACCCTTAATGAAGGAAATGCGCACACACAAAGTCACTGTCCCAATTTGTGCGTCGCTCAAAAATTTTGGGGTGTTGGTCAAATTTTTCGGGCATCAGTCAAATTTTTTGGGCGTCGTTCAAAATTTTTGGGCGTCGCTCTAATTTTACCTCGGTGTTTTTAATTAAGCACCGTATCTTGCAATTCAACGTCGGGGTAATTTAATTACGCAACAATTTTTTCTATTCTGCCTCAGTGTTTTTAATGATTTAAAAATTAGGCATTAGTTCTTCCAATTATGCCTCAGTGTTTTTAATGATTTAAAAATTAGGCATTAGTTCTTCCAATTATGCCTCAGTGTTACTTAATTAGGCATCGTTCCTTATAATCATACATCAATTTTAGTTTATTAGTCATCGTTATTTGCAATTCTACCTCAGTATTACTTAATTAAGCATCATTCCTTCAAATCATATCTCGGTGTTACTTAATTAGACATCATTTCTTACAATCATACCACTATCTTACTAATTAGATGTCGTTTCTTTAATATGGTGACATACTTCAATTTATTTTTCCAATCCTACCTTAGTGTTACTTTATTAGGCATCATTCCTTCTCGGTGGTACTTAATTAGGCATCATTCCATCAAATCATAATTGGTGTTACTTAATTAGACGCTTCCAATCCTACCTCGAAGGTAACGACGCACACATCAGAGGCAACGACGCACACATCAGATGGATCATGAATGCCACTGCAAGTTGCGATGTATCAAAATATTGATTTATAAATCAAGCAGTGAACAACCTTAATTTCCTTTCAATCTCTTCTCTCATTCACTAGATTACTAATCAAAAAACATGCATTACTGACAACTGAAAAACTAAAACAATAAAGTGATGATTCGCACAATAAAGTGCAGCAGAATCAAAGAGTGACATTATTTCAAGTGCCACTGTCTTAAATTTTTGGAGAATCAAAGAGTGGCGTTATTTTAAGTGCCACTGTCTTAAATTATTAGAATTATTTCGTGCTGACACTGTCTTAAATTTTTAGGGCTCGATGAGAAAGATTGAATGGAAGGAAGATGTGGGAGACCGAGAGGAGGAAGACAAGTATTATTGATTTTTTTAAATAATAAAAGTGGACTTTAGCGATTGAATAAAAAAATAGGGGAGTAGAACGGTTACAATTTCACGAAAGTGTACCGACCTGCAATTATTCCTATTTTTAACACTTGACACATCGTTATGATTTTGGAAGTTGGTTATTAGCAAGGTTCTTGTAAGGTATGTTATATACTCCTTCCGTTCCGCGTAAATAATCTATTATTCAATTTTGAGATGTTTTAATTAAAGAGTTCACTTTCAAAAAATTAAGACATAACAATGTCTTTTTATTACTAATATGCTACTAAAAATGTCGTTAGGACTTTGTCCAAAATGGATGGAGTATATAACATAACAATAGCTCTAATGAATTCCGATGCATTGATTTGAATTCGCAATGCAGCTATTTAGAATTACGATGCATCAATTTGAAAGTAAAATACAAAAGTAAATTTTAATATACAATTTTTATTTTCCGCCGTACCAAACTAGATTACTCAAGAAGAAAATTCCGATGCATAATTTTGGATTTGCGATACACAATTTAAAATTAAATTACAAATATTTTGAAGTATGTGTGACATTTAGTGATTTATAGAGAATCAAATCACAATAAACAATTGTTGCTTCGCAAAGATTGTATAGATAATGCAGAAGCCACATGATTGCGAGACTCAAGTCTCTGTAGAAGATTTAGAGTCCTCGAGCCATGCACATCCCCAGCTTGCGGATGCAACCACGTGTCCCAACTTCCGTTAGCCATGAATTCATAGACTAGAGATTTGAATTCATTACCTTTAAAATCCAAGTTCGAGCAGTAAGTTAAGATCTTGACGAGATTTTTGTGTCGGATGTTCCTTAGTGCCCTGCACTCGGCCGTAAAGCTATTGGAAGAAGCTTTATTGTTTTGAAGGTTGAATACCTTCACTGCAACTTGGCCATTAATCCCGATGCACGTTTTTTTTTTTTTTTGATGAGCAAACTGGCCCATAAAATTTTCGAGTTCTAAACATATATAAAATAGTTTTTTCATCAATTTTTATTTCATAAAATTAATATACTTATTTACATAAAAATAAATTGTTCATAGTTAAACTTCAATGTAACCGTGTAAACTTCATCTGTCATCTATCATGATGTAATTTTTAATACGTACAACACTTGCGAATTCAAAAATACATAATATGTATCAGATAATCGCTAAAACAATATAGATTGTCTAACACTTTGAGAAGCACAATCATCGATAATTTTTTTAAATCAAGTTCTTCCAACAGCCCCTCATTATTGACAAATTACGAAATTGACAATATCTTTTTTGTTTTTTATTCCTATTTTAATGAGAGAAATCAAAGAAGTAGGCTCAAGCTGGGAAATAGAAACTTAGAGAGAGAAAGAGAGAGAGCATTAGAATTCAGACGTTAAGAATGAGAGAATTATGAAGAAAATGAACCAAAGAATTCTAATGTTATGTAACTCTTCATAATTCTTTACGTTTGTTCTTTTTGCTAAAGTCTTTTTTTTTAATATTATTATTATAGACCTAAAAGGTTAAGTCAAATATAAGCCCCTCTTTTTTTTCAATGAAAAAAAGGGGCAAACTACCCAAATAGTCCCTGTCCTTTTTGGGTTTCTCGGTTTTGATCTCGATTACTCGAAATTAATCCTTTAAGCTAAAACATTTCGTGGATTTGGTCCTTCCGTCCAATTCCATCAATTAAGTTTCCTCACGTGCGTATCATGTGATTTTATCTAGGGGTAAAATTGTCTATGCATTCTTGTCATTTGAATAGACCAAAATACCCATATTTTTTATTTTTCAAAATGATATGAGATGATATTATTGTAAGGGGTATACTTAATACAACACATATAAAATGCTTAATACAACACTTTTAAAAAATGTTTGACCAAAATACCCTTTATATAATTTTTTTGTTTTTTTATTAAATTTAATTTAACAAATTTTAAATTTAAAAATATTTTCAACACAATTAAATAATTAATTAATTTTATTTAGTTACTAAACACAATTAAATTACTAATTAATTTGATTTAGTTATACTAAGTGAAAAATTATCTTTGAGTATAAATATCAGATTGTAAAACTTTTCTTGTAAGTGAAAAAAAATTGCATACGCATTTTTCTCTCAGTCAAAATTTCAATCAGTTAAAACTTCCAAAAAGTCTACAATTTGGAAGCAAATCGGTAAAAAAAAAATGTTGAAATGTGGATATGGACGATGATGTCGACGTTATATTTACCACTTACGCGAACTTTACGGTAATATTTAATTCTAATTGTTCAATTTTTATCTCCAAATGTTAAATTTTTATTTGTTAATTTATTTTTTAATGTTTAAATGAAAAAATAACAAAAAAAGAAAGGTTTAGGGACCGGTTTTGTAAAAAAATGTTTTACCAAAAATACCCTTTACGTAATTTAATCTTTTTTTAATTAAATTTAAATTAACTAAAATTTATTTATTTATTTATTAAATTTAAATTAGGTAATTTACAATTTAATAATTAATTTGATTTCAATTAGGTTTAAATTTAAAAAAAACAAGTTTTGGATAGTTTAATTTTTTGTTTTTTTAATTAAATTTAAATTAGCTAAAATTTAATTTTTTGTTTTTTATTAAATTTAAATTAGCTAATTTAAAATTTAATAATTAATTTGATTTGAATTAGGTTTAAATTTAAAAAAAAACAAGTTTTGGATTTAGAACCGGTTTTGTACCAGTCCAAATTGGGGAGATGGGCTAGGGACTGATCTGCTAGCAGTCCAAAATGGGGGGGGGGGAGGATGGGTTTTGGCCTGGTTGGTTGGCAGTCCAAAAGGTGGGAAATGGTTATGGGCTGGTTCGGTGGGTTTAGGCCTGGTTCGTTTGCAGTCCAAAAGGGGGGAAAAGGGTTATGGGCTGGTCTGGTAGAAGGCGGTGGGCTTGTGGGGGAAATTATTGGGTTTAGGACTGGTACCAATCCAGTCCTTAAACCCAAAACTTGTTTTTTTTTTAAATTTAAACATAATTCAAATCAAATTAATTATTAAATTTTAAATTAGCTAATTTAAATTTAATAAAAAATAAAAAATTAAATTTTAGCTAATTTAAATTTAATTTAAAAAATAAAAATAATAAATTACCCAAATTAAAAAAGCAAAAAAATTAAATTACCCATAACTTGTTTTTTTAAACCCAAAACTTATTTTTTTTAAATTTAAACCTAATTCAAATCAAATTAATTATTAAATTTTAAATTAGCTAATTTAAATTTAATAAAAGACAAAAATTTTAATTTTAATTAATTTAAATTTAATTAAAAAAACAAAAAAATTAAATTACGTAAAGGGTATTTTGGTAAAACGTTTTTTAAAAGTGTTGTATTAAATATTTTATAGGTGCTGTATTAAGTACCTATGTTATTGTAACTATAGCATTTTCTCCTTCTGCTAACTTGAGGACAAGAACCACAACAAATCTAATTGAGTTTTATCCTCACCAGATCTGGGTTCGTGGTTATCTCTGAGAAATTTTAATAATTAAAAATCAAAGAAAAAAGAATAGATAAAGAAGAGGGGGATCGGGATAGAAGATGAGGAGGGAAGGAGGTAAGAAGGGAAAGTGAGAGGAAGATGAAGAATCAGAGGTCCCGCACAAACAGTCATCTATGCACAAACGGACCTATTTACCGGGGAGATCACTGTTGTTCGTAGTAGAGGAAAGAGAGTGAAGAAGGCGCAGGAGGGGAAAAAATTACAAAGAGGAGGGAGTTGGGTTTATGAGGGTTGGGGTGGAGGAGGAAGGAGAGGATATACAATTAGGCCCCTGAAATAATATTTTTGCTGAAAAAGGTTTGCCTTGAGAGGAGTGGCTCGGAAGGGAGGAGGGGGAAGACTTGAAGTGGATGCAACATCGAGAGAGAGAGAGAGAGTTGGATTTCGAAGAGGGTTGCAAAAATTCAATTGTCGGATTGGTAGTCAATGGGGGAGGGGGGTGGAAGTAGTGTGATATTCAGTTGCTTGTTTGGTATGTCTATTTGTTTATGATAGGTGGCCCGTATACACGAAATTCTCATCAGACTACACTCCTTCCATATCATAAAATACAACACAATAAATCAATGTGTGAAATCAAAATCGTTCATTTAGGTTATGTGTAGGAGATGGTGGTGGATTTGATCAGGAGGAGCGATAATGGGAAGAGAGAGGAGAGAGAAATGGAGGTGGGTGGGGTGAACTGGGATGAGTTGGGAAAAGACCAAACTAAGCTGTACGTCCAAAACCAGGTGCAAGTTAATGTTAATTTTGAAACAGTAATGGATGATTGGTGAGAAATTGGAACAAACGACAACCTTGAATACTAAAGTGATATGAACCTTAGTATGAGTGACAATCTTGAGGAAAAATTATATTTTGGCCATCAATTTGTGTATATTTACGGAAATCAATCAACCAATTTCTATTTAATCTATTTTATTTCATTAATTACAATATCAAGTAAAATAAGAAAACTTTGACTACATATTTACGGAAAACAATCAATCAATCTATAAATGAGTCTTACCTTATTTACAATATCAATACAAATTAGAAACCTTGACTACAAATATAATTAATCGTTTACAATGACTACCTTAAATGGATTTAATTTTATTCATTGAGTTGTAAAATTGATGATGCAGAGAACCCATATATAAATTGGATTCGCAATACTCAAATTAGATTCGAATTGTGTATCACGATGCAAAATCGACTGATATTTTTGCGAGCACATATTCGATTTATTAAGGGTATCGTAGTTTTTTCGCTCACAAAAGTATTTTTTTTATTGTTATAAAAAACATAATGAAGTGAAGAAGCTTGTAAAAACTTTAAAAAAAGGATTGATCAGAATTTTACCATAAATTTATTCATTCACTACTAGTTTTCATTTTTCATGCTGTATAGAGAGCGAATTGCACGCATCTTTCCATCGGATAAATTACTACTCATCGTCCTGCTTCTTATGTTACATATTTCGTTGAAGTTACTTTCTTCTGTAATAATCGGTTAGGTTTAAGTTGTTGTAATGTGGCCACGGTGCCAAATTTCCCAACTACTTCACAATCAAGGAAAGGAAACAATAGTGAGTGTCAACACTGCACAACTAGAATCAATCATTAGAAATTGAAATTCATAGCCATTAATTATTAAGGGTTAATGTCACCAATAGTCCCTGTGCTTTTTGATTCTCTAGCGGTAGTCCCTGATTTGAAAAAGTGAAAATTTTGGTCTAAAGTAGGATTTTTTCCATAGATTGTGGTCTCTCTGTTGGATGCCGTTAGTTAATCCTCCACTAAGTGACCATGTGCCCAACACTTGAGAATTTTTTAGGCAAAAAATTCATTTCATAAGAGATTTTTTTTATTTGATTGAATTACAATTTAATTTTTTCTCGCTCTCTCTCCAATCTCCCACTTCCCCCTCCCTACCAAATATATGTTTAAATCTCAATTTGGTCATCCTACTTTCGCTAAAATTCATTAAGCTCACTCTACTTTTTTTTCTTTAATTTAATCACTCTACTTGGCTTGGACATTCAATAAGGTCACTTGAGTCATTTCTGCCCGTTATGTTGGATGGAAAAATTTGAAAAGACCAAAATGCCCTTATTAGTTGAAGGGTTTTACTCTCAATGTTAAGGGTTCAAACTAAAAAATAAAAATTAAACATTATTAAGTTGAAGGGTAATTTTTTGCCAGATTTGATGGACATAAGCTCTCCATGTTAACAATCTGATTACATGGGTATTATTAAAATTGATCTGCATCTCTCACACCCACCGATTACATGGGTATTATTAAAATTGATCTATCTCTCACACCCACCGATTGACAATGGCGTGACAATGTCTGGTAGGGGTTTCGTAGGGGTTTCTGCCCCATTCATTTGGTTCAATTGATAATGGCATCTCGTTTGAGCAGATTGGGTGGGTCTTCAGCAAGATTTGAGGGAGAGCGAAATGGAAGCGGCAATTAACAGTACAAGGCTGATGGCAAGGACAAAGAAGGAACCTTATCTCATCTTCCACAGAATCCCCATCTCTGGCCAAGCCCTCATCAGCTCCGCCGTATCAAAGTCTCGTTCTCGCCTCATTTCAAGCCTTAAATTCCCAAGTCCGGTCAATAGATGCACTCTTTCATTGGTAGAAGTATCATAGTGCAGTAGATGTTGGATGTATCTCTTTTATTGGTAATAATAGTAATTAAAAACCAACATCAATTTATAACAAATGTGTGTTATATCTATTCTATTGCTTATAATAGTAATTTTTTTTTATCTAATCTAAAATAATTTAAAATCAACATCATTTTCTAACCAATGTGAGATATACATTTTTCATTGGTAATAATGGTAGAAGTATTTTATCAAAAAACTTTGAAAACCAATATCACTTTCTAACCAATGCATGATACATCTCTTCTATTGGTAATAATAGTATAATATTTTGTAACCAATGTGAGATGCATCTCTTGTAAGAGTGAAAGTCTTTAGTCTAAGAACTTTCAAAACTAATTTTACTTTTTAAACAATGTGCTATAAATCTTTTTTATTTGTAATAATATAAAAAATTTAAAATCAACATCATTTTCTAACCAATGTGAGATATATACATCTTCTATTGGTAATAATGATAGAAGTCTTTTATCAAAAAAATTTGAAAACCAACATCACTTTTTAACTAATGTACGATACATCTCTTATATTAGTAATTAATAATGTGTGATACATCTCTCCCATTGGAAATGTTCTAAAAGTCGTTAGACGGATGCTAAGCGCTAGACTGGGGCCTAGCTTCTAGAGCGCGTAGGCGGGGGCGACAAATTAAGGGATAACTATAATATTTTTCGATTTTTCTAATATAATTTAACTAACAAGTATTAAAACCTTCATATATACTAATATTAAAGATCATCTAATAATCTAAAAATATTAATTTATGATCATATTACAATTTGTGAGATTAAAAATTTAAATCCAACAATTCAATTTCATTACATAAAGTGCAAATATGAAGAAATATGAGTACCAAAAAATAAATTTTGTGTCAAAATTACAAATTGTGTATTTAAATAAAAAAAATGGGAAGAAATAAACAGAAGACACAATTAAAGGCTAAGTTTAAAAATATGGATTTCCTATAGGGGTGTGCAGGATTTTTTCGGAACCGGACCGAACCAAACCAATCAAAAATGGATCGGACCAATACTTTGGTTTGGTCCTGGATCTGAATTTTCATAAAATTGGACATTTGGGTTGGCCCCGGTTCTCGAACTAAAAAAACACGGAACCGGACCGAACCGACCAAATATGTTGTTTATTTATTTATTTTATTATATATACATATACTATTATTATATAAGTATATATATTAATTTCTAATATTTTCTTTGTTCTACTTTTTAGTTGGTACTCTTTTATTATTTTGTTTCCACCGGTTTGTTATACTATTAGTTTATGAGTTTGACATTTTTAATTGTTAAATGTACTTTTATCCAAGGTTTTTTAATTTTTTATGAAGTTTCAGTCTTAAAATTTTTATTATGTATTTGTATTAAACAGTTAAAAAGTAAAAAAAAAAATATAATATTGGTCAGGTCCTAGTTCTCATACATCTTTGATTGGTTCTGGACCGGACCAATGTTTTGGTTCTCATACATATTGGATTGGTTCTAGTTCTAAACTTTTTGATAACCAGACTATTGGTCTGGTTTCGGTTTTCTCTTTTTTTTTCAAAAAACTGGACCGAACCGGACCAAGCTCACCCCTAATTTCCTATTTGATAGATATCTCTCTTTCATTGCACTATTACCATTTCCCAACCCAAATTGTCGATTGAAGAGCCTAGGTCAGGAAAAAGACTAATGCGATTTTCCATGCGCACAAAAAATGAAGCTCAATTTCTTTTCCGTTACTCAGATTGACAAAAGACCATCATCTCTCCTTTTTTTTCTTTCACTCTCTCACTCAACCTTTGAATTCCTATATTTTTTTTATTGTATGCACATAAACTCATGCGGATCTTCGCCCCCTGCTTGCTATGCCGATTCCACCTTTTAGTAAGACTATCTAAGGGCTTGCTTACCAAAGCATCCAGGTACCAATCATGACTCCTGAGAAGGTGCACTTCATCTTTGCCATCGTAGCCATTGTCGTTGTCGCCGCTGCCGTTGTAAAGTTTTCCCTTTCTTCTTATCTTTCCATCCCCGTCTCTCTGTCTCTCCGTCTCTCCTGGCGACCAGTGCCCAGGACGACTAGGCAGTACCTAGCATGACTAGACGACGATTTCTCTCTCAGCGATTTTTTTGGGCAATTTGAAGGAAGTCGCGGTGTTGGAGAGGCGCCTAAGTGGCCACCTTGGCCGATTTTTAGAACACTGTCTATTGATAATAATAGTATAATATTTTGTAACCAATGTAAGATATATCTCTTGTACGAGTGAAAGTTTTTAGTCTTCTTTTTTCACTTAGCAAAAGGTTGGAGAGGGGATATAGACCAAACCCCAACCTTTAATTTTTTTTTATTATTTTAATGCATTGAAAGGCTATAATTATATATATATGATGCCTTTTGGTGTGGCTCGAACAAATGGTGCCTCTGGTGAGGATTTGAACACCCGACCTCTCGATTAAGAGTAGTTAAATAACAGGGTGCTTGGTAGGACTTGAACGCTCGACCTATTCGTTAATATAAGTGAGTAGCTAAATGGGGCCTTTAGGTAAGACTTGAACAACAACGGTGCCTCTGAAGAGGCTTGAACACTCGACCTCTCTATTGAGAGTTGTAAAGTTCAATGTGTCGCTAATGAGACTTGAACACCCGACCCTCCGTTAGGAGAAATGAGAGTGAAAATCTTTAGTATAAAGATTTTAAAATCAAACTTTTCTTTTTAAATAATGTAAGATACATCTCTTTTATTGGTAATAAGAGTAGAAATCTTTTATATAAAACTTTTAAAGCTATCATCTTTTTTTCTAAACAATGTAAGATATATCTCTTCGATGATGATAAGTAGAAGTTTTTTATCAAAAGAATTTTAAAACCAACATCAATTTAGAATCAATATGAAATACATCTCATCTAATATTACTATTAAAAAAATATGCTTCTTACATTGGTTATATAAATTGATGTTAATTTTAAAAGACATTAGATTAAAAACATGTAAGTCCAGTTGGCAACGAAATAATGCTAGGGGGAGTAAATAGTCTTTTAAAAACTTTGAGAGTTATTTTGAAAACCTTCAAAAGATGCAGCGGAAAATAGAAGTTTTCAACAGATGTAAAATCAATAGTTAGCAACTGCTGAATTAAAAAGAGGAGTTTGGTTTGGTTTTCTTTTGATCACTTAAGTATATGACTGAATTGAAAAACAAAATATAAGATCAACCAAGTAAAGAACTCGGGATTGTATCTGTTAAACACTTAAGTAGATAGGAGCACCTTAAGTGTATGAAAAGTGAAAACAACAAGTAGATTGAACACAATATTTGGAGTGGTTCACAGTATTAAAATTGCTACGTCCACTACCAAGCTGGTCAAACTTGGATTTTGAAGTGCACTAAGATTATATATATGATGAGTGATCACTTACGGATTAGTGTACAACAAAAACCAGTGTTTGAAGAGTTTGATCTAGCAAGAATCAAACTCGTGCAACAATCTGTGATCCTTTAAGGATTTGAAAGAATAAATAAACAGAGAATCCGAGATTGCTCAATACAGAAACTAAAAAGAATAACTAAGAAGGAAATTGTCTAGTAATGTTTTGGAGAAGAAGTTTTTTAAGAAAAGATTTGAAGTTCTTGGTTTGAATGAGAGCTTCGCCTAGTTTGTCTCTTTTAAATGCTATAGAGAAATATTGATTTTTGAAAACTTGAGCACGTAATATTGTAAATGTGTCTTTTTCAATCTTTGCTTCAACTGTTTTATAAAGATATCCATAATTGTAACCGTTTGATAGAGCGGGGTTGAATCTTGAATTTCTTGATGAAATGATGTTCTATTGAATGCCCATAAATTTGGGAAGACTGTAAGAGATAAATAGCATTTCCTAGCATGAAATATTAAAGAGGGTGGTTAGCTAGGTATGTGATCACGCTTTTTTGGTGGTGACCTTGTCTTGTCGTCCACGTGTGAGTAAGGATGAGGTGGCGGTCGCTGGTTCGTCCTTCTTGCTTAACCTGCACAAATTAAACAACAAACACCGTTAAGGAGTCGGGGTGGCCCGACTAGAACCCTCAGGTGTGAGAGTAAGGTTTCCGGTGGAAAGAGGGTAATAAATATGCCGTGATATGTGTTTGATAAGGGGCTATGATAAGAGAGTTGTGATATCTCTGAAAATACTTACCTTCTCATTGAATATGCACTCTCTATTTATACCTGATATTTATGTTGACGTGGCGACTGGTAACTGGGGGGCATAAAGCGACAATCATTAAATGCGTTGAGGGTTTTTGTCAGAAATAAGTGAACTGTGTGTTTGTCAGGGAGTTGGTGTTTGCGCGGTTTTCTGCCTAGGGAAGCCAGCTTGTCTCGGGTGGATGATGATTGATCCAAAGCCGAGGCCGAGCGGTTTTGTGACAAAGTGTTTATTATTGCCGAGGCTGAGGATGCTAGAGACCGATTCGGTGACGATGCCGAGGGCCTCAAAGGTCTTTCTGGCCAGCCGAGGCTGAAGCTGTTGGAGACCGCGAGTTATCTATTTGTTCGACCATAAAGAAACTCGCGTGTATCTTAGGGGCGAGTGGTCCTGTCCTCGCTACTAGTGACTTTCTAAGTGGGGCCCTTTATTGTGCCGAGGGTCAAGTCCTCGGCTTGGCGAGGGTCAATCCCTCGGTTTAATCCTTTCAGTGGCCCCCTACTTTTTGGCCGCTCGACGCCGAGAAGGCCAAGAAGTATTATCTTTGCTCGGCAGTGAGAGGTCGGCGTTGTGCTTTTTGCCGAGGATGACTGCGGGATTTTAATTCGAGGCTGATGCCGAGCTTTTTGACGAGATTTGTTGGAAGTTTATGGGGTGTTTTCGTATATTCATCCAATCAGGACGTTTCGTCTTTTCAGGCTGTCACATCATTAAATGTAGGTCTTGGCGGTTTCTTGGTTTTCGCAATGGGCGGCTTTTTGAATTCTGAAATGCTATTAATGCCGCCTTTTTCCTTCCCGAATCCAGAGAAATCAGTGATGCGGTGCCGTTTTGGGTTTGGCTCACAAGAAACACGCGGGTCAACCCGATGATTTTCCGGGGCCCCGCCTTAAAACGATGTCGTTGCAGGGGGGTATAAGAGTTTTCTTTCTCTTTCTTTTCACTTTTACCGGTTTCATTCTCTCTCTTTACCAGATCTTCCTCATTGTTTTAGGCGATTTTCGGTGACCTTCCGGCTGTTTTCATCCCGTTGCATCCTACTCTACTTGAAGCCCGTAAGTGTTTTTCTTCTTTTTTTTTTTCCACGTTTTCCCCTTCTTCGGGTGGTTTCCACGGTAATTTTTGTGTTTTTCCCGGCTTGTTACTAAGTTTAGGGTCTATTCCTCCGTTTGGGTTTTAACTTTTCCGGCTTCCTTTGGATTTTTTCAGCGTGTTATTCCACTTTCCTCGTAGATTTCTCCCATGTCTTTCCGCTTGACTTTATTTGGTACGGTTTTTTCTTTCTTTCCTTTGTTTTTAGTGGTATGTCTCGTATGATCCCTTTTCCCATTTTTTCTTCTTCGCCTTCTTCTAGCGCTCCTCCATGGAGCCGATAGATTACCGAACAGGTAATTCAATACCCTTTTGCTAGGAGTCCTCCTCTTCCTCTTCCTAGTAACGTGGCCGAGGCTTCGCTCGCCGAGAACGCCCGAGTGAGTCTCCGGTGGCCGAGGATCTTTCTCGTGCCCTGATGCTGAGGATGTCGACATTGGCAGTTTTGAGGGCGGTAACCTACGTGACGACCTAAGCCGAGTCCTGACTCGCGGCCCTTCGAGAGGTCGAGGTTTGTTTAGCCGAGAGATCGTGGTAGACACAATGATTCATAAGGAGACGACCGTGGGTCCTCCGAGCTCCTGAGAGTTCGGGGTCATGCTCGATTTGTTCTAGAGACTCTGATGGTGAGGGTCCATTCTTTGAGTTAGTCTTTGGGAAGTCTCCTCATAGGGTCCATGTGATAGGCATGCGAGGATAGGTGGGCGGCGGTTACTCCTCGGCAAGCGAGGTTTCTCCTTACGAGTTATGGAGTGAAGGTTAGCCTACACTGGAAGTTCGGCGATGAAGTTTTTTCGCCCGACTATCCATCCGACGCCCCTACGAGACTGCTGAGCCGAGATCGTGATGCTAAGTCCGATCACTCAATTTTTTACTGTGGAGAGAGTCTTGCACTTTCGGCAGATCGAAAAGAATTTTACTTGCGCCGGCAGCAAATTTTGATTGAATGGCGAGTGGAGCCGAGGCTTCTATTTCTCGCGTGGAAGGAGACGAGGTGAGAGGTGCCTCGCGCTCAGGCCTTTTGAGAACAAGATAAGCCTCGGCCGATGGAGGCGTGGTCACGAGCATATGGCTCGACTCTTTCGAGGTTTCGCTCCGATTCAAGATTTGGCTCGATCGCTGAGTCTTCCGAGTCTTCAGCGCTTTGCCTCTCGACCCTTTTATCTCGTGAGTTCTTGACCTGCATAAGTTCGGGCTCGTTGGATCTCTCACCCAATCTGACCCGAGCTTTGGTGAGTTTTGCTGTTTGTACTCGAGCGATGGGTTTCGAGCCCACTTTGGACCTCTTCTGCTATTATTACAAGGTCAAGATTTCCATGAACCGACCGACGACACTTAGGCATCCCCTGGGATTCCTCCCGGCAAGCTTTGGAAACAAGGACCATAGGTGGTCCGAGAAGGTTTTGATTGTGGAGTCGAGCCGTGATGGAACTTCGAGGCTCCTCAAGGAAACCTCACGCTTTCGAGGACGAAGAATTTGAATGCCTCCGACGGCCGCTGAGATCGCTATCGAGGCCCCCTTGCTAAACGATGAAGGGGTGCAAGTTCTGGCCATATAACCGGAAGGCTATAGTCGAGGATGAGGGCCTCCTATCAAGGTTCCGGGTCTCGCCATCGCCGAGGGGCGAGGCGCACTCTAATTTTGAGTACGCCGAGTCGAGAGTGGCCGGACCCCGCATGAGGGTTGGGTATTTGGCTCTAAGTGTCCGAGGCGTGAGGGTATAGACGGGCCAGTGCTCGACACAGTCAATCTTGTTTATTCCTCGCTTTGTTTATGTTTTCGCCCTTTTTGTTATGTTTGTCTTTGAGTTCTCGATGCGATCTTTTCTGCTTTTTTGTAGAAATGGCTTTGTCACGAGACGCAGCTTGGCCCGCTAAAGGCCGAAGAGAGCCGAGGGGTGCCGAAGCTCAAGGCTCGCGGCGCCGAAAAGAGTGCTGGGTGCCGCCGACGGCCGGGCTTTTAGAAGACCCCACGAAGGTGGATCCTTCCTCGATTGCCCCCCGCCCAAGGCCAAGGGTAGCAACCGCTGCCGATGCTCCTGAGGGCCTAAAAGAAAACTTCAAGTCGGCCTCCGCCTTCCTCTACTCCCGCCGAGCTCCAAATGACCTCGGCCCAGTCTCCCGCTTCAGCTGGCGAGGCGATGTCCGATAATAAGCACGTTATCGGTCATATCTGCAGAACGATTAACAACTTTCCCGCCCAATTTGTTGGCTATGGGCAGAGACTACTGGGCGAGGGTGTGCCGGCAGAGTCAGTGGGGGTGATGCATCCTGCTAAGCCGTTCCAGCCTGATTTGTGTGGTGGCTTGAGCAAGGTAGGTCTATTTCCTTATATTTACTTTCCTCATTGAGTTATGTTGGTTACTTATACTTGTTTTTGCTTTTGTAGCTCTGGCCGGTATTGCGGCTTATCACGCCAAGTTAAATAAGGCTACCGAGTCTGTGAGAGGACTAGAGAGAGGTCTGTTTAAGGCTAAGGGGGAGATTTCATCCTCTGCTGAAAAGATGAAGTCCCTGGAAGGGGACTTACAATTAAAGACTGACGAGATTTCCCACCTTGAGGCTAAAAAACGCCCGGCCGGGTGAGAGAGGCAATGGAGGACCAGCCGCGAAAAGGATCGAAGGGTGGCCGAGCTCGAGGCTAAGCCGGGAACGCGCTGGGCGAGAATGACCATCTGAGGGCCGAGCTGTCTGCGAAGCCCAGTGAGGAGGAGGTTTTGGCGAGGTATCGGGACTCGCTTGCTTATGGGATGGAGGCCTTAAATTATATGGAGACCACCTGTTCAAGCTCCAAGGCGGTGGCAATTGTGTGCCGATGCCTGGTGGCGAAGATGGCGAACCTTGCTTCTTTCGTCCTGAATGCCGAGATGTTTCCTCGGTACCCTTCGATGATGCCGAAGCAGGCTGACAGGATGCCGACGCGGGGCCAAGCTCCCGAAGTGGCTACCTCCTCCGCTGAGGCGAACAACCTTTTCGCCCTGTTGGCCCGGGAGAATGCGTATGTAAAGGACAGCTACCGTTGTTTCATGGTGCCGAGGCATGCCTCCCCTCAACAGTCGCAATACGTTGGTGATCACCGATGGCGAGCCGAGAGCCGAAGACGAAAGCAGGACGAGCCGCCCAAGAGCCAATACATGTCCGAAGTGGCGGCTCGCGAGGAGAAGCCCGAGAGGGAGGGGACTTAGAATAGGTTTTTAGAAAACATTTTAAAACAATGGTTTTTGATGGTAATTAGTATTTTTATTCGTGGTGTACAATGCAAGTATTTTCTGCTTTTGTTTATTCTTGTTTGTTGTTTCATTTTTATCGCTTTTGCGTTTTTCGCTTGATGCAAGTATTATATTCGAGGTATTGAGCTCGGCCTCTCCTTGTCCGGGCGAGGAAGGTTTTTTGAAGGCATTATAGAGTCAGGGGCCTCTCTCCTGCCTAGGCGAGGAGGTTTTGAAAAGGCATTAGAGCCGGCCCTCCTGCCAGGCGAGGAGGTTTTTGAAGGCATTAGAGCTCGGCCTCTCCTGCCAGGCGAGGAGGTTTTTGAAAGCAAGACAAAGAGCACAGCCTCTCCTCGCTAGTTAAGCGGCCTCCTGCTAGGCGAGGAGGTTTTATGAAATGGCAAGACAAAGCTGCCTTGAATACATAGTTTAAAGAGAAGTTTCTCACCGACATTTTTTCTTTTTATAACAAGATAACGCATCATTGATAATACATTTTCAAGTGGTCCAATGCCGTGGGTTCCTTAGTGGGTTCCATCCGGTTTTGCGAGCTTATAGGTTCCTCGCCGAATGTTGTCTGTGATTTTGTACGGCCCTTCCCCAGTGGGAGAAAGCTTGTTTCTTGCTTGTTTCCAGCCACCTCGATTTTCCTAATACTGTGTCGCCGACCGGTAACGAAGGCGAGGATTCAGCCTTTTGTCATGGCGGGCTTTGGCTAGCTTTTGTAGTTGATGGCCTTCATTCTCCGGCTTCGAGCCTCCTTTCTTCCAGTAATCAAGGTCGAGAGTCCTTGATTCTGTTCGCCTCATGAAATGGATGACTCTTCAGTTGGAAGAGCTATCTCGACCGGGGCCATGGCCCTCGCCCATAAGTCAAGGAGAAGGGTGTTTCTGCTGAACCTCTGCGAGATGTTCGGATAGCCCACAAGACTACCGAAGCCTCGAGCCAAGCACCTTTCTTGTCATCCAACCTTCTTTTTAAGGCATGAAGAATTTGTTTGTTTCCATTTCTTCCGCCATTGCTTCTTGTGTGCTATCAAGACTTCCAATGGCGACCTCTCCTCGCAGCCTTGCCGTGAATCTATTTGAAAACTATGTGTGGTCCCACACAATGGCCCTCGATAATCCATATCCGCAGAGGACATTGTCTCGAATCGAAGTCGTCGATGGCCCTTTGCTCGCTGATGCTTGTTGGGGGTCCGCCTCGATCCATTTTGTGAAGTAGTCCACCGCGACTATCACAAACTTGTTCTTGCCTCGCGAGAGGAATGCCCCGATTAGGTCAAGTCCCCACATTTCGAAAGGCCACGTCGCTGACACGGCTTGAGGTGCCGAGGGTAATCTTGGAATGTTAGCGAACCTTCGACATTTGTCGCATTTTCTGCATATGCCTCTAAGATCCTTTCTTTCACCTGCCACCAATAGTACCCATGAAAAAGATTCTGGCCGGCCAAAGTTCGAGCCCCCCGAGTGGCTTCCACATACCCCCTTCGTACTTGGCGAGTAATCCTTGTGTGATTTCGCCCGAACACACCTTTAGAGAGGCTTGGTGAAAGATCGCCTCAGATATGACGCCTCAAATTAAAGTGTATCTGGTCGACCTTCTTGCTATTTCCCATCCTTGCTCTTTTTCAGGATCGGGTAATGTCCCCCTGTCGATGTACTTTTGATGTCATCGATCCAACACCCGTAGCTTGTTCCAAAGATCATTATCTTTTCTTTACTAATGGACGGGTATAAAGGATTTCAATATGGGAGCCGAGCTCACTGGTGGCCATTTTGAGAGGTGGCTTCAGACACCCCAATTCGCACCTCGTATGTGATCGACATAAAAATATCAAGAATCGTTAAAACTTAACAAATGTCAAGTTACGGAGTCAAAATGCAAAAGGAAAAGCAGATGCGCGAAACAAGAACCGTAGGGGGAAAGTGCAAAAAATCAGAACTGAAAGCTTGTATGGTGCCGCACCAAAGACACTCTGGTGCCGCACCAAGGCCCTCACGCACTATGCGCATTACTCGTGGCGCCTCGTAATGAAATTGTACAATCTTGATGCGCTTAGGTACAAGCCGTTGATGCACTGAGAAGAAACCAACAAATTCCCGGCAGATGTCCCTCTCCTCTACTATAAATAGTGGACCCGCCTCCTCATTTGGGCTGCTCACCATGATAAAATCGCAATGGGCTCTGTCGCGATCTACCGATATGATTAGTACGAGAGGTGCGAGAGGTGGTGCCGAAGCCCCTACAATCTCCAAACCCCGGCCCAAACTCGCCAAATCAAAAACCCGTAGGTTATAAGTGATCCCTAGCCTAGTTGTTAGGCATCCACCTCACTTCCCCAAATTAAAAACCCAAAGTAAGTCGCTACTCCGCCTCGAGTAACGAGCCGAAAAGTCGTGGTTCTAAGTCTAGGTTCCGCCCAACCAAAAAGGCCAAAACCTACCCAAATAAGTCAGCCACCGCCCGAGTTGATAAGCCCAAACCCTCAGAATAAAGCACTATTCCGCCCAACTCAAAACAACAACCACACAAACAACAAAAGATTCCTCTCCCTCGAAGGACAGAGCGAGCACACCGCCGAATACATCTTCGTGAATAAAAGCCTACCTTACCAATCCCCCTGCGGCTAGCTCTACCCCATACACATAAACCCCTCCTCATATACTTAACCGTCACAGACACCTTAGTGCGCTATGCTCGCCA
>CM028379.1:107869986-107930995 GCA_013146195.2 Codonopsis lanceolata | reverse complement strand
TCTGGGCTGTGTTTGGCAAATGTGTTATCTTCCCACCAGGCCTAACATAGGGCTTATGGGCAAAGGAAAGAGTGCAATATGAATCTTAAAATGGCCGACTTGAAAGGAAGTCGCAACAAGAATTAGATGAAAGGCGATTGAAGCCTATGATAGCGCGATTTTACAAAGAAAGCGACTAAGAAGCTTCATGACAAAGTTGATTCGTCGAAAAGTTTTGGCAAGGGGACAAAAAGTATTGTTGCTTAACTCATGATTAAAATTAATGCCAGCAAATTGAGATCTCGATGGACTGCCCATATGTGATGTGAGTGTTTTGACCAATGGAGTTTTTGAGATTCTAGTCCGCATACCGCAACTTAGTGTTCAAGGTCAATAACTGACTCGATCGAAATCTTATTATGAGAATTTTGATGAGTCGGAAACCGTTGAAGAAATCACGCTGGCCTACCCAATTTATGAGTAATATTGAGTAGCATTGGGTCTAGCTACAGCACTGCAAATAGAAGCGCTAATTAGAGGCAACCCAATGTTTTTTAATTTTGTCTATTTTAATTTTGTTTATTTTATTTTAATTTTTATTTTATTGCAATTTTAATTTTAGTTTTTCTAAGTTTTAGTTAGGTTTTTTTTTCTTCCGATTTAATGTTGTTTTTTTTTAGTTTGGTTGTCACAAAAAGTGAGAGTCTCAGACAGTAGGATAAGAGTCTGCATGCAGGGGTGCTGCAGAGATACCGAGAGCAATCCAATTTCTTCAGACGCAGTGAAAACTACGTGGGGCTATGTACAGGTTGAAAACAAGGGCAAATAAGCGGGTGAATAGTGAGAGGCCGCTCACATAAAAACGGCTAATTTTCAATTGGGGGCTTTTAGCCCTAATTTTTTCTCTTCTCTCTCCAAGCACGCACCTTCTTCTTCAATCAACCGAGCGAATTCTTCATCCCTCCAAGATTTTCATGGCCACCCATTGTTGTTCGCTTCTTCACCATGGCCCCAAAGAAAAGCATTGCTCCTCCGCCGCTCAAGTAGATTGCTCGCAATTATGCCACGACGGTGGTCAGTTACATCGACGAGCCTGGAAATCTCGACTTCTTCTTCTTCTTCTTGGCGGTAAGCTCTTTCTCTCGCCGATTCCTACGCCACGGCTTCCTTCTTCTTCGACGCATCGTCTTCCATCATTCTGCCTTAAGATCTCACGTAGCCGGCCCTTCACGGCAACAAGAAACCCCACCATCGGCCGCCTCCGCATTCCCCTTTGAAGATTCGAGCATCAACCTGGCCGGCTGAGTTGCCCACGCATCCCGAGGGCTCCAGAACCATTGACATTACCAATGTCAATGTTTCCTCTCTCAAGGCGCAAGAAGCCTCGAGTCCTTAAAGGGAAGGCCGTGCTTGACAAGGTGATTCATGAGGGCGTGCTTTAAACTTCAACACCAAAACCTCCATCAAGCGTAGCCCTCGATATTTTGCTCTCAGGATCATCACAGTAAAACCTTTCATCTTCCTACTTTAAACGCTTTAAATTTATCTGGTAGAATTGCCAATTTTATGCGTAATGTAGGCTGGGACAATTTCTGGGTTTTAGACTTTCCTGCATTTGATGAGCTGACTCGTGAATTTTATTGTACTTTTGTGTTCAATACTGAGAAAACTTTTTCTGCTGACACCCCGAATCTGATACGATTTCGTTTAATGGGGAAGGTCTTTACTATGTCTTTGAATGCATTTAATGATGCTCGCGCTATGTCCGGGACTGCTCCTCAATCGAACGGAGAGTTCGTTTTGTGAATATTGTGAGCCTTTCAATGCTGACTGTAATTTGGCCTGGCATACTATTTCAAACGACAAGGAACCGTATAATCCCAGTCGTTCGAAAAGTAGCTGTATAAAAGACCATGCTTTGCAAATAATTCAAAAAAATTTGGCATACGCTCAGTCGAAAGGATGGCTCCAATATTTGCACAAAACCAGAATTGTTTTTTTTGTGGTGTATGATAAATAGGAAAAAAGTGAATCTTGGTTATTGGCTAGCAAGTCAATTTGTTGCGGTGTTAAAGAAGAAAACCCGACCATTGAGTCTTGGATCAGTGATCACCTTGTTAGCGGTGAATTTAGGTGTTTTGAATTTGCAACAGCATGATTTAAATGTGGCATGTGAATGTGAACCATTGGACATTAAGTGTTTGTATAGAATGGGGCTTTTGAAATTTGTTGATGAAGGGATTCCTCCTCGGCCGGGTGTATCTACACCCGAGCAGCCTTTAATTCCTGCAGGTACTGCGGGACCGTCTACTTCCTCTATTCCAGATTTGCGAGACCTCCATGCTGCGATGCAGCGTTTAGATGCCAACCAACAGCGTTTAGAAGCCAATCAGCAGCATTTGCAGGCCATGCTGATGGCTTATTTTGATTTCGTTGGCTTTCATCCCCCGCCTCCTCCTCCTCCGTCTTTATGATCGAAGTTCTTCTTCCTTTTTCTTCTGTTATTTCCTTTTTCATTGGGGACAATGATAAGTTTTGGTGTGGGGGGGGGATAATGTTTGGTTGGTAATCGTGGATGTTGGATTGGTTGGTATTTTGGATGTTGTTGATTAATTTTTGGGTTTTGATAAACAAGAATGCATGTTTTATCTTGTTGTTGGGAATTTTTTGTTATGAAGATATGATTCATGATTTTGATGTTGTTTGGTTTGTTTGAGATTTTAATGTGCATTATCGTGGTTAAAGAGGAATTTTTAATCTGTGATGGAATTTTAGTTGAAATGTTTTGTTTAAAGTTACTTGCATGTTTTCAGAAAATTTTTCTTCAGCCTGTGGATATGCATGTGTGGACTTATAGCCATGTTAAGTGAGGATTTTGGGCCATTTTTTGGAGCATTCAGTTCATTGTGCTCTAATTTCTTCTTTTGTGTTTACTCGCATCCGGATGTCATTCTAGAACTTGCATGTTGAGTACATTTCAAGGTCACATAATGGGTTTATGCACTAGCGTGATTAAGGCACTTAGGAAAAAACCAATTTTAGCTATCTTTTTGCTATCCTACCTGTTAATATTAACCCCTAGGTAACCCCTTTGAGCCTCACCTAATTTTTTGACTAAACCAAATTTAATTGAACCTTAGCCTTTTTAACTTTCTTTTGACCAATGTCAAGAATTGTGGGATTTGCATGTACATTATAGGCTTTATGCAGTTGGTGAGCTGGATATTAGAGGAAGTATGTGCTGTTTAGTCCAAGAAAGCCAGATGTTTGATTTTTGGGTTGAATGAAGTTTTGTTTTGAAGTATGCAAAATAAAAGTTTGATGTTATTCAATGGCTGTAAAAGTACAGTCAAACAAAAATAGTGGCAGCAGGCCAAGGAAAAAAAAAGAGAAAAAAAAAACTGAAAGTTTGAAGCAGTGAATAAGTGATTTAGAAAAGCAAAACTGGAGCAGCAGCAGCAGCACTTCTCAATTTCAGATAGGTAGAAGTGCGGTAACTGAGGAATGGAGCTTCATCAGATTTTTTGGGTGATAGTGAAGCTGAGATATAATGTGCAGTCCTGCAATTTCATTGGCATTTTTACCTTATATCCCTCTACCATTCCCTTTTTGAACCCCTAGCCCCATTACAACCATGAAAAGACCTTTTGATTAGTGTTTTAAACCCATACTTAGTGATGGCGATTTGATCAACGTGCAAGCTTATGGTAATTACATTTCGTAGTGCTGAGTTGAGCGTTTAAATCCATATCCCTATTTAAACACTTGAGTGAATGAGTGTCTCCGTGAGGATGGTCGAAGCATGCATACATGAAGGTTGAAGATTTATTTTCTGAAAACATGTTAGTTGCTTTAGATGGCACATTTCAACAATTCCATTACTTTGCTTGAATTTTAATTTTTCCTAGGGTCATGCACATTAAAATACTTGCATCCAAGTAAAATCATGTCTTCATTAGTTGTTCAAATAAAAACATGCATTCTTGTTTTGTTGAGGATGCTTGAGGACACGCATCGGTTTGGTGTGGGGGAATTTTGATGGGAACCCAAAAGTGTGATAAATTTAGTTGGTTTTATGATTATTTTAGAGCAAAACATTACACTTTTGGTTGTTTTTTGTGTTGATCATGATATAGGTACACAGGCAGCTGTAACTATGGAAAATGCTGGATTCAGGCCAAGAGGAAAATTTGGGAGGTCACATGGGCATGTGATGTAAAGCTGAGTTTAGCCGGGCTATCAAGTTACAGGCGATCGATAGACAGTTAGACAATGCAGTTATTATTGTCTAATTCAGTTCATGTATTAAATCAGAATATTAATGTGCAAGTAGTGGGAGGTTTTGAGGAGTTAGTGGTAGTTTTAAAACTACCGAATAGTGGAGTTAGTGGGAAGAGATAGTGGTATTTATTGATGTATTCTCTTAATAGAAGGGTGCGGCCAGTCAGTGGGAGATTCAAGCAGTGAGTAATTCTGAAAACAGTGAGTAACAATTGTTAGGAATAGTGGTGAGCAACTTGTATTCTTATTTGGAAGTTCATAACCTGCTGGAACAAAACTCTTGTTATTTTTCTGTAAGTTGTTTTAAGTAATTATGTTTATTAGCTAAGTAACCTTTTTCCAGTCAATGAGAGATTGAGTCTTTAGCCTTTTATTTCTGTGAGATCTAATGGATCTAATTCTTGTGTGGGTTTTAAATATTTATTTGTTCTCCGGGTTACACGTAGGAGGATTATTGTACTTAATTAATGTTTAATGGCCAAAATGTTAATTAATATAATAATCTAAAGCTAGTTAACGCCGTTGATCCGTAATTGTCCTCGGATTTAACAAAGTGGCAAGTAGTACACCTTTTAGGCATCACAAGCATAATCGGACCGTACTACGGGTACGAATAATCGTTGTTACATGATATTGCTTCAATACACATGGCTTTGAATCGGGTCTCTCGCTTCTTAATGCAACCAAGTTATTAAATCTTACGAGCGTCTCGGATGTTGTAACTTGGTTAGACGGTAATTAACGAGCGTCTCTTAATTATCAATACGGTAAGGAGAGATTGAGTGTTAGGCGTTCGTCGACACTTTTAACTGGTTTATTTGAAATCCCGTGAGATATTTTTGCATCGATGATCAGAAATAGAGTGCGAGATGAAATTGACTCATTGACTGGATTTAAATTTTATTGAGTTAAATTAATTGTTAATTTGTTAGCTTAATTAAAGTTGCTTATTTTTAGTTAATTAGTCTTTAAATTTATTTTCTAGTTAATTTAAAATCCAAATTGTGTTCTAGCATTTCAATAAAATTCTAAAAGGAATAATTTCGACGTTCCCTGCGGATACGATCCCGACTTACCTTATACCTGTTATTAGGAAAGAAGGTGAATTAATTTTGAAGTGTTTTGGGAAGTACAATTCCCCCATTTCAAAGTCATTTTTATCTTTACCGAGATTCTATGAAATCTATCTTTAGTTGTTAAGAAATAGTTCGTTTCTAAAGCTTTACCTCAACCTTTGTAGAAATTGCAAAAGTACCCATGTAGTTTGCACATTGTCTACTAAGATGAAAAACTTCTATAAGTCAGCACATAAAACTGAGCTTATGAAGTACTAAGCAACAGAAGAGTACTTCAAAGAAAATGAGGCAACAAACCAGATGAGTAAATCACAGATCATACTATAATAGAAATGGAAGGAAGCAAAGTATGATATGAGAAATCACTCAAGCTATATATATTGCTTTAGAAAAGAATAGATGAGAGTAGAGCAAGAAAATATAAGGCTATGCAGAGATGATATATTCATGATCATGATTAGCAGGGAATCATAAACGAAAATCAGTTATATATCATAATCCAGAAGGAAGAAGACTGAATCAAGTGAATAGGGGTCCTGTACTTTCAGTCAAAGCTTTTAATACTGGATGAGAGATAATAAATTGTTCATATTGATCTTTGGAGAGTATACATTCCTGAATAATAATCAAGAAGATCATTAGCAACATTTTATGAGCTTTAGGAAGCTCCAGAAAAATCTAGATACTGGAACAAGTATTTCAAGAAGATCCGTGAGAAAAAAAGACTGGATCTTTGAATTTCTCATTCTCCCTTGGTCTTTTTGTGCAAAGATAAAGAGAAGGGGCACAAGACAAGGGATGTACCTTTTTGACAGTTATCTGGATCGAGATAGACGTTCTTCAGACTAAGTCTTTTTAAATCTAAGCTGATAAATCTGTAGTCGATGTTGTCTAAAGAGTAGATTTCCTTTGCAAAGAACTTGTAAGATTTTTGATTCATATTTTCTTGGATTCAAATAATTCTTCGAAACATGGGCCAAGTTCCCAAAAACTAAATATCATATAACAGAGGGATCAATCAATGTTTCATGATATAAAGTTTTTGACTCTTAACCTTTTTCAAGAGAATAGATAGGAGTCCTTTTTGAAATTCTTTCATAGTAAAGTTCCAGAAAGAAAATTTTCTCTCGAGAAGGTGTTGGATTGATTTCAATCGTTAGCCTTATGTCAAGAGAACTTAAATCAGAAGTTCTTTTAATTGAAGCATCCATCTGAGAATTTTTCATCTGGAGATAGTTATTCATAGTGCCAATTGATATACATATCTGTCATATGAATAATTATCTCACATTCATCATGGTAATCTTCTATCTCATGAAATTTTTTGAAAACAACAATTTTTTTCAAAATAAGTATGTTTTTCAAAAGTTTTATCTCAAACTGAAATCCTTGTCAAAAGTTTTTTTAAAAGGATAAAACAAATTTTCTTTTAACATGCATTTGAGCCGAGCATTTGAGGATCGCAACTCTCAGGAGGTTAGTCCTGGCATGAAGCTAGAAGAGCCTTGCTCTGATACCAATTGTTGGTCCACAATAATGCTCAAATAGGCTAGAGGGGGGTGAATAGCCTATAATGCCAATTTAAAAACTTTTCTTTTGGATATACATAAAGCATAGTTTAGTTGGCAATTGCAATTTATCAAGTTGAGCATGTCTGTCGGTAGAAGCTATCGGTAGACTTGCTCTAAGCAGAAGTAACAACTCTGCCGATAAACTGCTTAGTCAAATCAAAAGCCTGATAAAAAGTTTGTATAGCGGAAGGTAAAGAGGCTATGATATGGAGAAGTCATAAGTGGTTATACACGAATATATGTTCAAAACAACAGCACACTTAAAACTTCTATCAAATGCAGGTTTTAGGAAATCAATTAGAGAATGACTTTTCTAAAGATAAATCATTTATAAAAAGCTCATAGATATATGGGGACTGAGAGATAAAGTATTAGTAAGAACATATGAATTTATTTAAAGATAAATTACATATTACATCAATCGAAATAGTCTATGTACAATGTCTGGCTTTGTCTTCCTAAGTCTCAATCCTTACTTAATTATCCATTCAAGGATCTTTAAGTTGCAAAGGACAATAGGAGACGAAACCGAGAAACTGTTATGAGAAGGAAGAGATTTTCAAGGTCGTTCAAATATAAAAATATATCTGAACGAGTGAGTGCGAAGCACTCGACCTTCTATGATGATTGATTATTGCATAATCAACAGCATTTGTATTGAAATACAAATCTGAAGATATGAATGCAATATTTGAAGACAACTCTTCATTTTCTTCAGATATTATCTAACGTCAATCTTCAGATCTTGATCTCTGTCTATTTAAGTATCTGATCAGTCTCTTCTCTTTTCCAAGCTTTTCTTCTTAGCAATCCACTGAGGGTGTTTTGCTAAGATCTGGATGAGTTCACTGCAATCTGTGTAGAAATCAGAGATACGTTGGTGAAGACGATCTCTTTGAAAATTTCTTTTCTTTGATGTTCTTGAGTAGATTGAGTTATTCATTGCTCACAGTGTATCGTTTGATGATCTTAGATGTCGTTTACACACTGTCACATTTATAATGAGCAAGAGAGAGGATTTATATAGACGAGGGTCAATATGATCGTTGAGAGATAAAAACTTGAAGTTTTCTATCCGTTGGAGATGTAGTGGTTGAAGACTATCGGATAGAGATCTTTGTCCATAAGATCTTTGACTGTTTGGAGCAGAGATTTAGTCCTGTAGATCTTTGGAATTTGTTATCTGTCAGACCATGTTGATAAGTCTCTGAAGAGTAGGTCTGATGTCTGTTGCACTGTCAGATGGTCTGTTCAATAAAGTAATTGCTTTTTGACGTTAACAGACTACTTGAGTGAGAGAAAGTCTTGTAAGTTTAAGTATGTCAGGCTTTTTAAGGCATGAACATATTTGTCTTGATTTGTGCAGCTTCTTGATTTTTCTCTGTAGCACGTGCAGATTTTAAAGTTTGCCGGTGGAATGCTTCGAGTCAGTGGAAACAAGTCTTCCGATTCAAGAGAATTGATGTCTACCGGTGCGAGCAGTTTAACTTGTAGCATGTCTGCCGGTGGTGAGTCTTAAGAATATTATGATCTTTATCACTGAAGGTTTTTGACATAGCTGCAGGTCTTCCGGTGCTAAGTACATCTGAAGTGCTGGTCTGTTTTAATCATCATGTAGGAAGGTAGGACTTGATCAGGTCACACCTAATCTAAGACCTATGTGATATCAAATAAGTTGCCACGCTAACCGGTACACAGACCTTTTAGCCACTCGTGATGACTCACTTGTAATGGGGGCAAGCAAATCAATATATATATAGAATATGCAAGGTGATAACTAAATCATCAAGAAGCATATTCCAACAATAACATTATTTGAGTTCCAACATTCGAATTTAACTCACATTTTGAGATTTCAGAATATGTAATTCAATTGAAATATTCACGAGTATGTATCGTTCAAATATAACTCAAAGTTTGAGATTTCAGAATATGTATTGTTCATTGATGTGATGTAATTAAAAAAAATTGTATCTTAATTTTTATATGACTATTTAATTGAAACCACAAAAAAAACATGTAAATCTTTCAATAACATAACTTATATATTATATTTCAATTTTCAATTAGATAAAGAATTAACAAAAAAAAAAGAAGAGAAATGTCACTCTAATTTGAACATGATATAAAACTTTCGATATTCTTACTTATTTGTAATGAACCATCGTAAAATGTATTTTTTTTGTTAGTTTATCGAGTTTTATCTTCTTTTCAGTTGTTTAGTGTGCATTCATATGATATTTACAAAATCTCATGCATATATCAATTCATTTGCAAATTGTCTGCTTCATACATTGAATAAGTTTCATACTGACACCATGTCATAAGTATGGACACAAAATCTAGTGAATTTAAACTAAGACGGACGCATACTAAAAAAACAAACAAAGTCAGGCTCATGAGTATTTTTTTTTATAAATATTATAGAACTGCATTTCAAGATCTATTAAAAACAATCGTAAGTATTTTTATTTACCTATTTTTTATTTATAATAATACTAAGCTATTCAATATTTTTGAATAAATACCATTTTTACGAATTATTTTTATATATTGATTTTGTTTGTAATTAGTTATATGTACATGGACTCTGTTTAACTTATGAATAACTTGCCTACAAATTTGATTTCTATTTTTGTGTAATATTTAATAGTTATATGACTTTGGTATGTAATTACTTATATGTCATTTATAAGTCATTTTCGAATTTAATTCTACAAATAAAAAAAGTAAACTCAATTGGAATAATTTCTGTCAACATCATTAAATGACGTTTCTCAAATTCAATTTTTTAAAAAAAATTGACATAAACATAATATAAGTGATTCCATTTTTGAAAAGTGAGTTTTGGTGGGAAATTTCTAAAAATTATCCACTTATGTTTTTATATATACTACAACACAATCGTGTAATGCACTGTTCAATATTGATATAACTAAAACAATATAAAATTTTAATGATAACCATATAACCTAATAATTATGAAAAATCACGAGTTCAATATGCATATAAAACAAATTATAGAAAATTATGTTAATAAAAACAATAACTTTTTTTAGCATATCTTTAAATTGATATTGAAATGACATGTCCTTAACCAAAACAATTTACTTTGTACAATAAAAATTAAAGTTAATCATAAAAAATTATAATCAAAGCACTCGTGCGATGCACGAAGCCTATATTCATATCAATAAAATAGTTAAAACTTTAGTGCTAATAAAATACACAAATGATTGCAACATAAAGATTATGAGTTCGATGTGTATAATTGAATATCATAATTTTGTAACATTAAAATTAAGATTATTTTGTTTGGCTCTCATGTATAAACAAATTAAAAATCTAAACGCATAAGCAAATTAATCAAAATAAAAAAATTTAATGAAAATCAAGAGTCTTTTGGTTTAAAAATGTTTTACATTTGGAGAAAAAATCAATTTATAAAATAAAAATATTAAGAATTTCAGTTCAATTCCAATTCTAATATTTTTTTTTTCTGGATATAAACAATAAAATTTACATTGAAACCCACAATTCTAATTCTAAACAATGGAATTGAGGTTTACTTTCTCTCATTCTCGACTCTGGAGTCTCAACAAAATTTAAATTCACTGATGTGTTTCCCGTATTAAAAAATGATATTAAAATATATACAAATAAATATATATATATAAACAAAAGTTACATTAGTGTTAAAAAAATTTGATAGCACATATAATATCAGACAAAAGGCAAATTGTTTGTCATATACTAACATGTTTTGTCATAAAACCTAAAAAACAACACTTTTCAAAATTGGTAATTTTTACAAAATAATTCAAGTATTATAGTTCAATTTAAAAATCAGACATAAAGAAAAAATAATTAAAATAATATATAACCAAGGAAAATAAAATGTAGGAGATGAGTCAAGGAAAATGAAATAAAAATTCAAAGACATCAGAAAATTTGGTTTAAACCGTGCTATGGATAGCTTTTAGACCGTGACCCGATAAACACTCATAAAACTATGTTGTTTTAGTTGATGTATATAAACGAAAAGAAAACACTTTTATCATAGTTTCATCACACATTGTAATTTTTTTTACGCATTTTTTGTAGCGATGGTCAATCCCAAGATTACTACCTAAAGAAAGTCTGACAACGGAAGCTATGACCACCAACTTACCGGAAACTTGTTGGTATGTTTATGTTTCCAAAAATATTTCAAAAACTCTGTTTAACTTCAAAACTCGTTTATTAATTTTAATTCGTGATTTAGTTCAACCAACAAACAAATTCGATCTGAATGTTGATTAATTTCATCATTAGTAATTTTTTTATATCTGAATTTTTTTAACATATATAAGTAACTAAAAAATAAGAAATTATCGGGTTTCCATTTTTTTTACATGTAGCTAGCTGTCTCAAAAAATTAGTCCTATCTCGATTTATAGATTTTTTTTTACAATAATAACTTTGGTTATGATGAAATAAATAAAAAAATGTCAGATCTTGGTATTGTTATTAATTGATTGTCAGTGAATTAGTTTATTTCAAAGTGTGTGTATATGATTTAATTTCAAAATAGTTGTTTTATTCCATCTTTATTTTTTTTAGCCTGGATATTGACGTAAAGAAATTGACAAAAAAAAACTTGATTTTGTTATCTTTCATATTTCTACTATGCATATTTTTTTCTTAATATACTAAAAAAGAATGTGAAGTGGTTTGGAATCATTTATCTAATCAACCATAATAATGACATTTTCTATTTTCAATTTTTAATGCAAAAATTGAGTTATATACAAATTAGAAGTATTTCTAAATTTGGAAAGTCACTTTTGGCGAGAACTTTCCAAAACTTGTTCATCTCCTTTTATATATGTATAGATAATGATTTTAAAATTTTTTTAACAAAAAGACTTCAACTATTATTATCAAGTTAGATGTTAGTTTTAAAAGTTTTAAAATCAAATATTTTTACTATTATTACCAATACCGAATATGTATCTCACATTAGTTAGAAACTTATGTTAATTTTAAAAATATTTAGGCAAAAAAAAACGTTTAATATTAGAAACAACAGAAAACAATATTATAACTATAAAAAAATTTAACGATTAAATTATAATGTCTAAAAATTATAATATTATTATTATAAAAAAATGTATCTTACATTATATCATGTAAAACACGAACTAAATAACTAATTTGAAAAGAATGTTTAAAGGGTAATGTTAGGGACACTCTAATAGCACTTAATTTTGGGTACCAAATGATGTGGCATCTTATGTGTCATATTTTTAACATAACTTTTTAACTTATAGTGGAGCCCATAAAATGTCAAATAAGATGACACATTAGAAACCACATCATTTGGTGCACAAATTTAAATGATTATTGAGTGGCTCCAGCATTATTGATGTTTAAAATCTGTTAATTTGTCATTGAGCGAGCTGCACGAATGCTAGTGGTAGCACGGGACTGGGACGACAACGACACACGCTAACTTGCTGCTCCCACAGGTCCCCGCACCCATGGCGACGCCAAAATCAGGCCTCTTCCTTGAATTTGATTTCTTCACTTACTTATGTGACACGTACGCACTCAACTGTTTAATTCGGTAAGTCTACATGGCATTTTCACATTTTGTATGCTACTCTTTGGAGTTTGCTCCTGCTTAATAGAGTGCTTAATACGGAGTATAAAATAAAATGATGTATTACTTTATTTGTTTTACATAAATAGTCTATTATATTATTTTAAAATATTTTATTTTAACAGTTTATTTTTAAAAATTATGTTTACAGTTTATATAACATTTCATCTTTATTATCTATTTGTATTATAAGTATATTATTTGTATTTAAGTGCTTGTTTGCTGGAGCGTTTTGACCAAAATGTTGGTAAAAAACGTAGCGTTTTCTCTTTAAAAACGTTTTAAAACGTAGCGTTTTAAAAATGTGTAGCGTTTTAAAACGATCTAATTTGGAGCGTTTTAAAAATGTGTTGCGTTTACAACTATTTTGTTTATAAAATTAGCGTTTTGAATTAGTTTTCTAAACATGTTTACAAGAAAAAAAATTACATTTTGAAAATGTTGCATTTTAAAAACGCTGCGTTTAAAAAAAGTTGTGTTTTCAAAACGCTGCACCAGATGAGGCCTAAATATTTTTATAATTATGATTAACTTAAATGGCATTAGTATATCCTTTTAATAAATATATTTTTTAAAATATAAACTCTTTGCGTGGAGCAAAATACATTAATATATCCCCCTTAATAAATATATTTTTTCAATGAAGACTTTTTGAGTAGAACGGAGAACTACATATTGTTGTATACCCTAGTAACTTCAAAGTATTGAAGTAGTTTATTTCATGCTATTCATAAAATGCATCATATACTTTTATATATTACTCCATCCGTCCTTAAATTATCGTCCTCCTTTCCTTTTTCGTCCGTCCCAAAATAATTGTCCACTTTGAAGCTTACCTTTTTAGAACATCATTTTTACCACTTTATCCTTACTTTTTCACTCTACTTTAATTATGGGCTACATACATATTGGCTTTTAAGGAAACTACACATTAAACCAATATAAATAATCAAGTCAATTATTTTTTCTTAAACTGTGCGCCGGATCAACTAGGACGATTAATTAGGGACGGAGGGAATACTAATGATAACGAAATATATAAACCCTAATTGATATTTATAATTTTCTCTCTGTATAATGATATAGAACACATCTATATATTTTGGTATAAATTTATTAATTTTTACGTTTGATACATGTCATGTCTTGACGTGACTTCTACGTGAACATTACATTACATGTTAAATGTGCCTACTAAAATAGGATAATTTTTTAATTTCATAAAAAAATAAACACTCATTTAGAAATTAATACTTTTTTTTTTTTGTTATTTTTATCATTTTAATAATCTGCCACCTCTTGTGGCAATCCAAAAAAGAATATTAACTAACCCTCACGAATGACCGTCGCCACGACAATGAGAGTGCATATTTATTTATTTAAGTTACTAGTTTATTCTCGTGCAATACATGGTTTGAATAATATTTTTATTTATAAAAGCTATTTATAATAAAATATTTTTTTAACTTGTTACAAGTAATTAAAATTTTAAATTAGAATACTTTGAATAAAACAAAAATAATATAAATATTGTAATTGATCAATGAATGGGTAATTGAAATATTTGCGTAAGAATTAATTAATAATTGATATATATTTAATTATTAATTTTCTGGTGAAGTAATTAATAAGAATTAAACAAAATATTTTCTTATTTTACAGAAAGTTGACAAGTTATTTTTGTTCATAAATCTCTATCATAGAGTTGCTCGTAAAACTATATCCTAAATCTGCTTTATTTTATCAAATTAGTTTTAAGATTTTTATCTTATCTAATTATATTTATGATTTTTATCTAATTAGATTTAAGATTTTTATCCTAAACTAATCAATTTTGGAAAAAGAATTTTTTTTTATCATTTCGAAGGTGACACGTGGCAGCACATAATCTTTTTAAAACTTTTAGTTTTGCACATAAAGTCTTCACGTGGCAGCAGTGACTTTTGTTTTAGTAATAGTTAATAGATAGTTTTACAGTTTGTAATAACAAATGACGATCTAAAATAGATTATGATTGATACGAGACATGTTTCATGCACCGCTTATGTAGAAAAAGAATCTACACCCTCGGTGTATAAAAAATTTACTCAAAAATATCAAAGCTGAGACCTTAGGTGTTGCGATGTCTCAACTCGACCACTGGGTCACCCCTTAGGGTTATAAATATTTACTTATGAAGAATATAAACATTTATTTACTATTTACATCATCAATTAGAATATTTATATTATTTTTGTTTTATTCAAAGTTTTCTAATTTAAAATGAAGAATAAGTTAAAAAGTTATGTTAACAATATGATATATAAAATGCCTCATTATTTGATACCCAAAATTGAATACTATTAGAGGAAAAGGGGGGACGGTTATTCTATTTCTACCCACAACGTCATTCCCATTTCCCAACGGTGATGCTTCAATCGAATTAATTTTATTTCTTTTTTGATGTATTTTTTATATCTGACACTAATTATCACCCACAATATTAAATTATTAATTATTAATTATTAACCATTATTAATTATTAAGCATCTCACCGCCCCAAAAATAATTGTACCTAGTTAGAGCCAACCATTGGAACAGGTCGCTAAACTTTTTGCTCACTGCTTATTAAACCACTGACTCAATTCAATATATTAATTCGTGTTGTTATTAAAATATACAATAAACTATAATTTGGGACCGCGAAGCTCAAGCAATTTTGATTCTTTTGTCATAATAATAATTTCATTTTATCTTTTATCCAAGATCAAGTATTTTAAGCTTAATATGATAATCTGTAATCTTGCAATTTAGTTAAATCTAACTTTTGATGTTTAGTCCTTTTCTCCAGAGTTAGAGACATTTTAAGGTAAAAACTTAGGCTAAACGGTTTTACGGTTATTTTTTATAAGACGGCTTTTCCTTACCTAATCTATCATGTATTGATGAATTAAGCCGTGAGAGAGTTAACTCCGTCTTACGAGTTTAACAGGAGACTTACTCCACTTTAAAATGGAGAATACATTTTTTTTTTTTAATAGAAACCATATCTTCTCACTTAAGTTCAGGCTTAAACCTTCCTTCTTGATAAATATTGTTCATAGAGTTATGAAATTTGATAACCTAACCAAAAAGCCTAATAACTAAAAGATGTATTAATGTCTTTGAAATTTGTCATATTTACAAAAATACTTATCACAACAATTACTATATTAACGACATAAATAAAGGTGAAAATGAAAGATCATTAAAAGGTCGATCAAGTTTTAGGACCCAAGACAAACACGGAAAATGAGGCCCCCATTATGTACAAAGGAAGATAATATTTAAATATGTGTGTTAACCGTGTGTGTGTGTGTAACTATAAAGCAAACCATATAAGTTCAATAAAATTTATATCCAATCTATACAATAATAACGTATTTTACCAAAACATTTTTATGAAATTAAAAATATATTTGTTGTTTTTAATTCCTATTGTTATTAGAGAGATTAAAGAAGAAAGCTCAAACTGCCAAATAGAAACTAAAAAAAAGGAATATAGATAGATCATGCACTAGAATTCCGATATTAAGATCATCTCCAATAAGCACTTCAAATCTTCAAATTTGAAGTGTTTGTCCACTATTTACAACTCCAACAAGCCCTTCATCTCTGCTTCAAATTTGAAGTGTTTCTCCCAGTCCTTCAAATTTAGAGTGTGACTATTCACAACTTCATCTTCCCTCTCTTATTATTATTATTTTTTTGTTTAAGTAGTTATTTTGTATTTTATGTTTTTATTATTAGTGTTGGTTTAGTTGTTTAGTTTAAATACTATTTTGATGTTTTTGGTTTAAATAACACAAAAAATTAATTCAATTATTTTTATTTTTATTGTAAGTTATTAGATATATATTATATTAAAATTATTTATAATAAAGTTTATTAATATTTGAAAGGATGAAACCGTGGAAATCAGCCTCGACATTGTTACGGGTCCCACGCATAATAAAAACCGTTAGCAGGTTCAGAAAGGCAACCGAACCAGTATGAGCTTGTCGAAAAAGACCTCAACAAGGTAGCCGAGCTAGTGCGAGCACGTCGAAAACACCTCATAAAGCGATTGAGCTAAAGTAAGGAGCGAACGAGATCCATGACCTTCAAATCCCTCGGCCTCGGCAACAGGAGTCTACTGCACTCAGATCACTTGGCCTCGACAAACGGTCAATAATCACCAGGCCTGACAAGAAGCTTCCCAAGGCTCGGTGAAACCGCCGCACGCAACCATCAACTCCCTAACAGCGGTCAGTACTCCACTCATTCCTGATAAAGTCTACAACGCATTTAATGCCAGTCGCAACCTGTTCTCCAACGAGAAGCCACCACCTTACCAGGTAAATCAGGTATAAATAGGGGACATTCATTATTGTTAAAGACAAGTGATTTTTCAGATATCCAAACCCTCTTATCGGACCAATTATTATTACGGTTCATTTATTACTCATTCTACCGGATAACCTTACTCTCACACCTGGAGGGTTCTAGTCGGGCTACCTCGACTCCTTAACGACGTTTTCTTATTTGTCTTGTGCAGGTAACCAGATAAGGACGAACGAACGAAGACCAAACCACCTCTGTTCCACACGTGGACAACAAGACAAAGTCACCACGAAAATTGCGTGATCAATATTAAACATTAATAAAAAAACAAAAATTACATTACATATGTCTATTTAGTTGTTTATAATATTAAAATTATTTATAATAAAGTTTATAAAATTATTTTCATATGTCTATTTATGTTTGATTTTAGTTGTATTTTCATATGTCTATTTAGTTGTTTATTTCAGTTATTTTAATGTTTGTATTTTAATATTTATTAATGTCTTGCGATTAATTATTAATTTTAATATGTTTGTATTTTAGTCTGAATTAAATTCATGCATTTAATTATTATTTTTAATGAATAATATTTAATTTAATTTAATATTAAATCAATAAATAATATATTTGTTTTGCTAAAATACATTAATACAAATTAAATGAAATAAAACATATACTTGGAATACAAATTAAATGAAATAATGAAGAATATACTTGGAATATTATTTTAAAAGTAAATTTTTAAGTATAACTGTTGGAGATAGTAGAAAAAAATTGGTGCATAAATTGTATCAGTTTAAAGATTTTGTGTAATTTTAACTTTAAACTGTTGGAGATGGTCTAAGAATTAGAGAGAGAGAGAGAGATTTATGGGGAAAAAGAATCAAGGAATTTCATGCTAGAGAAATTTTCATAATTTTTTCTTTTTTTAGAAAAATGTTAAAATGGAATAGTGAAGAGTTTTATGAGGGGGTAAGTTAAAATGAAAAAGAAATCATAAATGGAAAATAGAAAATGCTGATGATATTTTCCAACAAGGAAAGAGAAATAAATGAAGGCGGCAATGTACATGCGATGCGATGCCGAGAGAACTAAACTCACCTTTGAATTCTTAATCGTCAATTCGTCATCCTAAATTCCTAAATTCCTAATTCCGATGATGACATCGAGTTCGACTCGCGGATAAAATAAGTTGACTCGTTCGCACGCACTTTATCTTAACCCACAATAAATAATGAGGAGAAAAATGAAATATAGAAATGCTTGCGACTGAGGATGGTAAAGCTTCCTCCTCCCTCTGTTCTGATAAAGCGTTAAAGCACTCCGCCCCCATTCCCTGTACGCTATAATTCCCTTTCTCACTCACAACTCACAACACAAACACTGCGTCTCAACAACGATGCCTACGCACGATGAATATGAGCAACGGTTACTGGACTCCGACGAGTTCGAGACGGCGTACGATCCCACAGAGAAAGTCCACATCGTCGGAGTTGACGAACCCGACGACGATTACACCAGAACACCGCCGTTCTCATGGCGAAAGCTCTGGCTCTTCACTGGACCCGGCTTCTTAATGAGCATCGCGTTCCTCGATCCGGGCAACCTAGAGGGGGATCTCCAGGCGGGTGCGATTGCCGGGTACTCGTTGCTGTGGCTTCTGTTGTGGGCTACGGCTATGGGGCTTCTGGTTCAGTTGCTGTCGGCTCGGCTCGGCGTGGCTACTGGAAGACACTTGGCGGAGCTGTGTAGGGATGAGTACCCGAAATGGGCCCGGCTTCTGTTGTGGATCATGGCTGAGCTTGCTTTAATTGGGTCGGATATTCAGGAAGTAATTGGGAGTGCAATTGCAATTAAAATTATCAGTAATGGCCTTTTGCCCCTCTGGGCTGGTGTCCTTATTACTGCCTGTGATTGGTAAATTATCTCCTTGGTCTGTTTTTGTCTTCATTTTCTGTTTGAATCATACATTTAACTCCATGGTTATTGATTAATTTTCTTTTTTCTTTTGGATTAAAACCCTAGTTAGTTATAACATTAGACTTGTAAAGTGACGTTTAACGCTTAATTTCTTCGCTCATAGTTGCCTACCATGACAACTCACAGACTAAACAGTACCAATCGCATGCTTAGCACATTCGATTTATTGAAATCACTAACATTTTCCTTTCTGAAGTTTGGGTGATGTTGTAATTTATTTTCCCCTTTTTTTTTAATCTTTTTTTCTCTCTCTAATATCTGATGAAACACTATCATTTCTACTGTAATTTGAGATATGTTAAGAAAGAATGGAAATTAAAAGTTAAATATAAACTTATGACTTTATGAGGTTAATTAAATTTGTGTACAGCTCAAACCTCCAAATGGTATGGTGTTTTAATTTTCCACCTACTCTTAGAAAATAAACAGAGCTTACCTGAGATTGTATTTTTTTTTCATCCGACTTATTTGTGTTGTCCATTACAGCTTCATCTTTTTGTTTCTTGAGAATTATGGGGTGAGGAAACTGGAGGCACTTTTTGCTGTTCTCATTGCAACGATGGCGGTTTCATTTGCATGGATGTTTGGTGAGACGAAGCCCAATGGCAAAGAACTTCTTCTTGGTAAGGAGCTTCTATAGTCTGTATCATATCTACAACAGCTCCACTTCAGTGATAGACATGTGACTTGTTTATTTCATTTTGCAGGTGTCCTGGTGCCAAAACTAAGCTCCAATACAATACAGCAAGCAGTTGGAGTTGTGGGTTGCATTATAATGCCTCACAATGTATTTTTACATTCTGCCCTTGTCCAGTCAAGAGAGGTTGATCCCCAAAAACCTGGACGTGTCCGAGAAGCTCTCAGATACTACTCAATAGAGTCAACCGCTGCCTTGGCAGTTTCATTCATGATTAATCTATTTGTTATGACAGTTTTTGCTAAAGCTTTTTATGGTACCGAGCAAGCCAATAACATTGGCCTTGGAAATGCTGGTCAATTTTTGGAAGAAAAATTTGGTGGAGGACTAGTGCCAATTCTCTATATTTGGGCTATTGGGCTTTTAGCAGCAGGACAAAGCAGTACCATCACTGGGACTTATGCTGGTCAGTTCATTATGGGAGGTTTTCTGAACTTGCCGTTGAAGAAATGGTTGAGGGCGTTGATAACCAGAAGTTGTGCTATCGTTCCAACTTTGGTAGTTGCACTTGCTTTTGATACTTCTGAGGACAGTTTAGATGTTCTTAACGAATGGCTTAATGTGCTTCAGTCGGTTCAGATCCCGTTTGCACTTATTCCTCTTCTATGTTTGGTTTCCAAAGAAAATCTCATGGGTGTTTTCAAAATTGGACCTGTTCTCAAGGTATGTGGTTTTCTACTCTGTGCACCTTTCTTGTTTAATCGTCAATTTGTGTGATTCACTCATACATAATTATGTTTTCAGTAAATTCACGCATAGCTCTTCTAAGAATCTTGTTGCCCTCACTAATTGTCAACATTTTTGAGGTCTCCTCCCCTTGAACAGCTTCACATTCCATTTTAATTTGTCCTAGAAAAATAGTCACCTGTCAAAATTTATGCTATAAATTTCCATTGTTCTTCTAAGTTTATCCCTACTTCCACTAAAAATGGTGCTCTTACTTTTCATGTGAATAATGTGTAGCTTTAGTGCAATTTAAAAGGTATATGTGGAAATGAAAAAAATATTACTCCCTCCATTCCGCCCAATGAGTCCTACTTCCTATTTTTGGGCATTCCATTTAAAGAGGTTTGTTTCATAATCTAAGCATTTAAAATTTATACGAGTTTCCAAATTTTTCTTTATTATATTAAAATTAAAATTTGCAAAATTAAATTTCTTAAACGATCCTTGAACAAAGGATTTCATGAGATATTGTTTACATCCTTGAAATGATTGACTTTTATACATTGGGAGTATTGAAAATAGTTCGACTTTCAAATTAGGACTTCTAGTTCATAGCTGGAATCATCAACTTGATTCAAATATCAAACCTAAAATATCTTTATCCATAAGGATTTTTTTGTATGTTGCTTCATTCCTGGTGTGGTGGAAGGATGGTCAAATTTGTTCTACTACTTCATTCATTCTTTAGCTGACATTGCAGGACAAGATATAGTTTCATGTCATGGTTCCATTACTTTTCATTGATCTGCGGCCACTTTTTATCACTGAATGATTTAAAGAGTTTGTAGAGAAAATATAATAAGATGTCCTCTTTCCATCTCTAGTGTGGGTTGTTTTGCTTGATTTCACTTGAGTCATTATTTGAAATATGATGATATGATGAACTCACATTGTCTTTTGTTATAATTGTGTGTTTGCAGACAATCTCATGGCTTGTGGCAGCGCTTGTTATCGTGATCAACGGTTATCTATTGGTACAATTCTTTTCTGATGAAGTGAGCGGAGTGGTGCTTTCTTCAGTGGTATTCACTTTCACTGCTGCATATGTTGGGTTCATAGTATACCTTGTTTCACGGAACATCACATTTTCTATATTTGGCTTCTGCAAACCAAAAAGTTTGGAAACTTAAAACAGCATTCTGGTCAAATGCTCAAACCCGCTTAGACACCGATACTTTGATTGTACAAGGGTGTCTGCAAAGTCAGCATGATTGACTATTCACTGCCGGGAATGAAATGACCGCTAAAAGTTTCTCTGTCAATATCTAGTCATTGTATAAGGAAGACAGAGGGAGATAGAGATAAGAGAGAAGGCTAGCCAAATTTGCTATACTGACAAGATTTTACTTGGGCTATGTTATCCAGACCAATGTATGTATCTATCAGAATGTTATATGTGCTCTTATTTTTAGGTAGAAGTATGTAACTATGTGTACCTGTGAAAGTTTGCCATGTAACCACTTCCTATGGGAAACGGCATTCCGTAACTGTATGCCTCTCCGGCTTCAGCTATTTTAGCATATGAATCATAAGAAATCCTTGAGAACACTCTCATCCATTCTACCTGATTAATAATGTAATAATACTTTTAGGTTGTGTGATTGATTTTATAGTTAGTGAGCAAGTTTGAAGCTGGTTCGAAGAAGACCATATTTGCTAAGTGTAAACGTCTGATCCTGAAACAGTACATAGCAGATTGTGGTACTTTGTGGGAGTAGAGAATTATTTAGCATGACTTTTTGCAGGAAAAAAATTTGCCTTCCTGGGACTGTGAGTGGAACATGTGAACAACTTTGGTTTCAATTGGCAGTTGTTTTTGTGGTTCAGTTTGCAGGGGTTCTTCCATGGGTTGGAGAAGATTGACCTAGATTGAATCTTTAATTCTCCAGTAATGCTTCTTTCTCTGATATATGCTGTCCATCTTTTCTGGGTTTGATTTCAAATGTCTGGATGCCTTAACACAAGGCGGCTTTAATGTCGTCACAGACTTTAGTGGCAACAGTTGACCACAGAAACTCCCCTTGATGATGTAAAGGGAGGGGGGACTAACAGAGCAGAGACAATGCGACTTATAATAGCATCTGTAAATGCATAAAATTAAGCTTGATATGCAACTCAAAAAATCCAAAATGTGAAACAGACCGACTTCTCCAAAGAAAGTGATGGATTCTTTAATCTCATAAGCTGATCTAACCAGTCACCAAGTCATTGACCTACTTTCCTCAACCCTCATGGATTTCACATTTCAGTGGGCTGGGCATCTTTAAAAAAGAGAATTCGATAGCAGAAAATTCTGCTTTACTTGCTTTGCTATGTGTTTTTCCTTCTCTTTAGTCTTAACCTTTTTGTATTTGTCGGTATGGGTAAGGCCGTTTTATTCAGCCATTTTCCACACGTTTTAACTTATTTTACCTCTCTTGTGGTTGCTTGCCATTTACTTATATAGTTGTAAGAGCAACACGTAAAGCTACCAACAAGACACCTTAATGACTTGTCAGTTGCCATTGTGACGAAGGAACCAAGTAAAGGATAAATTAGGGATGCAAGTTATTATTGTTGGCCTTTCGGAAGTCCTCAACTGAAAATCAAAATACTCGAGGAAAAGATCGTATCCCTATTGCCTCTAATTTTTGTGCCTTGAACAAATAAAATACTTGGTTCATCGTACTTTAACAATTTTGTGCGTCCGACGGAGAGATAACAAAAAATAGGCAATATCTTTTAAATGAGTTGTTAAGAATGGAATGACTCATTTCACCAAGCTATACCAAGTTTCTCGGAGCGGAAGACGACTAGTTTCGTAGGTTGTGTTTCGAAGGTGAGTGCGGTACGGAGTTTTGGGCTTAATGCATTAAAGCAATCGCTTCTGGCTCTAGTAAGGGGATCGCGTCTAGTAAGACGGTTGCGTCACTTGGTGAAGCGACCACGTCTTAGTTCGGAGGAAACTCTTGAAGTGAATCGATCGCGTGCGGCAAGTCACAATATATATATATATATAAAGTTGGTGAGGAGAATTGAGGATGTGACATCTCACCTCTTTTTGTTAAAGTTGTATTCTCAATCATATGACTTTTGATTGTTTGGATCTAATAACTATCTTTAATAATAATTGATACTTCATATGATAAAGGGTATTTAAGATATATTTATATATAACAAAACAAGGTTTTACCTAAAGGCTTTTTCATTGGAAGAATTGCTGAGAACATTAGCTAATGGACGTGGATGAAGGGGAAAGGACAGCAGCAAGCGAAAGGTTTTTTTCTCTCCCCTTCTCGCCTCCCTCTCGCAAGCTTCCTCAAATGCATTTCTTCTCTTTTACCCTTGTCCCCAAATCCCCTCCTCTTTCTCATCTAATCGCATCTTCCCTTTCCCATCTCCTTGCCTCCGTTCGAGCTGGCAATTAACTGTTGGGAAAAGGATTGTGGATCTACAAAACCCACTCTTTTGATTTCTCTCTCCATTTTCTTCCCTCTTTCGCTATGTTCAAAATAGAGCCCTAGCCTCAAAGGCGGAGCTCAAGCTGCAAAACAATGACAACAACCCCTCCGTTGCCATCAAAGCAGGTGAGTTTATATATACATCACCCCTTCATACTTTTTTAATTATTGGAAATTTACATCAATCCGTAAGAATTCTCTCTCTTCACCTCTCTAAAATCAGTGTATTGGTTTGTTTTCATGCATATTAATTTTTAAGGAGTAAAATTGCACATACCTCTCTCTCCCTCCAAATGTACTGGAGTATTACTAATATTAGCATATCTTAGAATTTCTTAATTGTATAAATTAAACAGTGCAGCCAATGGATCGATTTTATTTTTAGTTTTTTGAGTAGTTAGTATTAATTATCAAGTGAGTACCAAAATTTTTATGGGGCTATTATTAGAGAATAATATCTTTTTATTATTCTTGTTTATTTGTAATTAGTAATTAGTGGTAATTTCTTTATAGAGTTCTTTCCTTATTATTTTCCTTCCTTGTATAGGTTTTTTATACCCTACTCCAAGTGTAACCCTAATTGTAACTCTCCCTATTTATAGGTGATTCAATCAAAAGAATATGCCGTTATTCCTAAACTTTTGTTATTTTCTACATGGTATCAGAGTTTTGCTCCTAAAACCTTCTTCCTCTTCCTCTAGTCGCCGCCCTAACCACCCTCTACAATGGCTAACGGAAATCACTCTTTCACCGTTAAAAACCCTTTTGATCCCACTCAAACCTTCGACCTCATCAACATCTCCCACCACAACATCACCAAACTCACTTCCACTAATTACATAGCTTGGAAACTCCAAGTTGAGGCCACTCTCATTGGCTATGATCTCTACAAGTTTGTAGACGGATCACACCCATGCCCGCCTCCCACTGTCCTTACCAAGGATGCCCAATCATCCAAGGACGTCCCCACCCCAAACCCTCATTACCAGCCATGGATTCGCCAAGACAAACTCCTATTTGGGGCTCTTGTTGGCTTCCTGTCTGCTCCCCTGGTTCCTCTAATCCAACAGGCCGCCACTGCTCGTGAGGCCTGTGACATCCTGGCTCATACCTATGCTCGCCCAACTCGCGGTCACATCAAGCAGATCAAAGATTACCACAAGGAGCAACCAAGGGAACTCAATTGATCTCCGACTACATATAGTCTGTCAAAAGTCGGGCTGATGAACTCGCGGCTTTGGCCAAACCGCTTGACCACGAGGACCTCATTGAGATCCTCCTCGGTGGGTTGGATGATGACTTTGTTAGTCCCAAAGGGCACAATAATAAGCTAGAAGGGGGGGTTGAATAGCTTATTATACACTTAAAACTTTTTGTATTAATTCTTAAAACAAGCACTTGCAATCTATTGAAAAGATTGAAGTAGCGGAAGTCTTGTAAGGAAGACAGTTCAAGTCTGTGAAGCACTACCGGTAGACTTAGCTGAATACTCAAGTCTGTTGTATGAAGTGATAAGTAAATTGATAAAGCAATTTAAAGCAGTAAGCAACAATAATGTAAGAACACAAGTATTTTGAGATGGTTCGTACTATAAAAAGTGTTACGTCTACCACCAAGGTAGTCAACCTTGGATTTAAATATGCACTATATTTTCCACTAGTTCTATTACAAAGAGGTCCAATGGATCGTGTACAAAATATTTGACTTGTGTTTGGGGGTTGGGTATTGAATATTTGGACAAACATAATATTCAATGGTGCAGAAGAATAGTTAAAGGAACAATAATAAGAAGCAAAAGATAAAGTGTTAATGCAAATCTTCTTGTTGTTGTTGAGGACTTCTTGATCAGTTTACGATCTCTTGAATGCATTGAGTATATAAGACTTGAAGTTGTTAGAGAATTTCAGAGCATTATTTTCTTCGGTCTTTAATGGCAGTATTTATAGCTGGAGCATTCTTGAGACCGTTTGGAGAAGACGAAGTGTAACAGCTATATTAGGTTGAATGCATTAAATGCATGGGGCTGACTTGTGGATTTCGTCTTCTCTGATGTTGAGCAGGGAGTGGTGCAGAGTTGTTGCAGCAACAGGGTAGGTGAGTAATCAGAGTTACAGACCTGCAATAGTTGGTACAGACTGTAAGTGTCAGTCTGTTCACCTGCTTTGTCACTGTTCAGAAGGCGACAATCTTTTTACTTTTCGGAAAGCTGATCAAGCATATCTGAGAAGTCATGATAGGATTGGTTTAATCCAAATTCAAACTGATAAAGTTCGAATTTAATTAATCCACTAAATGTTTGATTACTTGGACACATCATGCTTGAGTAGGAGCAGACAAGGTCTGCCACTGGATGCTGAATGAGGTCTTCTGGTGAAGCTTTGCTGAAGTCTTCCGCTGAACCTGTGAAGCCTATAAAAACTATTCTATGGCAAAGTTCTATACGCAGTTGCCACGCTAATTGATACGCAGTCCAATTAGCCACTAAGTATATAACCTAATGTAATGTATGAACATATGTAAATCAAAATACAAATGAGAAACAACAACCGTCACATAGTGGATGTAGTTGAAGGATGTGATACCCCCATCTCCTTCGATGAGCTTCATGAAAAACTCATCAACCGCGAGCTGTTCTTGAAGCAATCTCAGCCCGCGTCCTTCTCCCATCCGGTCACTGCCAATCCTGCTACTCTGAGGAACAACAACTCGCATGCTCGGACCTCTTCTTCGCATGCTTGCCAGGCTTCCTCTCAACCTCGACATCCTTTACAGCAGGCTCCAGCATCAGCTCCTCGGCAACAACGTCCATATCTTGGTAAGTGTCAAGGCTGCCGTCAACAAGGTCACACGGTTGCTCGCTGTTCGATCTACTAGCTAGTTGCCACCAACACCCAAGCTACTACTTTATCCTCGGCAAGTGGCTGGACACCTCGGACCAATCTAGCGACCTCTACGGACACTGGGACTCCGGGCTGGCTTCTTGACAATGGTGCTTCTCATCGTGTTACTAGCGACCTTGGAAATCTCCACCTTTACACCTCCTACACGGGCACAGATGACATGGTTATTGGTGATGGTACCGGGCTTCCTATCTCCAAAACTGGTTTCTCTTCCCTTCATACACCATCACACACTTTTGCCTTGCATAATATTCTCTTTGTTCCTAACATGAAAAAAAACCTTATTTCCATATCTCAATTTTGTCTCTCTAATCATACTTCTATTGAGTTCTTACCAACTTCTTTTCATGTGAAGGATCTACGGACATGGAGCATTCTGCTGACCGGACAATCTAAAGATGGTGTGTATGTGTTGAATCTTGCATTGAATTAAAATTTGCTTAAAATCATTCCACTTGTTGTCAGCCAAAAGCTTTAAGTTATTTTGGTCAGCTTAAAATTCTTTGGCAGTTACTTGTTCAACTGACCATAACGTTTTTAAGTGTCAGCTAGTTTTCCTCATTTGCTTGAACATGCTGGTACTGACACTTTCTCATTTTGTGCTTTTGGTAGATATTCTGTTAGATAATCTCTCCAACAGGATCTTTGTGATCTTGTGAAGATACGTATGCTCTGCCAAACACATTTTCAAATTCAAATGTGTTCCTAACGGGTTACTCTTGAAGTTCATCTATAAATACCCACTGGAAGCATTTTTGGAGACATAGAAGTCTGAAGCAGTCTAACCTAAAAAGAAATTCTCTCTGTGCCTTAGTCTTCTTAAAACTTTAGCTAGATAATCTCCCTTGAATATTTCTTTCTAGTTATTGTTTAAGCAAACATTGAGTGATCCATTTCATATAATTTTGAAATCAGTCAGTTTGTCTCACGAGTTTGATTGTTATTCAATCTTACTCCATCAAACACTGGTCTTTTGTTGTACACTGATCCATTAGAGATCAATTAGATTTTTAATAAAATTAGTGCACTTCAAAAATCCAAGTCTGACCAACTTGGTAGTGGACGTAGCAGTTTTACTGTGAACCACTTCAATTGATTTGTCGGCTTATTATCTATATATTTCAGAATCGACCTAACACTTAAAAAGTTTTCAACTGATTAAGTGTCAGCCAGTTACTAATATAATTGTTTACTTAGTTGTTCTAGTAAATTGTTCTTCAGTTTCTTCTTTGTATCCAGTGATCTATCTTAAAAGCAAATTTCTTTGAAAACAGTTGTGTCAGCCAGCTGACCAACTTCCTTCAGCTTGAGTTATTTTAAAAGCTTCAATCAGCTGACCAATATCAGCTGACTAACAAAAACCAATTTTTCACTGCCAACTTATAAAAGTTTTACAAGCCAACCCTTAAAGTTTTAAAAGGCTATTCACCCCCCCCCCATCTAGCCTTATCTGTTGCCAACTAGACTTACAATATGAATGGCCGACCACAACTCCTCCTGCTCGCCCTTCTGCTCGTGTAGGTTCTAAAGTCTCTCATCATGACTGGCATCATCGGCTTGGTCATCCCTCTAAACCCATCCACCGTCAGATTCTATCTAGTTTAGGCGTTGCGTTAGACACTACTTGCATCAAACAAAAACATTGTAATGATTGTTTATGCAATAAAAGTCACAAAATTCCTTTTTCGCAATCTACTTTAGTGTCTTCTTTCCCGCTCGAAATTATTTACTCTTATGTCTGGACTTCTCCCATTCCGTCTGCTGATGGTTTTAAATACTATGTCATATTTGTTAATCACTACACTCACTACATATGGTTCTACCCGCTCAGACGAAAGTCTGAGGTCGCCACCATCTTTCCTCGCTTCAAAGCCCTGGTCGAAAATTATTTTAAAAGCAACATTGTCACTCTTTACTCGGACAATGGTGGCGAGTACATAGGACTTGCCCGCGACACTGGCTTGGCCACTTTCTTGTCCGCTCATGGCATCTTTTATCTCACCACACCTCCTCACACCCCGGAACACAATGGGTTCTCGGAACGTCGTCATCGACACATTGTTGAGACCGGTCTTTCTCTCCTCTCTCATGCATCTCTTCCACTGTCCTTCTGGTTGTTTGCCTTCCAAACCGCCACTTACCTCATAAATCGTCTACCAACACCCACCCTAGATCATCTATCTCCCTACCACGAACTGTTTGGCTCTCCACCCAACTACTCCAAACTCCGTGCCTTTGGTTGCCTTTGTTACCCTTGGCTTCGCCCCTACTCCACCCATAAACCGCCGCGCTGCTCCACCCCACGTGTCTTCCTGGCCACTTCTCTCACTCAGAGTGCCTATCTGTGTTACGATCCGAGCAACACCAAGCTCTTCGTTTCACGACATGTTCGTTTTGTTGAGTCCGCCTTTCCCATGTCCACCTCGGCCACCTATTCTGTTCGCCCGACTATCTACACCTGTGACCCTTGGTTCCCTCCCCACGAGCTACTCTCTACTTCATACACACCGTCTGCTGCCCGCTCCGGTACCTCCCCGTCCGTGGCTCCTGCCACTAATCAGAGTTTGGTTGATCTCACGCCCATACACCACTCCTCCCCACCGGCTACCATAGCCGAGACACCACTATGTCTGCTCCATCATGTCCAGTGGCCGCTACTCCACCCCCTCAAGAACAGCCTCCCCGCCTCGGATTGCACTATATCTGCAGCCTGCTCTCAACAAATTGTACCATGCCTGAGAATCACACAGTACCTGCTAGTATTGTGCCCGCTGCATTGGTTCCCATGCCCGTTGACACAGTTCATGTACCTGCTGGCACCTCCTCCATGGTTACTCGCTCCAAGAACAACATCTTCAAACCAAAGACCAAAATGAGTCTCTTGGCTCAACTATCAGCGGACAGTGAACCGACATGTGCCACTCAAGCTCTAAAGGATGTCCAGTGGCGTCGGGCCATTCCGAAGAGTATGATGCTTTAGCTCGCAATGGTACTTGGGATCTGGTTCCCTCGGAAAGTGCTCGTAATATTGTTGGCTGTGTGGGTGCCCCGGAAGGTATCCCCTGGATCGCGCGCTCCCTTTTTTAGGGTAACACGCGGCTCGGGGAAGACATCACACTTTCCATTCCATCCTCCCTTGTTTAGGGGAAGACGAAATTAAAAGTGCAGAAAGAATGTTATCAAAAAGCGCGTTGAATACGCCTCGGTCACCGAGTGTGCTTTAGTCCATTATGAAAGCTTTGGGTTTCTCAGTATCTCATCCTCTCTTGTTTAGGGGAAAACAAGATACAGAAAATGCATCACCCTTTTCATTCATATCGTCCCTTGTTTAGGGAAAAAAAGGAAAAATGCAAAAAAAAGATGTTGCGGGCCTTATTGTGATCCAAAATGCTGTAACAGAGTCGTCATCTTTATTTTAAGGAGAAATAAAGAAAAACCAACAATAACTAGAGTTTGTAAAAAGGGGTTCGGGGGCTAAGTTACGAGTTGGGAAGGTGTTAGGCACACAACTCGCCCTTTCGGTCTCAAAAATAGTTTTTGGCGAAAATATGCTTTTATTATATTTATTCAGCAAATGAAATAAAACATTAAAACAAATATATTTGTATCTACATTATTTACAGATTTACAGCTGCCTCCTTCCAGTAATTACAAATACATTTAAAATTTTTTGGCCATAATAATGACTCTTTTTAGTGCTATTTCTTATATAAATCCGGGTAGCATAACTTCTTATATTTTTTTACATTGGGCCGGATGAAAATAGCATTTTTGTATAAAAACCTCTTAAAGGCTTACCTTTAAGAGCATAGGTTGTGCTCGCTCTGTCCTTCGAGGAGAGGGGGTCCTTTGCTGATGTTGTGATTCGGGCAGAATAACTGCTTCCGAAAGCTGCTTTCAGGCACCGGAATACGGGCGGAACAACTGCTTGCGTTTTTTATGTTGTTTGCTTGCTGCTGGCGGAAATAAGGCAAAGTAACTGCTTGCTTCTGTCGGATTTGGTCTCTAGATTCGGGCAGAGTAACTGCTCACTTTTGGATTTTTGGATAAGGGAAATAAGGTGGAATCATAGCTGGAAGGCTAAGGTTCACTTTGACCGGTCGGATTTTGTGTTTGGAGGAGATTTGGCAGAGCTCCGAGGCTTATAGGATGAGGGGAACTCTCTCTTTCTCACGATCGCTCTCAGCGTAAACTCAACGTTGTGTGAACTGTGTGCGGTGAGAGTGATTTTTTCGACCTCTAATTCTGAAGCCGAAATCCTCTATTTATAGGCTGAAGAAGGGACCTCGTCGTCTTTAAATTTTCTTCTTTGTTATTCATCAGCTTGTACTGCGTGTTTGAGAGCTTATACAAAATGTCAAAACGGAAGTACACTGTTGAGCTCTGGGCGCCGCGTCATGTTTGCTTTGTGATGGCGCCTAGATCCAATTTTAGTCTGTTTTTTGACACTTTGGCCCCTGCATTTCATTGTTTTACGCATCCTGCTTTTCTTTTTGCATTTTTAAACCCTGTAACTTGACATTTGTTAAGTTTTAACATGTCTTGATATTGCATGTCATGTCACATACCAGGGGTACGAAATTTGGGTGTCTATAGAGCCCTTCAACGATGGAGTTTACGGGTAACCCGCAGCTTACCGAGTAAACGAACATCGTTGATAAGAAATAGACTCCCTAATTTCGTGGAAATTATAATGGGGAGTGATGCAACAGGTAGCAGTTATAATGCAGCAGTTTATAATGCATACCAAATCTCACATATCCTAGACATATTTAGTCGCTTATAGCAGGTTATCGTAGTTTTTAAGCAAATATGCAAATTAAGTGCTCTGATGGTCGGACCTACCGAAGTAGGCTGCCTACGTATCCCTTAATAAAAGGAATCAGACCAAACGTAGTTTGGCCCAATGCAAACAAACAGCGCTAGGTGGAATACCAAGATCAAACATCGCATCCTCAAAGGGTCGAACCCTTTGCCAAACACGATGGTGGGATAGATCGCATCCTCCGAGCAGGGCCCTTCATCGGAGTACGATAATCTTTTCACTGGCCCGGGGCACGCAACCCCCTCGCAGAAAAGGTTGAACAACCAGGTGGAACACATCATAAAACATTGCATCCTCAGGGGTGGACATCCTTCATCGAATGCAATGGTGGGACCAAGATCAAGTTTGATCACTCGTCTCGGGGTTACACCCCGTGATGAAATGATCATATGCTACTCCTAGAAAGCAGGAAAACATCGCATCCTCAGGGGTGGACATCCTTCGTCGAGTGCGATGGTGGAACACATCATGGTTTGATCACTCGTCTCGGGGTTATGCCCCCTAAGGAGATGATCATCTGCTACTCCTAGAAAGCAGGAAAACATTGCATCTTCAGGGGTGGACATCCTTCGTCGAATGCGATGGTGGAGCACATCATAAAACAGTGCATCCTCAGGGGTGGACATCCTTCGTCGAATGCAATGGTGAGATCAAGTGAGATGCATGCAGGTAAAATATGAATACTTTACCTTTCTTTACCTTTTTTTGCTTTTGCTTTGTCATTGCATTTGCTGATTTTGCTGCTTTCATAGTCTTTGCTGATTTTGCTTCTCTTGGTTCTCTTGATTCTGTTGTTGCTCTTGCTGCTACTTTTGCTTCTCTTGCTTCTGCTGCTGCTCTTGCTGCTTTTGCTTCTGCTGCTACTTTTGCTTCTCTTGCTTCTGCTGCTGCTTTTGTTTCTGTTGCTTTTTTTCCTCTTGCTGCATTTTTCTTTTTCTTGCATTTCTTCTTCTTGCATTTTTTCTTTCTTGCTTTTTTTTCTTCTTTGCATTTTTTTTCTTTCCATTGCATTTCTTTTTTTTTCTTTGCATTTCTTTTTTTCTTCTTGCTGAGATTTTTACCTTTGCTGCTACTTTTTCTTTCATTGTTGCTGCTTTTTTGATCTTCTTGTGGCTGATCTGCTGGGGATGTGAGCTTTCTTTTTTATTTTGGAGGGATAGCCGTCAATTTTTGTTAACTTTCCGTTAAGCTTTAAGGGTCATTTTACAACTTGGGAAACTTGAGGACTTAAGTGCTGAACTTTTGAACTTTGGGGGGGGAAGTGAAACTTCCCAATTTTCCTTCCCATAAGTGTCGGGGAATGAAGGAAAGCAGAAGCAGCAACTTCATTCCTTCTTCTTCGTCGTCATTTTCCTCCATTGTTATTGTTGTTCATTTTTCTTTCATTACTTCTTCTTTTCTCGATTTTCTTCCGCCAAATCGTGTGTTTTGCAGAATAGATGGCATCTTTCTCAAGATCTCGGAAGGGAAAAGCACCAATGTACCCAATTTCGGGCGAGGAAAGGAAGGAACTTCCTCCCTTGATCCGAAATCACGTCAGATATTTCTATTCGAAGGATGACTTGGGCAACCTCCTTCGCGATCGGAACACACATGTGTCTAATCTTCCGATTCCCACTGTAAGTTTCTTTTTCTCAAACCCATTTAGTTGAATTTTCAGATCTGCTAGATTTCTTTACTGATTTGAACTTTTGGAGCATACATGTTCTTGCTTATGATGTTTATGCATGCAATTTATGGACTAAAATGATGTAATTTGGCTATTATTCATAAAAAAAATATGAAATTCATGCTATTTATTTTTGCGATGCATACTTGAACAATTGACACTCTTTGACTCAGCGATGCATATTTCATGTAACTGATGCAATTTGACTATATGATGCATGCTTGAGCTTCAAAATATTTTTTATGATGCGTGCCTATACAATAGACTTTTCGGAAACATGATGCATTTTTTTGGATACACTTTTGGACACATTTTTTGATGCATGCAAAATGTAACAAGAATGCTTTATGCAATAATATACATTTTTATGGATGCACATGCTACAGAGATGTATGCCAAATGCAATAGAAATATTTTCTTTTCAATATTCGTGACATTATTTTTTTGTGTCTTTTTTTTGAATGCTAAAACAAATAATGACTTGTTAATGCATGCATATGTCTTTTTTTTATTCATGCATGGGAATGCAAATGCAGCATATAAAAAATTTTAGATGCTTGCTAAAATGTTGCATGAGTATTATATTTTTCAATGTGTGCAAAAATGCAACATGTATTTCTTTTTATGAAAATGCACATTTGTTTTTCTTTTCGAATTTTTTTTATGCAGGAATGCCAAAGTATTTTTCGAACGCAAAACTATAACACATTTTTTTCTGAATGCAAAGATGCAATATTTATTTTTTTCTTTTGTATTTTTGAATGCAAATACTCTTCTTCTTCTTTTTTTCTTTATATATGCATGCAAGAATGCAACATTTTTTTTCTTTTGATGTATTATGCAAAATGCAAATATTTTATGATGATTATTTACAAAATGCGATATATGCAACATGCTTTCTTTTCTTTTCTTTTTTTAGCATAATTTAATGACACGCGTATGAGTTTTAATAAAAGATGAGAACTTTACCTTTTCCCCCTTTTTTTGATACTGAGATGTTGTTGTCTTCCTTTCCTCTTTTTTTTTTAGATGTGCAAGACCCTGACTAGGATTCGGGTAAGCTGTGCCAAAGTTTCAGATATCTATAACTTAATGCCCGAGGCGACACGGGTTTTGATGGAGTCTTCTGGCTTCAGCGAGTTCCTACGTGCTTTTCGTCCCTTCCGCAGTTATTTGCCTATTTTCGACGTTTTGCGGGACTATTGGTGGGACACCACCCATACTTTTCATTTTAGCTGGGAGGAGGTGACTTTGACCCCGTGTGATTTCGCTGCTATTACGGGTATTCCTACTAGCATCGGCCGGACTTTGGAGCCGAACTATACCTTCCGTCATCACCACAACGTGGTGGAAGATCTCCTGGGTTTTGTACCCAAATATAAATCTGCGGATGAGATCTCTATTGGCAGTGTGAAAAGCTGGCTTCTAGCAAACGCCAGGCAGGTTGATGCAAATGATAGCGAGGTCGTAGCTCGTGTTGCCAAGGCGTTCTTATTCTTTTTTCTGGGGATGTCACTTTTCGCCAATTCTTCCACCTCTTTAAGAGTTTCCCTCCTGGGATGTCTGTGGGACTTGGACCATGTTATTGATTATGACTGGGGGCAGGCAGGCCTGGCCGAGCTCTACGCTTCCATGGATAGGGCAAGTCGCAATGATTCACCAACTCTTAATGGCTTCGCTCCAGCTTGGGAGGTCTCTTTCGTTTTGTCCATGCTTTTGTCTTTTATATTATTTTTTTTCATCAGCATCATTCATTATTCATTTCTTTTCTTTGCTTTGCTGATTCTCTTTTCTTTTCTGCAAGTCTGGACCTACTCGGTTTTTCATTTTACCCCGGGTCCATTGCAACATCGCGTTCACGAGCCACCTTATTTGGCCGAATTCGTGAATGCTAACCGAGTGGGGCCGGATCGAGATGGCCACTGCTTGGATAAAGTGATGTTGCGGGATAGGATAGCCAGCTCGAGCGCGAGCACCGTGTATTTATTTCCTTGGAGGGGGCTGGTGGGGCATTATATGATCACTCTGGAGATGAGCAGATGTCGGATACTGATGGTGTCTATCATGGTTGATTCATTGTATATGGGAGAATGTGTCAACCGCCAGCATTCTATGCTCTTGACATTCCCAGTGGCACCTCCTATGCCTCCCCCTTGGGTGATTGCCTCAGACTTCTTGCCGAACATGTATCTATACCTGTCGAGATTTCTTATGCCTCCGAGCGATTACCTAGTCATGGCGTATGAGGATTTTCTGAGGACTATGCTCCATCCTACCCATCTTGTTCCTGTAGTAGTCAGGCGTGCTTCTGATGCTTCTGACAGGCCGAGGCCTTCTTGCCCAGCTTCCTGACATGCAATTGGAGTTTTCTGCGCCCGCTGAGGCTTTCTCCACCTTCCGGTATCATCGTGACGAAGACTTGTGGAGGAAGTTTTACCGATGTGGACATCCCCGAGGAGTATCATGTCCCAGAGCAAGCTCGCACGGTAAACATTTTTCTTGTCTCCCTCTCTTTTTTTTTTTTGTTTGCCTCATTTCATCTTTTTTTTTTTGGAGACTAGCATATTTTCTTTTACTGTCTCAACACCTTTTCCCAGGTCAATGTATCGACGTACAAGAAGTTGTTGAGGGGCTTCTTTAGCATCAACAAATTGTACCAGCGGCTTGTGGACGAGTTTTCCTGGCGGGGGAATGATGCAGTGCGGCAGACTAGGCGCCGGGATGATGATGATGATGATGATGATGATGCGGCCGGCAGATCAAGTCGTGCTCGGGCGAGGGGACGCGAGTACAGGATTGGCGGGTCCGGCCCTCGAGTCATGGGTGGCAACCTTGGAAGGAGCAGATCTTCTCGCGCTCATTAGCTCCATTTACATGTATTTATTAGTTTTTTTTTCTGTACCAGACTCTGTACATATTTTTAAATGCAATGCAATATTATTTTATATAATGCATGAATTAAAGATGCAGACTCAATTATTCTAAGAATAAAAGAAATCTAAACCATTATCTAGGGGTAACGGCACACTGCAATTATGGATGGAATTTTAAAGGGGTACACCTTCATATTTAAGCGGACTTTTCTGGCACTTTGTGGGGAAGGAAAGACAGTCGCCTCTTCCTGTGCTCGATATTTCAATTTACAGGCGAGGCTATTTGTGTAGCCTTGACATTTTTCTTTCATTTCTCGTGATCAAACAGACTCGGTAGCGGAACGATCGGAGCCCGAAACCAGGATACCAGGCAGCATTGGGGGAGCAGTGGTGGGATGCTCGCCTGATGGAGACAGGCGAGGATTTCAGGCAGGTGCATGGCCTTGGTGCCCGAATGGCTCCTGATCCAAATGAGGTAGGTCCCAGTAATGTGCCTCCTCATTTGAGCAATGCAAGTCGGCGGAGCAATCCCCGACAAGCGATGAGGTTCCTCCTCGTTGGTAGACGAAGCACGCCCATGGGATGGCCTGCCCAAGTCGTCCTCTCAGACAACGGCGATGCTGATGATGAAGAAGATGAGGACACTTCTAGTGGTTCTCATACTAGTGAAACTGGAGCTTCTTATGTGCCTCGCAGGAGTATATGGTCCGATTGGGCGGACGCCGCAGCACTGATGGACCGTTTCGGGGCTAAGCTGTAATAAAAGGATAGTTGGGGGAACAGGGGGGATATAGATAGTAAGTATATAGAAAATGTACAGGAATAAGTGCATAATTTTAAATGTCTTGGATGCTTATTCCTAGGCTGAACCTTATGGACCGTGTTATGTCATATTTTGATGTTTTATGCAAGCTCTGTCATGGTTTTTCTCTTTATTCAGTCAAGACTCTGTATATGCTGAAGGCTCTAGCAAACTGGAGGTCAGATGCTGAGGATTTAGGAACTTCATTCCTTCTCATTTTCTCCTGTTTTTTTCTTTTTTATGCTCTAACTTTCGCCTAGGCTGCCCTTTTGGGTTTTCAACCTAACGAGCCCTTATTTCTCCTTTTTACTTTTTTTTTTATGCTCTAATTTTTGCCTAGGCCGCCCTTTCAATTCGGGTTTTCAACCTAGCGAGCTGGAGAGGAAAGCAATTGCCAGATATATTTTCGGCTCACTCATAGTACCTTTTAAGCTTGTTGAGGTTGAAGAGCTGAACAAGGTCTTTCTCATCTTGATTTGTAAGGAGTACTGCACCTCCTGACCGGATCTCCTTGACAATGTATGGTCCCATCCAGGGAGACTTCCATTTCCCCCTAGTATCGACATAACTAGGGGTTTTTTCGTGAAGCACCAAGTCTCCGACTTGGATGTCACGACCTTTGACTTTTTTGTTGAACGCTCAAGTTATTCGCCTTTGCCCTTTGATATGCTCGAGTGTGTTCCAGGGCTAGCAGCCGTCGTTCGTCGATCATGGCTAATTCTTCATAGCACTACTTGACCCAGTCAATTTCAAATACATCTGATTCCATCATCACCCTTAATGATGGGATCTTCAACTTCAATAGGCAGCACTGCCTCCATGTCGTAGGCTAAAGAGTAGGGGGTAGCCCCAGTGGGTGTGTGAACTGAAGTGCGATAGCCCCAAAGGGCTAGTGGCAATTTTTCTGGCCAGTTTCTTCCCGTGTCAGCCATTTTTCTGATGATATTTTCCAGTGTTTTGTTGACTGCTTCAACAGCACCATTGCTTGTGGTCGGTATGGAGAAGATTTATGCCTTTGGATCTTGAATTCGTCGAGTAGACGATTCACGTCCCCTTCAAAATGTGTGCCGTTGTCGGAGATAATTTCGAAAGGTACTCCGTATCGGTATATGATATTGGTCTTGATGAATTCAGATACCTTTCGAGCATTCATTATTTTATAGGAAGAGGCTTCTACCCACTTTGTAAAGTAGTCGACGGCTACTAAGACATATTCGTGACCATTAGATCCCTTGGGATGGATTTGTCCTATGACGTCGATTCCCCAAGTTGAGAAGAGCCAGGGGCTGTGGAGTTGTATAAGATATGCAGGGACACGTGTTGTAGATTTGCGAAAAGCTGGCATTTGTCGCAATGACGTACGCACCCACTGGATACAATCAGTTTCTAGCGTGCTCCAATAGTACCCCTGCCGGATGACTTTTTTAGATAGCATATGCCCGTTCATGTGTGGCCCGCAGGTACCACCATGAAGCTGGTTCATGATTTGCTCAGTTTTTGTCTGATCGACGCATAATAAGTTTAGGCCCCGATAGTGCCTTTTGTACAGGCTACCATCGCTGACTACAAATTGTGATGCCTATCTCCGTTTGTCTAGGCTGGGAGGAAAGACTCCTTTCTGAAGCAGATTCATGATGTCTGAATACCAAGGCTCGTTGTCTTTTTCAGGGACAACATTGATTTTGAAGCACTAAGCCGGAGTGACCTTTTTCCCAACTATAAATGGTTGGACGCTGGTTTCTGTGGTAATTTGGACCAATGATGCTAAAGTGGCCAAGGCATCGGCGAATTGATTTCTATCTCGTGGCAAGTAATGAAACGATATATTATCAAATTCGGTGGCTAGTGCTGTCAATTTGGCATGATAGAGCTGCAGCTGGGGATCCTGGGTCTTCCACTTCCCTTCGACTTGGTTTATGATTAAGGCGGAATCACCATAGACTTCCAAGTCTTTGGCCCCTTTTCGGAGGGCTTCTTCTAGACCAGCAATACATGCCTCGTATTCAGCTGTGTTATTTGAGCATTCGAATTCCAACCTTATGGCCAACGGAGTGTGGGAATCTGTTGGATCAATTAACAAGATCACTATGCCAAAGCCCCTTTTGTTGGCGGCTTCGTCAAAGAACATTTGCCAACTGGTGTCATGATCGGCAATTTCTAGGACACCTTTATCTGGGAAACTGGGCTTAGCTGCATCTTCGGCTTCTAGAGGCAGATCAGCTAAATGGTCTGCAATCACGCTGCCTTTGATAGATTTGAGCGTGACATATGTGATGTTAAACTCGTTGAGGAGAAATGACCATTTAGCTAATCGTCTGGAAAGTGATGGCTTGCCAAAGATGTACTTTATAGGATCCATCCTGGAGATGAGCTTGATGGATCTGGCTTGCAGATATGTTTTGAGCCCTTGCGTTTCCCAGACTAGGCCGGTGCAGCTTTTCTCCAATGCTGAGTAATTAAGCTTGTTTCCTTGCAGCGTCCTACTTATGAAGTAGATGACATTTTCGATGTAGGAATTTTTTTTTCTTGGGCAAGCATAGCCCTTACTGACGTATCTGTGACGGTTAAATATAAAAGGAGAGGTTTATGTGTATGGGGAGGAGCTAGCACTGGTGGATTGGTAAGGTAGGTTTATAATTTTTCAAAGGCTAACTGCTATTTTTCGTCCCAAACCTGATCAGTATTTTTCTTTAAGAGTTTGAATAGGGGCTCACATATGGATGTCAGCTGTCTGATGAAGCGGATGATATATTGCAATCGGCCCAGGAAACCTTTGACTTCCGTTGGAGTTTTCGGCTGCGGCATATTTATGATGTCTTTGATTTTGACCGGCTCGATCTCGATGCCTTGCTCGGTCACCATGAATCCCAGGGCCTTGCCTTTGGTAGCCCCAAATGTGCATTTTATGGGGTTAAGCTTCATCTGATGCTTTCTTAACCTTTCGAAGAATTTTCGAAGGTCTTTGATATGAGCACCGTTGGCGTCGCTGGAGTGTACGATCATGTCGTCAACGTACACTTCGACTTCTTTATGAATCATGTCGTGGAAGAGGGCGGTGACAGCTCTTTGATATGTAGCCCCGGACATTTTTTAGCCCAAATGGCATGACAATATAGTAGTAGGTTCCCCAAGGGGTGGTGAATGATGTTTTTTCCTGGTCTTCTGCTGCCATTTTGATTTGATTATAGCCCAGCATGCCGTCTACGAAGGATCTTATTTTATGAAAAGCGACGGCATCTACCACAATATCAATGTTGGGTAGAGGAAAATCGTCTTTGGGCGACGCCTTATTGAGATCGCGGAAGTCTACGCAGATCCGAACCTTTCCGTTGGGCTAAGGAACAGTCACTATATTTGATAGCTAGATCGGGTATTCAACTACCCGAATGAATTTGACATGTAGCTGCTTCATGATTTCTTCTTTCACTTGTAGTGATCATTCTGGTTTGATTCGACAGAGTTTCTGCTTGACTGGTCGAGCGTTCGAATAAATAGGGATCCGGTGATCAACAATGGTTGGATCCAGCCCAGGCATATCTTCGTAGGACCATGCAAAGATGTCCACGAATTCTTTGAGGAGGTCAATAAGTGCTACCCTTTCAGAGCCTTGTAGGTAGCCACCGATTTTGACTCTTTGGTTTCATTGTTCAACCCCAGATTGATGGTAGATAAGTCTTCATCTGCTGCTGCTGATTGATGCTTTTCTTGGTGCTTGACTGACTTTATGAGCTCAAGTAGATAATTTTTATCTTTTAGGTCTATTTTATCAAATGACTCATTATGAATTAATACGTCTTTTAATGAAGATGCAACTAAGGAATACGCAAAGACATCTAGATTATCATTATTAGCAAACTGTACAGGGTTATTTACATTATTGAGGACCTGGGGTTTGAGATCCTCAATTTTAGGGAGCGGATCAGTAGATGACCAATCCGTAAGGCTAAAGGAATGATGGGGAATAGTATATCCAAAACGGTCCACCATATCTGCAGGCGTTAAGAGCGGGCCGGTCGTGGTATACCAATTCTGCAGAGGTTTATCAGTAATAGACTCAAACTTATCAGGGAGCTTTTCATAGTCAGTACCTCCATCTATCATTCCCAGAAAACTGTCTCCCAAACATTCATCATCTAACAGGGCCAGAGCATAATCGTCTTGGTCTATAGACCAAGTATTTTCAACTGTGATGGTCTTATATGCAGAGCTACGGGGCTCCAGAGTAACCTGTTCCATTTTGTCTGTGGAAAGATTGACATCTTTGAAGATCTCCCAACCAGGGTGTCTTTTCACATTCTGGTCTAACCAGAGTTCAGGAAACATGAGATAGACGTATGTTTCCCCTTTCCTTACAAAATAACCATTTAGGGTTTTTCTATATGGTTGGAGAGAGGATACTTGTAAGGACGTTTTTCTCGTTCTGTCTTGCTTTTCTCACGTTTCTATTTCATGACTGCGGCTATTTCAGCTGGAGTAGGTTTGTATCCTAGACCAAAGGGAAGGATACATTCCTTAAGTTCATCTTGGACTAGATTAACAAGTCCCTGCTGATTTCTGCCGAGACCCAGACCAGGTATATAATTCATTTTCCGAAACATGTTTAAAAGGACCATGTTTCTTAGAGATGTAGTTTTCTTCCTGGTAATGTCGGTTTCTCGCTCACATTCAATGGCGTTGACTCTAGCTTGGGGGATAACCTCAAAGCCACTGAGGAATATACCTGTGTCATCATGCTCTATCTCGAGGATTGGGATGTCCCCGTTTTCCTTGTTTTCCACGATCTTGTCAGCCAAAATGATTACTATGTGATCATTGTGGATAAACTTGACACGTTGATGCAACGAGGAGGCTACCCTTTTACCCCATGGATCCAAGGGCGTCCCAGCAACAGGCTTAAAGTGGTTGGTATGTCCAAAACTTGGAATTCTACGGGCATGGTTAGCGGCCCAATAGTCATCATTAAGGTGACCACCCCTAGGACACATCGACTAGTGTTGTCGTATGCCCTTACCGTCTGCGATGAAGGAGCAAGCTCTAATATTTTTGTTCCTAGTTTGACCAGTGTACTTGCGGGACACACATTTAAAGAAGAGCCATTATCTATCAGAACCCTAGGAACCCTTTTTTCCATGACCCCTACAGTGATATGGAGAGCATCAATGTGGTTGGTTCCTTCTCTTGGCAGATCCAGATCAGTAAACATAATCACATTCCCAAAGTGTATGGTTCCAATCATTTTAGTGAGCTCATTTAGGGAGGTTTCAATAGGGATGACCGTTTGACTCAAAGATTTAGCCAGTGTATCACGGTGAGTTTTGGAAGCACATAGCATGCCCTAGATGGATATATTGGCTTGAGTTTTCTTCATCTGAGCTAGCAAGGTATCTTCCATATTCTTAGCCCCAGTATCTGTTTCTTGATTTTTGCCGGAGTGGCTTTTTCAATGTTACAGGTATTTTGGCTACCCAGATAGTGTCCCAAGAGAGCATATTGCAACTAGGCTCTTTTATGGATGAAGATGGAGAGAAAGGAACAATGATATATGGTAAGGGGTGTTTATTTATTTCGAACTTGGGCACACAATTTTCTTCATTGGCCTTAATCATATTGATTTGAGGTAGGGGGTTATTGACTATATTTGGTCTAGGAGGAGGTTTCTCAATAACCTTATCATCTATTAGGTCCTGAATAGCGTTTTTGAGCACGTAGCACTTGTCGGTGAGGTGATCGCTGTAGCGATGATATTCACAGTACTGGGCATGATTCCATGTGTTGGGCAGGGGATTCGACGGCCTATAGTTTTCCAAAGGCTTTTGTTGGTCCACAATAATGCTCAAATATGCTAGAGGGGGGGGTGAATAGCCTATAATGCCAATTTAAAAACTTTTCTTTTGGATATACATAAAGTGTAGTTTAGTTGGCAGTTACAGTTTATCAAGTTGAGTATGTCTGCCGGTAGAGGCTATCGGTAGACTTACTTAAAGCAGAAGTAACAACTCTGCTGATAAACTGTTTAATCAAATCAAAAACCTGATAAAAGGTTTGTATAGCGAAAGGTAAATAGGCTATGATTTGGAGAAGTCGGAAGTGGCTGTACACGAATATATGTTCAGAACAACAACACACTTATTTCTTCTTTCAAATGCATGTTTACGAGATCAAATAGAGAATGACTTTTCTAAGGATAAATCATTTATAAAAGGCTCATATATATATAAGGATTGAGAGATAAAGTATTAGTAGGAATATATGAATTTATTCAAAGATAAATTACATATTACATCAGTCGAAATAATCTATGTCCAGTTTTCTGGCTTTGTCTTCCTAAGTCTCAATCCTTACTTAATTATCCATTCAAAGATCTTTAAGTTGAAAAGGACATTAGGAGACGAAATCAATAAACTGTTATGAGAAGGAAGGGATTTTCAAGGTTGTTCAGATATAAAGATATATTTGAACAAGTGAGTGTAAAACACTCAACCTTCCTTGATGATTGATTATTGCACAATCAATAGCATTTCTATAGAAATACAAATCTGAAGATATGAATGCAATATCTACAGACAGCTCTTCATTTTCTTCAGACATTGTCTAATATCAATCTTCAGATCTTGATCTCTGCCTATTGAAGTTTCTGATCATTCTCTTCTCTTTTCCAAGCTTTTCTTCCTAGCAATCCACTGAAGGTGTCTTACTAAGATCTGGATGAGTTCACTGCAATCTGTGTAGAAATCAGAGATACATTGGTGTTGGTGAAGACAATCTCTTTAAGGATTTCTTTTTCTATGAAGTTCTTGAGTAGATTGAGTACTCGTTGCTCACAGTGTATCGTTTGATAATCTTAGATGTAGCTTACACTGTCACTTTGTTGCTCTGTTTATGTTGAGCAAGAGAGAGGGTTTATATAGGCAAGAATCAATATGATCGTTGAGAGATGAAGACTCGAAGATCTCTATCCGTTGGAGACGTAGTGGTTGAAGACTATTGGATAGAGATCTTTTGTCCATAAGATCTTTGACTGTTTGGAGCAGAGATTTAGTCCTGTAGATCTTGGAACTCGTTGTCTGTCAGACTATGTTGATAAAGCTCTAAAGAGTATGTCTGATGTCTGTTGCACTGTCAAGTGGTCTGTTTAATAAAGTAATTGCTTTTTGACTTTAACAGACTACTTGAGTGAGAGAAAGTCTTGTAGCTTTAGTATGTCAGGCTTTTTGAAGCACGGACATATTTATCTTGATTTGAGCAGCTTCTTGACTTTTCTCTGTAGCACGTGCATATTCTAAAGTTTGTCGGTGGAATGCTTCGAGCCAGTGGAAACAAGTCTTCTGATTCAGGAGAACTGATGTCTACCGGTGCGAGCATTATAACTTGTAGCATGTATGCCGGTGATGAGTCTCGAGGATATTCTGATCTTTTATCACTGAAGGCTTTTTGACATAGCCGCAGTCTTCTTGAGTGCATTACGAAGTCTTTGATGCATTTTGATCATCATATAAGAAGGTAGGACTAGATCAAGTCACACCTAATCTAAGACCTATGTGAAATCATACAAGTTGTCACACTAACCGGTACGCAGACCTTTTAGCCACTTGTGATGATTCACTTGTAATGGGGGGCAAACAAATCAACATATATAGAATATGCAAGGTGATAATTAAATTATCAAGAAGCATATTCCAATAATCAACAACTTTAGTATTCCCTGTGCCATAAGTCCTTGCAGTATCATAGACTAGGGAGCTTGCAATTCATCATAATACCGATTTCCTCGGTTCTGACTTCTGAAGTTCCTGTTTGGACCATTGTTCCCTCTCACTGTGTTGACAGACCTATCTGTTTCATAAGACCAGGGAACAGCGTTGTAGTTTTGGGTAGGAAAGTTGGCGGATGCATTTCCTACCTTATTGATAGCTGATCCTGATGCGGTTGCCTTTCCTTTTGAGTAGCGGAAGGAGTTGGAGGGCGTATTGACTTTTAAATGCCCAGTCTGTATATCTTCGTTAATACGGACTCATATCTCTACTACCTCTTTGAAATTGTTGTAGGGGAGATACAGCATGTGCTCCAGGTAAATGGGCTGGAGGTTTTTGATGAACATTCTGCATGATTCAGCTGGATCAGGTCTGTCGAGCGTCTGAGCTAATTTTCTTTTCCACGTTGCTGCAAACTCAGCATAGGTTTCTTTTTCCCTTTGGGTGCACGATTCAAGATCTCTTTTGTTTTTGGGGGTAGTATTATCTTTGTACCTTTTTAAAAACCCCTCAGCTATTTGGTCCCAAGTACCCATGGTGTTATTGTCTGCTAGCATTAAGAATTGCTTGGCAGCTCCTATTAAGGTAAGATGGAAATTGGAACCCATAGCTTCAAAGCTAGCCCCTCTTGATTGCATGCCAGTGGCATAGGATTTTAAGTGAGATAAAAGACATTCAGTCCCATCGAATTTTTCTATGTTGGGCATTTTAAATTTTGAAGGTAGTATTGCTGAAGGTTGCAATGCTAATGCCCGCGTAGAAAATTCTTCTTTGTTCAGAACTTTGAGCATCATATTTTTCAGATTCTCCATGTCAGCCTCCATTTTGGTGGGAGGGGGACTTGGGTTTTGGTATATGCTGGTATGATTAGGAAAGACTGGGTTTATTTCTGGCTGTAGTATTTGGTAAGAATTTTGGGTAAGATTTTGGGTAGGAAAAGGATTCTGGGTAGGATAAGGATTTTGGGTAAGATAAGGATTTTGGGTAGGAAAAGGATTCTGGGTAGGATAAGGATTTTGGGTAAGATAAGGATTTTGGGTTGGGTAAGGATTTTGGGTAGGTGGGTTATTGGCGGTTTCGGTTTGGCGGCCAGGATCACTAAAAGGTAAAAGGTTGTTACTTGGCCTGGCTGATTATAGCTTCTTGGGTCCATATGTGGGCTATTTTGGAGTGGGTTGGTGATGGGTAAAGGGAGGTCATTTGGATTCTGGGGGATATTGGTGCTTGGGAAAGGATATGGAGGGTATGGTGAGAAAGGGTTAACGTTTGGGTAATAAAGGTTAGGTGGGAGATTTGGATTTGGGGTAATAGAGGTGTTTGGCTGGGGGTTGGGTTTGGAGGAACATGTGAAGTTGATGCTTCTTGAGGGAATGCACGGAAAGAGGTTCCCTCACCACTGGGTTTTAAACTTTGTACCAAATTAGCCATCTGGCTCATTATGCGATCAGTCTGTGCACCCGAATTTTGATCTAGCCACTGTTGCATAGCCGGAGTTGGAGCGTACCCTGGAGCCCCTGTATCTGTACCCACTGCGGACTGCTTATTTTCGACTGCCATTCTGCTCGAATCTGTACCCTCTGCACTGATTCTGATACTTTCTGATCTGATCTCTGTGCATGTATCCCGTATCAACCAACTAGTACTATCTCTGTCTTTCCAAATTCGGGCCAGATTTCTGAGGAAAAGGGTTTCGAAGGCATCAGAAATGGTTGGCTAAAGGCTTTTTGGGCTTGGAGTACAGCGTGCCTTTACTAGTATTTTTATTATTATTATTCATTTTCCCTACAATTGATCGGACAAACACCCGCTTTGTTTTGATGGTCTCAGGACTATTCCTGGAACAATAGATTCTTTCTCCAGAGTATAGGACCCTCGTATTCTACCTGCATTTCGACTCCCCAAGATCAGACTGATCTTAGGCGAAGGGTTTATACTCTTTCCGGGATCCACCATTCAAAATGGTCTAGGTCGAACATCAACAAATTATTGGTCAGCCCCCGTGCATATTTTATTCATAGGCAAAACACACAAATGGGCCACCCAACTTTACCCTTTTTGCAATTCGGCCACCGAAAGTTTGAAATATCTATTTTGGCCACCCAACTTTTGTCCAGTTGCAAGCGAGCCCATTTTCTAACGGGAGTTAGACCAGGACATTAACTTTAAGTGAAATCGCTATTTTACCCATATAAATATCAAAAGAGGAACAATTATAATCAGAAAGGGGACTAGCTGTAAATAATAGAATTTGGGGGTTTACAGGTCTGGGTCCATCTTCATCTTCTCCAAATGAGGGTTACAGACATGGGTTACAGTGAGTAGAAGACTGTCACTTCCTCTTCATCTTCTTTCCGGTAAGGATGGATTTCATACTTTAGTGGGAATGAGTGAAAGGTCTAAGCTGTAGTTTCAGATCTACTTTTGACCTGGCCTACACCTTCTGCTTCAGTCGATGGATCGGGTTTAATCTCAGATTCTCAGCGAACAGAATTTCATTTATCTATTGAACTAAAGCGCTGAGAGTAAGCACGAGGGGCATCATTTCATTAATGTGGACTTTCATTCAATAATCCTTTTCGATCCCCCACTCTTCCACTGTTTCCATGGCGGTTCTCCTCTCTAACTCCTCATAGTCATTACAGATCTGGGTTACAGTTAGTAGACTCACAGACCCAGTTTAACGAGCCGCTTGGCAAGAAGCGAAGAAATGAGAGATGAAGGAGCTAACCAAGCTGGGAGTGGAAGAGACTCGACCGGATCTGGGACTTTGATAAGAGGGAGAGCGAACTGGGAGATGAGAAGGAGCCATCGGCGTATGAAGATGTCTGGCTCAGGGGCGAGGGCTATCTCGTCGTCATCGGTGGCGGAACAGATCTGAAGGGGGAGGATGAGAGAGTTGGGAGAAGGAGAAAACGTAGGTGGGGAGGTGGCGGAGAGGGCGCCATTGTTGTTGACCTAGTCTGAAGGTACGAGAGAACTATCTGGATTCATGCTCTTAATGGCAGCCCTAATCTCGTCTTCTTCTCTCTTGAATCTCCCTTTGATAGAAGTCGTTGTTAGATGAAGACTTTCCTGATTCATATGCCTCGGGAATCTCTCATTTCATGATTCAAATAGAAGTATTGTCTAAGAGAAAGGGGATGAATTGGTCTTACGAGTTTGCTAGGAGTTGCAATGTTGACCGTAGCTTGCAACCTTCAATTCAGAAAGTTATAGCACTGCTAGTCAGGTTTTCAATTTCCCCCCAAGCTGTGAACTGATGAAGATGAACATTGTTGACTAACCCCCAAAGTTCTTTTTTACATTTGGACCCTTTTTATCATAATATTTCTCCCTTTTGTTTATTTTTTCAGTTGGACCCCTTTGAATTTCTAATATCACACAAAAAATAGTATTTAGAAGGGTAAAATAGATATTTGACATAACTTAACGGTTAAATCTAACGTTCATCTGAAAAATGGGCTCGCTTGCAACTGGACAAAAGTTGGGTGGACAAAATAGATATTTCAAACTTTCGGTGGCTGAATTGCAAAAAAGGGGTAGAGTTGGGTGGCCCATTTGTGTGTTTTGCCTTATTCATATCTTTTTTTTCTCTTTTCTCTCTCTCTTTTTTTTTTTTGCTCCTTTTTTTTTTTTGCTTCTTTTTTTTTTTTTGCACATGGATTGATCAATAACTCAAAGATATAAAAATCGATCGGTCCATGAAGTGTCCTGAAAAACTATATGCAATTTAACGTTTGTTGATGCAAGGGGTAGGCTGGTCATGGTGTAGGGCAGCAGTTCGAATATTTCTTCATGCGTGCGCGTGTGTGCGACATCTAGAAAGCAGTAAAATGTTTTTTTTTTCCATATATAAAGCAAGAAATAAAACAGATATGACATGTCTTGTTGTTCTTTGTGGATTTTCTCGGCTTTTTAGTTTGAACGTGAGCAAGCAACCATTCGGATCAAGAAATAGAAAGAAAAGTGGGGAATCTATCTATTCCTATTAATTACATATTGGTCCTAATCCCATAAATAAAATGACATAATGAAAGAAATATGTACATATTTTGTGCGATGAAAATAAAGCACACAGAATAAAAATATAAAGCAGAAATAAAGCAATAATCAAATAAAGCCCCAGCTCTTTTGCTATGCTGCTCGGAAATCTATATTGTTGTTTTTTTTTGTTGTATACTTTTTTTAATAAATATACCTGTAGCTATAACTGGAACGAAGCTGTTGCAAGAGGAGAATCATATCCACAAATATATACACAGATATATAAGAACACAATATTTAAAATGCTAAAGAAATATAATAAGCATATTTTAGCCAGAAACTAAAGAAAACTGATTTTATTTTTTTTTGTGAAAACTGAGTCTAGCCCTCAATTTTTATTTTTTTTAAAATAAAAACGACGTCCCTAGCAGAGTTGCCACTGTGGGTGCCCCGAAAGGTATCCCCCGGATCGTTCGCTCCCTTTTTTAGGGGAACACGCGGCTTGGGGAAGACATCACACTTTCCATTCTATCCTCCATTGTTTAGGGGAAGACGAAATTAAAAGTGCAGAAAGAGTGTTGTCAAAAAGCGCGTTGAACACGCCTCAGTCACCGAGTGTGCTTTAGTCCATCATGAGAGCTTTAGATTTTCTCCGTATCTCATCATTCCTTGTTTAGGGAAAAACAAGATATATAAAATGCATCACTCTTTTCATTCTTATTGTCCATTGTTTAAGGGAAAACAGAAAAGTGCAAAAAAAGGATGTTGCGGGCCTCACTATGGATCGTATGTTTATTTTGGATCACTATGAGTGCTTTGGGTTTCTCCGTATCTAATCCTCCCTTGTTTAGGGGAAAACAAGATACAGAAAATGCATCACCCTTTTCATTCTCATCGTCCCTTGTTTAAGGAAAAACTAAAAAGTGCAAAAAAAAGATGTTGCGGGCCTTACTGTGATCTAAAATGTTGTAACAGAGTCGCCATCTTTATTTTAAGGAGAAATAAAGAAAAACCAACAATAACTAGAATTTGTAAAAAGGGGTTCGGGGGCTAAGTTACGAGTTGGGAAGGTGTTAGGCACCCAACTCGCCCTTTCGGTCTCAAAAATAGTTTTTGGCTAAAATATGTTTTTATTATATTTATTCAGCATATGAAATAAAACATTAAAACAAATATATATGTATCTACATTATTTACAGATTTGCAGTCGCCTCTTTCCAGTAATTACAAATACATTTAAAAATATTTGGTCATAATAATGACTCTTTTTAGTGTTATTTCTTATATAAATCTGGGCAGCATAACTGCTTATATTTTTTTACATTGGGCCGAATGAAAATAACATTTTTGTATAAAAACCTCTTAAAGGCTTAGCTTTAAGAGCGCAGGTTGTGCTCGCTCTGTCCTTCTGGGAGAGGGAGTCTTTTGATGCTGTTGTGATTCGGGAAGAATAACTACTTCCGAAAGCTGCTTTCAGGCACCGTAAAACGGGCGGAGCAAATGCTTGCGTTTTTGCTGTTGTTTGCTTGCTGCTGGTAGAAATCGGGCAGAGCAACTGCTTGCTTCTATCGGATTTGGCCTCTGGATTCGGGTAGAATAACTGCTCACTTTTGGATTTTTGGACCGGGGAAATAGGGTGGAATCCTAGCTAGAAAGCTAAGTTTTACTTTGACCGGTTGGATTTGTGTTTGAAGGAGATTTGGCAGAGCTTCGAGGCTTATAGGAGGAGGGGAACTCTCTCTTTCTCACGATCGCTCTCAACGTAAACTCAACGTTGTGTGAACTGTGTGCGGTGAGAGTGATTTTTTCCGCCTCTAATTCTGAAGCCGAAGCCCTCTATTTATAGGCTGAAGAAGGGACCTCGTCGTCTTTAAATTTTCTTCTTTATGTTTCATCAGCTTGTACCACGTGCTTGAGAGCTTGTACAAAATGTCAAAACGAAAGTGCACTGTTGGGCTCTAGGCGCCGTACCATGTTTGCTTGGTGGTGGCGCCTAGATCCAATTTTAGCCTGTTTTTTGACACTTTGACCCTTGCATTTCACTTTTACGCATCCTGCTTTTCCTTTTGTATTTTTAAACCTTGTAACTTGACATTTGTTAAGTTTTAACAGGTCTTGATATCACATGTCATGTCACATACCAGGGGTACGAAATTGGGGTGTCTACAGGCTGTAAATGGATTTTTCGAATCAAATGACACGCAGATGGCTCCATTGACTGCTACAAAGCTCGCCTTGTGGCCAAGGGGTTTCACCAACGACCAGGGGTGGATTATCACGAGACTTTCAGCCCGGTGGTCAAACCGACCACTGTTCGTCTAGTACTCTCATTGGCCGTTTGTTAAGGCTGGGATCTTCGCCAATTGGATGTCAACAATGCCTTTCTTCAGGGCAATCTGTCTGAGGAGGTATTCATGGCCCAACCACCTGGTTTTGCAGACAAGGACAAACCTCAATATGTGTGTCAGCTTCGCAAGGCTATTTATGGTCTCAAGCAGGCTCCCCAAGCATAGTACAATGAGATGCGTTAGTTTCTCCTTGCCTCCGGCTTCAAAAACTCGGTAGCCGACACATCTCATTCATTCTTCACTGCTTGGGCAACATCATCTATCTCCTTGTCTATGTGGATGACATCATCATCACTGGGAATCAGCCCGCTGCAATTTAGACTTTCATCTCCCTACTCGCCAATCGCTTCTCCCTCAAAGACCTTGGTGACCTTCACTATTTTCTTGGGGTCGAAGTTGTTAAGCGACCAAGTGGTCTTCTGCTCTCCCAGTGCGAGTACATTGCTGATCTCATTGCTCGCACCGACATGACCGATGCCGGCCAAGTAACTACGCCCCTTGCTACCTCGCCGACCTTGACTCTTCATACAGGCACTGCTCTTACGGATCCGACAGAGTTTCGAGCAATGGTCGGCAATCTTCAATATATGTCGCTCACTCGGCCTGATGTTGCCTTCGCTGTCAACAAACTCTCTCAGTTCATGCATAGGCCGACCACTGAGCACTGGAATGCAGTCAAGCGAGTTCTTCGGTATCTTTGTGGCTCTATTAATGCGGACATCCTTCTTCATCGCCAGTCTATCCCTCTCTCCATGCCTTCACTGATGATGACTGGGCCGGCAACAAGGATGACTACACATCCACCAGTGCCTACATTGTCTATCTCGGGAGCAACCCGATCTCTTGGAGCTCCAAGATACTGCGCATTGTTGCTCGCTCCTCGACTGAAGCCGAATACCGGGCAATGGTTGCCATTGTTTCTGAAGTCAGATGGATTGTGTCTCTTCTTGGCGAACTCGGGCTAACCTCCTCGACTCAACCAGCCATTTACTATGATAATGTGGGCGCCACAAGTCTCTGTTCGAACCCGGTCTTTCATACTCACATGAAGCATGTGGCCCTAGATTTTCATTTCATCCGGCAATAGGTTCAGGATGGACTTATGCGAGTTTGCCATGTCTCCTTGGCTAATCAGCTGGCCGATGCCCTGACTAAGCCTCTTGCTCGCCAACAATTTCATCAATTACTTCACTAGATTGGACTCTCCTCTCGGGCGTCCATCTTGCGAGGACATATTAGAGAATAATATCTTTTTATTATTCTTGTTTATTTGTAATTAGTAATTAGTGGTAATTTCCTTGTAGAGTTCTTTCCTTATTATGTTACTTCCTTGTATAGATTTCTTGTACCTTACTCCAAGTGTAACCCTAATTGTAACTCTCCCTATAAATAGGTGATTCAATCAATGGAAAGATTGTGCCATTATTCCTAAACTTTTGTTAGTTTCTACAGCTATTTGATTTGTTGTTACTTAGCATTCTATTATAAGAACAAACATTTGCTAGGATGGAAATCTCGGTCCCAAATATTAATAGTATTGAAATGGTAATTTTGAGGTCTTTCTAAAATGTGTGTGTTTTTCCTTTCATTGTCCTCTAGATGGTCAGAGATGGAATACCTAACAATGTAGCCTAATATCAAGGAAATATTTTGGGATCCCATGAATGGAAATAGTAGGAAGGTCTTTGTTGCTTTTCAATGCAGGATTACTGTTGCTCCATTTAGGATTCGATCGAAATCTCTACTTTCTTGAAGGTTTTTGAGGACAAAAATTAAAGGAACAAACCACTGATGACAACCAAATAAAATATCACATTTAACTTTATTTTTTGTTGCTTCAATTTCAAATAGATAGGTACTATTCTGTCCTATTTCTATTTGTGTTTTTTCGTAGGGTTTTCACGTTTTTTTCTGAATAAGAATTTGTTTAGATTTTACATTTACGTGAATATCTTAAATTAACTAAAACTATATGCTAACTTACTTCCAATTTATTTATGTTTATTTTACTATTATACCGCCTAATTTTGTTGTTGTAATGTTTTTTAAACTTAGATTCCCATTATTTCTATGTTAATTTTCTTAGAAAAATTAAATATCATTGATGTTATAGAATTATTAAGTTTGAAATAAATATATTAAATTATTTACTTTGATGGTTGTCTGGTTGGTGATTGATCTAATTAAAGGATCGCAATACGTTGTTTGTTAGATTCTTGACTTAAGATGATACACATTTGTCAAAGAACATCTATGTACAGTTCTTTATATTCATTCTTGACGAAGTGTTTAACTTGGGTGTATGTTGCGATTTTGCAAGCTTCGGTTTCATCCATTCTGCGCTTAAGTCATTGGAGGTGTACGGGGAACGTAAGTTGCTAGAACCATGACTTGAGTTGTAATTTTAGTCATTGCTCTATGTTTTCTACTTTTTGTAACTGTTAGTGTAGGAGTAATGACGCAAGGATGGCTTCAAGAGACTCGATCCCACATGTTGAATTTCACCATTTCCACAACTAAATTGAGTTTCGAAAGATGTCTTTAGGTGTTGTTGTATGCAAATTGGATTAATTTCATGTGATTATAATTTATAATTGTAGGTATACATGTTTTTTAATTGAGTTATGAGGAATTTAAGGCTTTTTGCTAAGAAATTGTTGTTGTGCTACTATAATTTCAAGAAGCCTGGTTGTGAGAACGATTTTGTGCTGGTATACTCTGATTTTTCTTAATTTTCTACCCAGTTCTCAATTATGTTTTTCCTCTTTGTCTCACAATATGGCTTTGATTTATTTTTCACTTAATAAAGTCCTATTGATTCTTTTGTCAGTTGCTTGTGTTGGTTGATTCGATCGTAATACATGTAAATTGATCCTCACTTCATATATTCATACTTTTCCCCAAAACTCACTGTGTTAGCATAATTTTAGCTATTGTAAGTAACTGGGATATGAAAGCATTGTATGTCATACATAGAAAGTGCATGGGATGGATGTGTAAGTATTTAAAATCCATTGTGATCTCTCTTTCTGTGATAGGTCGAGTTTGGATGGTAGATTACATACTCTGTGTTGCACATGTTTTTATTGAAAATTTGATTTTAAAGAATGAATGTTGTGTTTAGCTTAATAAAACTATTTAAGTTGGTAAATTTTCATTATTGGTAAGCACACACACACACAAATGTTGGCATCTATTGCATGATAGAGTGTAAGTTAGTATGATATTTGGGTGAGTCTGTACACATGTGTTGAGCATCTTCCTGAGGCAAATATGAATTTTCATGCTATTGTGACTTAAGAATGATCCAAAAATATTTAATTTGTATTTATTGCTTTTTAGAGTAATTTTAATTATCTGCTTTTGTATTTAAGAATTTTTATATTTATCTACATAGTCGAGTCGCTCGTAAGAGTCTCCTTGAGTTTGTGAGTTTATAAAAGAGTGTAAATAGTGTCACTCTTGAAAAAGATTTTTCTTAGCTTTGTAATTTAATTGCTTTTGTATTTTTTACTTGTTGTTTACTCGTGGACGAGCAAAGTCTAAGTTTTTGGGTATTTGATGTGTTTTATATGCATCTATTGAGTACTTATACAACTTAGAAATAATGATTCCACGAGGTTTTTGGCTACTAATATGTGTTTTGGAGCTTATTTGTGAGTTTTAGGATTTTAGTTTGAATTATGGAGTTCATAAAGTTTTAAGTGAAGAATTGAAGGAAGGGACTAAAGTACAAACGGCTGAAAGATAAGGATCAGGAATAATTAATGTTATGTGGTTGTAAGCCTCAAGACCCTTGCCCCTGCAAGGTTTCCAGAATATCAGCCCCGAAAGTGTTACAGGCCTTGCGGTCGCATTCCTTGGCACCTTGCCCCCCCATGCCTCGCCAACTCACAAATTCGAGAATTGTACCATAATTCTATCTCTTGCCCTGTAAACACTAGTATAAATATAAACCTTGTAGCCTTAGGTTTTAGGTCGGAACTAATCAGAATTCTATCTCTTGCCATGTAAACACTAGTATAAATATAAACCTTATAGCCTTAGGTTTTAGGTTGGAAATAATCAGAATTTAGCTTATAATTTAGAGTTTTTATTGCTTGTAATCATAATTTACGAAGATCGTTCATGTATTCTTTCATCCAATTGATCGGTTCGACTTCAAGGATGAACTTACCGCTCATATCTAGGAATTGAAGGTAACTTGTATCAAATCTTCTGCTATAATATATTTTATATTCAATCAAATTTTGTTGATCACAGTATTTATCAATCTCTTTGCTATTTTGCTTTTTCCTAATGAATGGTATCGCAATAGTTAAAGACCAAGAGGTGCGGATAGCTGCACGGTCATATGCATATGTCATATACTGGCTCACCATTGTAGTAAATTAAACCTATCGATGTACGAGAGTGATAAGTTATGGTTAGGTTCATATGTTCATGTGTGACAGACATGGATTCATATGTTCTTGTTCTTAAGGTTATAGACTCAGATGAATTATTTAAGATGAAGACTGAATTATAATTTGACAACATATATCAACCTTTCATGAACGAATCCAAGATTAATTGATTGATGCATTAAGCAAAAGAGCATTAAAGTAGATACAAGTGAATCCATATTTCTAGATTCTCCTTCACCATTAGATCTTCACAAATTGTGTTTGTTGCTTTAATTAAACTGTTGATTAGATTACTTGTATTTTATTAGAAGAATTTAGATAAATAGATAATTTAAACAAACCCCCTAGTTATAATTGGGTTTAAATCTCAATTTGGTCATCTACTTTCAGCTAAAATTCATTAAGCTCACTCTGCTTCTTTTTTTTTCTCAATTTAATCACTTTACTTTCACATAATTAGCACGTTCATCACTCCATCCATATATTTGGATGGAAAGATCAATTTTTTTAGGAAAATAAAAAAAATACTCTTACTAAATTTGGGGGCTTTGAGGTCTCCTTCTCCTCTCAAACATAATTTCTTATTGTGTGACTTGAGTTTGTCAACACACTTTTCAAAGGTAAGGGACATTATTGTCTTTCTAAAGATTTCCATCCAACTTAACTAATAGAAATGACTCTAGTGACCTTATTGACTTTCGAAGCCAAGTATAGTGATTAAATTGAGGGAAAAAAAAGTAGAGTGAGCTTAATGAATTTTGGCCGAAAGTAGGGTGACCAAAATGAGATTTAAACCTTATAATTGTTACATGTTTACTTGCTTTAGATACTTCTTGTCTTTGTGGTTCGACTCTTGCTTTCCGTACACTATATTTTATATTGATTCGTACACTTGCGAGGTAATAAAATAAGACATCACCTATTCTGGGCATAGTGCAACACACCGTCTACCACAACGACGACAACAACAAAATGAAAAGACTTCCTTTCTCGAAAGGACAATGGAAGCACTCGTAGATCACTTAAGTCTAGGTGTACCAGGTTCAGACACACACGCTACAAGAGGTAGGTTTTGACCCGTAGTTATTTCTTTAAAGTATGTAAATAAAATGTAGATATTTATACTTAGTGGGCCTGTAAATATTAAATTATTTGTACATATTACTAAAATTTATTCTCTTCCCCATTCATATTTTAGATGCAAAATAGTCATAATATATTCCCGTTTAACTAACTGCGCTTGTTTGTACATAATGTAGATAAAATGTATAGTTGGTATAATTTCATTTCATAAAATAATTGTTATTATGTGACAGCCCGACCCGGACCCCAATGCGAGATCCCGAATCGTGCCGTCCAAATAGTCAATAACACAAGCATGCGCAAGTAGGACTATAAAATTCATGTGGCGCAACATCGCATATGAATAACAACTCGGCTACACTTGGCCGGAAAAACAACTTAATATAAACAAGTCATCGGCGGCGTTACGGTAGGAACCCAACAACTACTCCTACAATTTTAACACATGCTTATAAAAACCTCAGCGGCCACAACATGCAGGAGACAACAACAACAATAATATTTAAATGAGCTTTAGCGGAAGAAACTGTAGTGAACCATTATCATATAAACATGCTCGACATATAAGTCGGCATACAAAAGATTACGAGTGTCAAATCATTAAGTTTACTACAACAACAAAAACCCCAAGTCAAGTCTATTTGACTTGCTTCCCAACGTCCTTGCCAAAAACAAAAGACTAACTACTAATCCCAAAAGAACAACCTTTAGCTCGCAAAGCAACCAAGCGTGAATATGGCGAGTCTAGCGAACCGATCTCCTCGGCTCGGATCTAAGGAAAACAAAGCAAACAAATAGGGTAAGTCGAAATACTTAGTAAGTTACTAAAAATGCATGTTCATGTTATAGCATGACATTTATCACAGTTATAGTGCATAATCGTCATATGGCACTTAGCACATTGTTCACATAAGTGCGTAAAATAAATCATACAAGTAGGATATGATATAGTCACGGGACCGTAGCTCTGCAATACAACTACATTCTTGGTTCGTGCCATCGATGTTTTGTGAATTCATCGACTCATACCGAGAACCTACTCGATTTCATTAGCAAGCCAATGCGACGCGTATTGATCTGACAAAGGGGCTACTTCCCCACTGCGGCCACGGTGGAGGTGTGTGTGAGGTCGGGTGCGGCGATCCATAGCGAGCACGAATCCACAATTCGTGAAGGCGTGCATCGTCCCACCACGACTTAATAAACAAACCAAATAATGCCGGTGGACTCAATGTGATGCACAAGTAGATGTTTACTTGACTTAAACCAATTAAGGATCGAATTCGACAAGAGCGAACTCGACCAACCAAGTAGGGTATTAATCTCTACTATAAAACATGTCAAGGCAATTAATTGCTCAAAACCAATCTTTCATAACAACTTGTTGCAAACAATTAAACCAAGCTCATATTTGAGTAACTCGATCAAACGGTGTCCAAACGTAGGGATTGAAATTAGAGTTCAACATGTTCAATTCTTCCCTAAGAGTCGACTCAGTTGAGTCTTTTCTCTAAATTCCCAATTTTGGAGAAATTGAAGCTATGTGCTTCATAACTTGACCTAGGCCATTTCTAAGTTCAACTAGGTTATAAATTCACCAAAAGCATTGCAATGTGATTCATATACATCATAGAGTTCAACTTTGAGGATAGAACACATAACAACTTAACAACATACAATGTAGGCTCAAATTAGGGCATTCTCATATAGCACTTGTTCAAGCAACACATGTAATACATGTTTCTAACATGTTCAAGACCTTAAATAGACAATATGAAAGAGTAATATAAACTTCCAAAGGCAAGAAATCATCCTATACATGCTCCTAGCAAGTTCATACTTTTAAAATACAAGTAGAAGGCATAGGAAGCAATTATGTGTCCTCATTGACCTCATACATCATAAACTTTGTTTCCTTAGGGTCAATGAGAACTAGAAACAAGGAAGAAAGGAGGTAACTTACCTAGCTTGGTGAAAACTCAAGAGAATCAAAATCCGAAGCGGTGAAGTTGTTCCACCGTCGCATCGTCAAGAATCCGAAGTTTGGCGGCAATCGGACGGTTGGATCTTCGTAGATCGGAGGAAGAAGAAGCTAGGGCTCAAAACTTCAAGCCCCCTGACTCTCTCTCTCTCTAATACGTAAGAAGGAGGAGAAGAAATGAGAGGATTTACTGAAGAATGCAAAGGGTTTGGGTATTTATACCCCCAAAATGAGGAGGGCACAAAAGACATTTCTCAAGTACAATTAGTAGAGATTAGGGGTAATCAATCACTAATCTAACCTTAATTAACTTCCAACTAATGTTAGGACATGATTAGGGCTAAGTATGGGTGGTTAGGAAGGGTTTAGAGGGGTTTAATGAGGGTAGGATAGGTATTACATGTCAAAACACAAAACAGGGGAAAATCCCGTAAGTGATACCTGATGTTGAGGCGGGCGCCTCACAAAAGCCCAGGCGGGCGCCTCAGATGCTGGGGGTTGGGCTGATTTTTGAATTGCTCTCAGCTTTTGAGGCGGGCTAGTGCTCAAAATCCGATGTGGCCGCCTCGTTAAACCCTTGAACTAGGTCTAAACATGTCAAATGGTCCCAAACTTATGGGCAACCATTCTAAGGTCTAACCCAACTCAAAACAAGTCGGAAACACACCCGAACAACATCCGGAACAAGGTAGAACAAGGCTCGAATCATGCGACGAATGATTAACGAATCAAACAACAATCAAACACCAATCAGACTAGGATAACTTGGTCATGGAAAAGGCTTGTTTCAACATGGTTATGACCTGAATACAAAGCCAAGAACTCAACGAACACTTCGCACGACGAAATAGAAGCAAAACGAGCAACGAAGGAAAAATCGCTAAGGCCAAAACAAAGCAATCGAACCGGCGATTCAACAAGCAAGCATACATGATTCTAAACATGTTAAGAACTTCATGAATGACTTATGAATGTTTCTAAAACATTTATAAACTAAGTAAACATGCTCACAATCAACAAGAAAACATGAAGGCAAGCAATGATACACATGCAAGAATACGAGGCGTTACACCTTTCTCCCTCCTTTAGAATTTAGTCCACTAAATTCTTACAGGTTCATCGAACAAATGTGGATGCTTCTCGCATCTCATTCCGCTTCCCAAGTCGCTTCCTCAATGTTGTGGTTTCTCCAAAGAACTTTGACTAAGGGAATTCTTTTGGTTCGTAGTACTTGCTCTTTGGTATCCAAAATCTTCAGCGGCTTTTCAACATTAGACATATCCAGGCTCAAATGTTATCTCCTCATACTCGAAGTACATGGGACTCATCTTTCAAATGCTTTTCGCAACATGGAAACATGGAAGACATTATGAGTCTCCGAAAGTGAAAAGGTGGTAATGCGACTTCGATAAGCGAAAGACCCAACCTTCTCAAGAATCTCGAATGGGCCAATGTACCTCGGTGTAAGCTTCCCTTTCTTGCGAATCTCTTAGTACCCCTCTTGGTGACACCTTGAGAACACGTAGTCTCCACTTGGAACTCAAGAACTCAGATCCGTTCGACATCCGCGTAACTCTTTTTGTCGACTTTGGCGGCGATTGTCGATCTCTAATCAACTTCACGCTCTCACCATTTGCACTAACTCGGAACCCCAAAGTTTCGCCTCTCGACTTCGTCCCAACAAATTGGTGATCTACACTTACGCCCATACAAAGCTTAAATGCAGGCGCCATCTTGATACTCAGTGGTAGTCAAGTTATTATACGAAACTTCGGCTAAAGGTAAGTGAGAATCCCACTTCCTTTAAAATCCACTGACTCAAGCTTAGAAACATGTCCTCAAAATATCGAATCAATCGCTCTGATGAACATCCGCTTGTGGATGAATTTCAAAGTCTGTATCGAATTTCAAACTGCTCCCAAAGCCTCCCCGCAAAGACCTCCAAAATCTAGATGTGAACCCGGATCTCTATCGACACCTGAGACTCGCTGTACGCCATGAAGTCTCACAATCTCCCGAATGTACAAAGTGCCAACCGAGTCAATGAATAAGTGATATCAATCGAATAAAGTACTTAGTCAATCTGCCAACTATAACCCAACCGCATTAAACTCGCAAGGCGTGTAACCCCTGTCACAAAATCCATAGTATAAACTCCCACTTCCATCTCGGAATCTCAAGTGGTCAGAATCCTCAAAGCCTCGATGTTCCTGCAGACTCTGACAAGTCAAACACTTTGACACATACTCCGTTACCCTCTCTTCATGCCTTTCCACCAAAACTTTTCAAATCTAAATACATCTGCTCCCGGGTGAATGGTATACCTCGCTTTTATGAGCCTCATCAACTAACCCTTTTCAATTCATCACATGGGACCTCATTCTACTCGAAATGTCAAAGTACTCTCACTATTAATGCCAAAATCGAGATACATTCTCACCAACCCATCAATAATTTTCTTCAACTCCGGATCATTCTCAAGCGCTTTCTCTAATTTTCCCAAATAAAGCGCATGAAGTTAACTAACATTTCTTAAAATCACCTCTATCATAAACACTAGACCCCAATCTCGGCAAATCTTCCAACATCTTCCATTCTCTAACCATCATACAAGACATGTGAACTTTCCTACTCACCCATACCACATTT
>CM028379.1:107829264-107869886 GCA_013146195.2 Codonopsis lanceolata | reverse complement strand
AATATTATTATTAATGTTTGAATTAAAAAAAATGTTAAAAATTAATTAGAAAAGTAACTTGATTAATCAACTTCAAAAGCGGGTAAGTACTTAAGGGGTATTTTTACCAAACATGTACTCCTATTTTCAAATTATTGTCCTCTTTGAGCCGGTACACTTGTTAAAAAAAAAGTAATTGAACGTATTATAAATATTGGTGAAATGTGTGCTTTCCTTTAATGTTCTTGAACATGTGGTCATAATTAAACTAGGTATAAAAAGTAATGGTAAAAATGCTAAAAGTGTTTTTTTTTAAAATAAAATTTTGAAAGATGACAATTATTTTAGAACGGACGAAAAAAAAAAATGATGGCTAATTTGAAAAGCGAATGGAGTATTTAATTAATGCAATAATTAAGGATGTAGTGGATAATCAAAAAATATAGTAGAAATAGCCTATCCCAATATCATACTCATTACGTAAAAATATATGGCGGCTTTTTGAACTTTCGTAGGCCGATGAAATATATTGTAAAAAGTAAACTGTCAATATCAAAACATTAATGAGGTGTTTTGATATTTTTGCCTAAAGAGTCAAACATGAGTTATGGAGTCAATAAATATGGGTAGAATTGGAAGAAAAAGAAAGGGAAAAAGTTCCTTGAAAATTGTAAAATGTCATCTATTTTGGAACAAAAAAGCTCTCCGAAAATGCCATATATTTTGAGACGGATGAAGTAAATTGTTAATATGATCGAAAAGTGATTAAGTTAATTTTTTAAAAAAATTAAAAATCTCTCTTTGTTTGTGTGTGTGTGTGTGTGTGGGGGGGGGGACGAATGGAGTAAAATTGTTTATAGATTCACTTACCACAAACACAGGCTAGTTTTTGTCTTTTAAAAATACCTCAAAAGTATTATCTGTCATTATTTTCATATTGAAATTTACTTTATGACTTCTGCATGTTAATCTGGTGGTATTAAGCCTGCCATTGCTTATGTTTTCTTCTTGTGTGTATTTTCGAGTGTTTTTTAATTTTCTTCTCATTCATTAGTCTCATCAGTTAAGTTTTTTTAAAAAAAAATCTTAATCATTACCCATTCATTTCTAAATAGTTGCCATTTTTTTGTCCGTTTCAAAAAAAAAAAAAAAAAATCATATTTCTAAACTTTTTTTAGGAAAATATTTTTACAATTTTAGCCTTACTCTTTCTTCTTACTTTATTTATTGCTATAGGCACAAGGGTTTTAAAGGAATCACATAATATAGTATTCCATCGGTTCTTAAATAATCGTCATTTTTTATTCGACGTTTAAGAAAAAATAATTAAATGCATTATAAATATTAGTGTAATATATGATTTTCTTTTAATGCCCATGTGCATATGTCTATAATTAAAGTAGGTAGAAAAAATAAAGTTAAAATTGTAAAAATATTTTATAAAAAAGAAAATTTTTGAAATATAACAATTATTTTGAAACGGACGAGAAAAAAAAAAACACATAATAAAGAACGAGGGAGTACAAAAATTAAAACCATGTATTTCACCTTCTAAAAATTGAAATAATGATACTCCTTCATTCTTTGATAAATGTTCTACTTTTATTTTGAGATGTCTTAACTAATGTTCTTATGATATATAAGTTTTCTACATTTTTTTTTTCAATATATCCTCAAAACCTCAATTAATAACAGCGTAACACATCCTAGAAAAAATCCACTTATTTAGAATAGCATAACTTAATTAATGTTAATCATAATCACTATTATTCACTAACCAATTTAAAGAGAAAGAGAAGATGGTAAGAAGATTCGAACTATGACATATTAACTTACATATTTAAAATTTTAATATTTTATTTAATACGTAATGAGAATTATCGTCGGAACATATTTGCTACGTATAATTAATTACTTATATGTCTTAATCCATGCTTTTTGTTAACGAGAAACATTTATCGGTAAGGAGGAATAAGATTACTAATCCATCCATCCCAAAATTATTGTATTGTTCGAGCGACCGCCGGAATAATTAAAAATAATTGATTCGATTATTAATATTAGTTTGATGTGTCATTTATTTAAAATTCATGTGTATATATTGCATAATTTAAATATGATGAAAAAATAAAAATAAAGTAATAAAAATATTGTATTTAAATAATAAAATAATAAAATATAGTAATTATTCGGAACATGCGAAAAATGAAAATAAAACAATAATATGGGATGGATAGAGTAAAATATAGCCGTAGCGTACGATGTCTGCTTTCTACGTGAGTAGAAAATGGCAAAATGCATTTGTCAAAAGACAAATCGTGTTGAATTGCGTATTTGCTATAACATGTGATCAAAAGCCACCACGACAGATAACTATTCCGCACTTATCGGCTCGTACGGATAGCCGAATAATGTTTGGTCCAAATAATTGGCCTGGCGCCGAGGTCAACTTACCAGAAGCTTTCTTCTCCATTGATTGACATTGTTATCTTTTCTAGGCCAAAGTTAAAGAGTGCATTTTAATAGGAGTACTTAAGCACTAAATGTGGCACTATAATATGCTAAAGTAACATTTTTTATAAAGAATTTTCACTGTATTTTTAAATTTAAATACAAATGAAAAATAATTATATTGCTCTTTATGTAAATTAAAACAAGTAACTAAGGACTTGTTTGGTAGTCGGATAAGGATAAACAGTATTATTAGTCTCAGTACTATTAGTGTCTTTGCTATTAATACTCACTTGTATATCGGGAGTAGTTTTGAGATTACAAATATTAATCCTAATTTTTTTTTTTAGTGAGGCGCTAATAATACCACCCTCCCTTGGTATTAATAGTGAGGGGATAATGACTTTATCAGGATAACTCGTCTTTATTAGTCTCGACCACCATTGCGTCTCAAGCATCGACGGCTAGAACTTATTAATCTTATCCTGCTTAATCCAGGCTGCCAAAGCTGCCTAACAGTTTAAGAAAACGTTTGCAAATGATAATGACTATGTTATTCTCAAAGCATGCAAATTGTTGCAAAAATGGTGAGAAAGTTAAAGCTTGTTGAGGGATGTGTTCCGTTGGCCATCTGTTAGATTTTACAAAGATTAGGATCGAACGGAAATTTAAAAGGATTATAAAATAAAATAAAAGTGCTACATGTCCAAGGGACATGAATGGGCTGCTTTTTTGATTTAGTCCTAGCCATTTAGTATCTTACAGAGTAAGGGCATGAACAACAAAGCTCCTTATTTGGGGAGGCAAAACTTCTTTTTTATTTTATTACAAAATATCGTTAAGTTAAAACTTAAGTTTTTCAATAAAAATACTTTTTCAACAATGCACAAACTCCAATACTTTTATATACATCATCATCTTTATCTCCAATAATTTAATATTTTTATAGAAAAATGGCTAGAAATTTGAAAAAATTATATAAATTTTTTATGATATCCAAATGAAACAAACCAAGTCTCTATTTGTAGGTAAAAATATTTACTTTAATACATGAAAAAAAAATATTAAAAAATTTATTTTTTATGACTGAAAATTGACGAAAAAAGAAAATGAAGGAAAAGTAAATAGTGATGGATGTGGAGAGGAGGGAGGAAGAGGCATATTTTTGGCTTTGTTGGATTGTTAAGATGGGGAGCTTAAGAAGCTCCCAATCCACCTTTATACTTAATTAAGCTCTTTTAGAAACCATTGTTATTTGCCAAAATCTTAAAAAAAATCTCTTGGAATTGGCTTTAGCTCTCCTGTTGTTTTTGGTCTAACCGAACTTTACATAAATGTTAAATTTTTGGTGGAGCTGGTCTCTCTTCTAAAGATCAAAACGATCACTTTGTTAAATTATGTCAAGGGAAAAAATGACATTACATTATTTGTAGCTAAAGGGCTACGTTTATCACTTTTAAGACGTACTACGTTTAGCACTACTCTAATAATTTTATCTATGCTATAAGTATATTTTGTTTTCCTAATTATTTTTATATATTTAAACTATAATGATAATTATTAAAATAGAAATTATTATTTATAGATTTTTAAAATGTGCTTTTAGGATATTTTAGAACAAGTGTTGTTACTCTCATTTCATTCCTAAGAAAGGTGTTCTTCTTTTCTATTTAGCAGTGTTCTAAAAATTGTTCTTAGTGGCAGCCTAGGTGCTAAGTGCCTCTCCAATTTCCGCAACTTTCTTCAAATTGTCGAAAAAATTGCCCGAGTAAAAATTGCAGTTGGGTCATCCTAGGTGCTGCCTGTGAGACCAATGTCTTGACTATGTCTTTGAAGACAATGAAGAGATAATAGGTAAACTCGTAAAGGGTTTCGATTTTCGAAGAGTAGTACTGAGAAAAACCAACAAAATTTATCTTTAAAAAGGAAGAGAGAAAGAAGGGACCGAGAAATTGAAGGACAGGGAAGGAAAGAGAAAAAGAAGGGGAAGACTTATGGTGGCGACATAGACTATGGTGTCTACGATGGTGGGCGACGATGTGTCGTTAGATCTATCCTTAGAGAGAGAGATAGAGGTGATGTATGCGATTATCCCAATTACTCGAAGAGATAGAGGTGATGTATGCGATTATCCCAATTACTCGAAGACAAACCGTTGAGTGTTACATGTTATGTTAATGCTAAAGGGAAAAAAATCCTCAAAATTGTCAACGTGAGGTACTGAGATCTCTCTAAGAGAGTCCACAATGGGACAAGCTACCAACACACCAAACTCATTTATAGAGATTTTTAGCTACTGTGGGCAGCCAAACAAGCCCTCTATCTCCAAAACCAGATAAATCACTCTTCTAATTTGAAAAGTGATTTAGCTTGAATAGTAACAACAACCCACTACCCACTGCCCACTTAAGTTATCTATGGAAAATTGTACCATGTGTGAAAGATTTATCTTGTCAAATTTACTTAAGTAATAAGGATTTTTAAAAAAAACATAAATTGTCATTTTTAATTGACATATATTTTTAGATAAAAGTGATTTAAATCACTATTAAGTACTCCTGTTAAAAAAAAATTAAAATATAAAATATTTCATTCAAATTGTGGTGGAAAAATAGAAATAAAAAAGATGGAAAATATATTTGTAGTTAGGTTTGTTATTTGATATTTAAGAGATTTTAAGTTCTTAAGTTTTTAGATGGATTTATAGAGAGTACTTATTGGAGTAAATTCTTTCTTAAAGTATTTAAAAAATGTAATTGGAATAGAAAACAAAGTGTTTCGAGAGTTATTTAGAGATCCACCATTGTGGATACTAACCCTGAGAGATGATCTCTTTAATTCTTCCTTATGTTCAAATTAGTAGCCTTCATGTTTGTCTTCTATTTATTTCTTCCCCTTGTCTTATCCAAATATACAATATGCGATAACTTGGATTCGAAATATTCTTTTTGGCACTCCTATTCTCTTGGGATTTGCACTTTACGTAATTTGTTGATGAACCTATATGGTTATGTGTATTGAACTATTGATTTTTTATTTCGTTTTTTTTTTACTTTGCTTTGAAATTTGGACTTCGGAGTGAAATTGAACTGCTTGTTTTACAAGTTTAATCTTATAAATTGCAATATGATGATTATCTTAATATTTTTAGATTATTATGTGATATTTACTATTAATATATGTGAGGTTTTTAATTTTTGTTTATTAGGCTATATTTAAAAAAAAAATCGGGAACAATTATAATTATACCTTAATTTTAGGTTTTGCTTACGCCCCGCCTAGGCGCTGGTCTTGCGCCTAGTGACTTTTAGAACATTTCTATTTAGACCATTTAAAAATATCACTTTATTATGTTTTTTTTTTTATTTTGATTGTTTCGTTATTATATTACCTTTGATTTAATTTTATCTCATGTACTGCACGTTTCCGCTGGAATATCTGTTGATTCCAATGTCACCATGTATTTCAACATCTAAAATCCAGGATAAGTAGTTCTTACCAATAATAACAAGCACTACAAATTCTAGTTTCATGAGATTCGACATGATAAAAATTTAAGGATGGCTTAATAGGAATATAAATAGGTCTTATCAATACAGTACTCACCTCGACTATTATTGTTCAGAGTAGAAATGATAGAACAAAATCGTGTTGATAACGTGTAATAAAAGATATGCTAGAGAGATACTAGAGAGCAAGTAAGGATGTAAAGGGAATATATAATTTTATTTCAAGGGATACTCAATATAGTCTAGGGAGAGAGTACAAGGGAAGAATTATTAAAGAAACTTCTAAGTTCTATCAAAATAAATATAGGAGCCTACTATTTTTAATATAACGATAATGGTTTCCTTTGTAAACTTCGTAAAACTTCTTTGGTAAGCATCCATTAAAGTACGTAAAGCTTTTTTAGTAAGTTTACGTGAGGCTTCTGCTGAAAGCTTTTTGTGTAAGCCTTCAGAAACTTTCTTTATAAGTTTTGTCGAAGCTTCCCTTGTAGATTTTATTAAAACCTCCTCAATAAGCCTCATCATATGGTTTCCTGTAGAGCATGGTTAACCAAATCTTAGCTTTCAATGATATATTTAAATAAAATCTAATATAATTTTTATTTGATTTGATTTGTATCAATATAAATTACAAATCAAAACAAAATCAAAACAAATCAAACCAACCAACAGAACAATAAAACTACCGTGTTTTAGGCACAAATGTCGGTTCATACCAAAAAAATCAACAAAAAAAATCGTGGCCGACAACTGCCTCCTGCCCCTCCCCTTTTCATATGGCAACATTCTAGTGAATGGAGTAACTTTTCCATCATAAATTTTCTTGGCCAATTTTCGATCAAAAAAACCATTATTATTAATTTTTTTTCATAAATTAAAGTATACATTTTTACCTATAAATATAGATTTTGTTTGTTTCATTTGGATATTAGAAAAAACAAATTCTATGATTGTTTCAAGTTTTTAGCCATTTTCTAAAAAATATTAAGTATTAGAGATAAATATGGTAGAGTATGAAAAAATATTTGATTTTGTGCATGGAAAAGTTTTTTGAGTTTTGAATCAAATGAGTATCAAATGAATTATTTTATTAATTTTTAATGGATTATGTTTGATTTGCATTGTTTTGATTTAGCTATTAACCATGCTCTTATAGACTATCATTAGTTGGCTTCTCGCGAACAACGACATCCGTAATAAGATATTTACAGCAAATTAACTTTCTGGTTCTGCTCGAGCGCCACTTTTCACAGCCAAGTGAATATTTTGATTTTATTTGTATTTTTATTATTCCCTTCTTTTACAAGTAAGGTTCATTTTTGAAAAATTTATGTTTCAAAATAAGTACTCCCTCCGTCCCTAAATTATCGTCCTCCTTTTTTTTTCGTCCGTCCCAAAATAATTATCCACTTTGAAACTTACCTTTTTAGAACATCACTTTTACCACTTTACCTTTACTTTTTCACTCTACTTTAATTATGGACCACATATACATGGACATTAATAGAAACTACACATTAAACCAATATAAATAATCAAGTCAATTACTTTTTCTTAAACTGTGCGCCGGGTCAAGCAGGACAATTATTTAGGGACGGATGGAGTATTATCTTACTCTATTGACTTTACATTTTCTATCTATTATGTCATAATATCACTTTCAATACAATTAAGTCCTCACTAAGACTGTCATAAATATAAATTATTAAAATTATTAAAAAATCAATTTTCTTAATTTATATTAAAATTTTTAAAAAGAAGTATTTACTTTAGCAATAAAAACAATCTATTTAAGTTGACAACTATGTGGAATTGTTGAAATGGGGATAGAATTACTTGTACAGGGGACCACCAAATACTCCGTCACATGAAAAGGAATTGAAGATAAACATCTCATACAGTCTGCCTGCGCACGGGCCCATATGAAGTCTCCCCATAGCGTTTGTTGCGTATGCACAGTGATAATTTGGAGGTGACATCATGTTGACGTATTATACTCTCTCTCCTAAAAAAGTGCATCCTATTTATTTTTGGATGTTCAAAATAATTATTTAAAAAAGCATTTAAACCAACTTTAAATTGTTTCTATCTTATTTGTGAGATGAGATAGAAAAATGAAGAAATTCTCATAATTTGAAATCACTAATAATAAATTTGGCACATTAAAAGAATAATATATATAAAGTTTGATGGGGATCAAGACATTTGAAGTCACTCGGCACAACTGGAGTATAATTGGATTGAATTGTTTAATTCTATTTGGACTTTTCCTTTATGTTGGAGTCTCTATTTATGTTTATTAAAATTGTTTATTAGACCTAGTTGGAAAAAGTTTAGTTTGAGTCTTATTTTATCTATTAGTTCTAGTAGGAAAATGTATAGTTTAGGCTTCAAGTTATTGTGTCCTATTTAAGGATTTATTTTTTAGTTACAAAATACATCTTGATTAATTATTCAAAGCTTTGCTTAAGCCGAGTTCTCTGTGTTTGAAAATTATTATTTTGTCTGTTCGAACAATAATCAAACAAGTGTCCGCTTATACGCTAATACGAGCTAATTTCTTTCTCCTTCCGCTTTCGTTCTGCGTCAGTTGGTCTTAGAGCCAAGGCTAACAATCCAAACCATGACCTTGATCAACGAATGCAAACCGTGGAAGGTCACGTCTGCGACCTACGTGATGAGATGCACAGTGTATAGACCAGTTTACAAGAGCTAATGGCTACACTTCGCTTGGGCACGCAGCAGCAAGCAAACAACCCAGCAGCAGTTGAATCACAAGTTCCTCAACAACAAGCCGTCGCTCATCAACCTGTAGCAAATCCGCCTCCATAATTTATTAAACCCAGAGGAAGCACGAATTCTACAATCTGAAGTTGAGAATATACTTCGCATTGAACATGTTAGAGAGAGCCTTAGTCCTTGTGATGTTCCATCTTTACTAGTCCCTAAAAAAGATGGTATGTTGCGCATATGTGTAGATAGTAGAGCAATAAAAAAATCACCATTCAATACCGTTTTCCAATTCCCCGTCTCGATGATATGTTGGACCAGCTATCTGGATTAGTTGTTTATTTAAAGATTGATCTCATAAAGGGGTACCATCAAATTCGAATCAAGTTCGATGACGAATGGAAGACTGCATTTAAGACAAAAGAAGGTTTGCACGAATGGCTTGTCATGCCTTTTGGTCTCTCAAATACACCGAGCACGTTTATGCGACTCATGAACCAAGTGTTGAAACCCTTCCTCAAAAAATTTGTTGTCGTCTATTTTGATGATATTCTCATTTATAGTCGCAGCATGGCAGAGCACGAGAATCACATACGTGCTGTCCTACAAACTTTACAAGATAATGAACTATATGTCAACATTAAAAGATGCAGCTTCATGACTGAAAAGGTGTTATTTCTCAGATGTGTAATGAGTGCTGCAGGAGTACAAGTTGATGAGCAAAAAGTGAAAGCCATCGTTGAGTGGTCCACGCCTTAGAGCATTACGGAGGTACAAAGCTTCCATGGTCTGGCCACTTTCTATAGGCGTTTCATCAATAAATTTCATTAGTAGCATTGTTTCCCCCATCACTGATTGTCTCAAAAAGGGGCGAAATTTCACTTGGACAAAAGTAGGTGCTAGTAGTTTCGAAGAGATCAAACGTTGGTTAACTACAGCTCCTATACTCGATTTACCTAACTATAAGTCCAATTGGCAACGAAATAAGGCTAGAAGGGGGGTGAATAGCCTTTTAAAAAACTTTTAGGGTTATTTTGAAAACCTTCAAAAGATGCAACAGATCGAAAAGATAAGTTTTCAGCAGTTGATGTAAAATCAGCAGGTGAATCGTAAAACAATTTGATTTGGTTTTCTTTTGATTACTTAAGTATAAGGACTGAACTGAAAGACAATATATAAAACAACTAAGTATATGATTTAAGAATGTAACTAACTTACACGTAAGTAGATTGAGACTGCTTAAGTGTGAGAAACAGTTCTATCAACTGGAAGATAATAAAAAAGTATTTGGAGTGGTTCATAGTATAAAAAATGTTACGTCCACTACCAAGGTGGTCAAACTTGAATTTTGAAGTGCACTAAATATAATGAAATTCTGAGTGATCATCACTAATAGATCTGTGTACAACAAAAATCAATGTTTGAGGAGTATGATTAATAAATAATTAAACTCATGCAGCAATCAAAGTATTCCTTTAAAGATTAGGAAGAAGTAAGTAAGAATATAATGATTGTCTAAATAAATACTAGAAAAGAATAATATGTGAAAGAATATCTAGTAAGTGTTTTAAGGACTGGAACACATTAAGGAAAGAGTTGCTTGAAGGAATAAGTTGTGTGTCCAGTCCTAAGTTGAAGCAGATCAAAAAAGGAATATCATATGAGTAATGAATGAAAGCTTCAACCTCTCTATCCTCTATTTCAGTATATCTTCCACCATCGTGAACTAGAACATTTCAAGGAAAGAATTTCTTGAGGGGATAAGAACATTTCAAGAAAATCCTTGCTCAAATGTTTTATATAGAGATCCATGAAAAATATCAATTTTGAAAGAATAAGGATGATCTTTAAAGAGTGATGCTAAAATCTATCTTTTATAAGATCTTGTAGAGGATCTTGTGAGTGTGACCGAAAATGTTTTTCATATTTATTGTTTAAAATAAACAATTTCTTATGTATATATATATATACACACATAAGAAATTGTTTATTTTAATTAATAGAGAGTAAGTGTAATTAGATAGAATAACATTAAAGCAGTGACTGACACTGAATATCAACAGCTGATGATGACTTAGCTACAGCAGATGGGTTTATCAATGAACGAAAGGTTGTCTAGCTAAGTGTTCTAAGTCAAATGAAAGTATTTAATCATGTATACATAGTGTCAGTAGATAGACATTTAAACGATAGAAAAACATAGCGGCCGATAGCTATCAGCAATTGTTCAGTTGGCACTGTGGTATCAGTAGCTGAATAGCTGCTGATGACTAAGCTTAATCAGAAATGATTTATCACTTAAGTAAAAATGTTTAACTTAATCTACGTTAATCTTGCTTAAGTGGATAAGACAAAAGTTGTATTCTATATGTTGAAGGGTTTAGCAAATAGAACTTTAGACTTGCTAAAGTCTAATCAATTTGATTTTAGTTAACAACTAACTAATGTCTTAATCTATATATTATCATGCAAGATGTTTCAATATCCTCCTAATTACTTTACAATTTGTTTTATGGCCTAAAGTATTCTATAATGGTTTTAAGTAATTCATAAACATTCATGTTCCAACACTCGACTTTGATAAAATATTTGAGATCGAGTGCGATACATGTGGAACGGGAATGGGGGCGTCCTATCTTAAGGAAAAAAAACACATAGCTTATTTTAGTGAGAAGTTAAACTAAGCCCAATAAGGGTGGTCTACATATGAACAAGAACTCTATGCTGTGTTTCAAGCTCTTGAACTTTGGGAGCACTACCTACTACCTAAGGAGTTTATTCTATACTCGGACCACCAACCCCTCATTCACTTTAAGACCCAACGAGATTTCAAAACTAAGATGCATGTAAGCTAGAAGGCCTTCTTTGGGCAGTTCAATTATGTCATGCGACATAAGTCGGGAGTTAACAACAAAGTCGTTGATGTACTTAGTCAACGTGCAGCCTTCCTTACAACCTCTAGCAATGAAGTGGTTGGTTTCAAATGTTTACCAGAGGCCTATGTTGATGACACTTATTTTGGTCACATTTGGGCTAAGATTTTGGCCAAACAACCTACTGGTGACTTTTTGGTTCATGATGGATACTTCTTCAAGGGTCACCGCCTATATATCCCTCGTACTTTGTTACATTAAAAATTTATTCATGAATTACACCATGGTGTCTTAAGTGAACACCTATGCCAGGACAAAATGATCAGTCGAATTCAAGAGAGATATTTTTTGCCACAATTAAAGCGCGATGCAGGTCAAATTGTTCAAAAATACACTACTTACCAAACACAAAAAGGGCACGGGCAGAACACAGGTTTATGCATGCCCCTTCCAGTCCCTGAACAACCTTGGAGGATTTGTCCATGGATTTCGTTTTGGGTTTACCACATACTCAACGAGGTACCGACTCCATTTTTGTCGTTGTTGATCGCTTCTCTAAGATGGGTCACTTTATTCCTTGTCGTCACACTAGTGATGCACCTCATGTTACCAAGTTTTTCTTCCAGGAAATTTTCCGTCTACATGGAATTCCATGAACTATTACTTTCGATTGTGATCCTAAATCCCTCGCTATGTTTTGGTCTACTTTAAGGAGGTGTTTTGGCACTACTTTGCATTTCAGTAGCTCTGCTCACCTGCAAACAGATGGTCAAACAGAGGTCGGAAATCGAACTCTTGGGAATCTGCTTCATTGCTTATGTGGGGACAAGAAATGACACTGGGATTTCTTTCTTGCACAAGATGAATTTGCATATAATAGTGCCACCCACAGTTCTATATGGCAGTCTCGTTTTAGTGTTGTGTATTTGAAGGTACCCTCAACCATTATTGATCTTATTAAGCTCCCTAGCTCGGTCAAGAAGAGTGATGCTGCTGATTCTTTAGCTCAGCAACATGTAGCTACGTTCCATGATATCCAATAGCGTTTGGAAGCCTCTAATGCCAAGAACAAAACAGCAGCGGATCTTCATTGGCGTGCAAAGGTGTTTGCCGTTGGTGACTTGGTTATGGTGTATTAGTGCAAAGAAAGAGGAGGTAGTCATTGCAAGCTTGATCAGAAAACGTTTGGGCCTTTCAAAATTCTTCGAAAAATTAATGACAATGCCTACATCCTCGATCTACCTTCTAGTTTCAAGATTTCTTCTACCTTCAATGTAGCTGATTTGTTTCCTTATCACAATGACGATGATTCGCTACTTTATCCCGACGAAAACTTCGAGTCGAGTTGTAATGCAGTGGAAGGGAATGATGGGGATCAAGACATTTGAAGTCACGCGGAACAACTAGAGTATAATTGGATCGAATTGTTTAATTCTATTTGGACTTTAATTACCTTTATGTTGGAGTCTCTATTTTTGTTTATTAAAATTGTTTATTAGTCCTAGTTGGAAAAGGTTTAGTTTGAGTCTTATTTTGTCTATTAGTTCTAATAAGAAAAGGTATAGTTTAGGCTTCAAGTTATCGTGTCTTATTTAAGGATTTGTTTTTTAGTAACATAAGACATCTTGATTAATTATTAAAATCTTTGCTTCAGCCGAGTTCTCTGTGTTTGAGAATTATTTTTTCGTTCGTTCGAACGATAATCGAACAATACGCTATACGAGCTAATTTCTTTCTCCTTCCGCTTGGCATCATAGTCAGAGTATTTTATTAAAATTGTATATCTTCAATAGCCGTGAGAGTATTTTATTAAAATTGTATATCTTCAATAGCCTGACATTTATCAGAAGAGCGATACAGAAGCATTCATGTCTTCTTTTATTGTTTCCTTTCTAAACATAATGTTTTATTTGAAATATTTGAAAAAACCAATCAATTTTAGAAAAAAATTACATTATTTATGTTACATAAGATTTATGATTAAACTTATTATTTGAATTATGTACCAGTAAATAAAGTTATTATAATTACAAAAATTAAATATATTATAAGAAACAAATTTAATCCGTAGAATGGACGCAAACCTTTTACGTTGAAAAACTAGTATCAGTAATTGTCTTTCTTTTGGGAGATATTATGTGCTAAATTATTTTTTAGAAATTTTATAAATTAATAAAAAGTTGAACTATTCCCTTCGTTCTACCTAAAGAGTCCACATTTAATAATTTTAATAAATCAGAAATATATTAATATCATTAAAAATAATTATAATTACAAAAATACTTATGTAACAAAGAATAGTGTACTCACATATAGTATTGCTACACTTAGATATAGAACAGGTTAGCTCTAAAGATAAAACAAATATCTACTCCAAAAGTTTAAATCAATGTTGCCAATATTTTAATATGTTAGGATAAAGGAGTGTGAGGTGGATATGGATTAGCGTTGACCCAAGTTCTTAATTTGAACACGAGGTTAATCTTTGATACTGATTTATTTGGACATGACATTGACTCAAGTCGAGAAAGCAAGTCCAATAAGTACCAATCTCAATCAACAACTTTTTTTTTTTGTTTTTTTTTTGTTTTGTTTTGTTGAAGAGATCTCAATCAAGAAGTTAATCATATCTATCCATGGTGATTGGCTTAAAGTATAATCATGTTAAAGACTAATTCTAGGTTCATTAAAAATTACATCAGAAATTTAGAATTCATGGAGAAAATACTAATCTTGGGAGTTAAGTAATTATGCACGTACACCCGACCTGAAATTATTTGGCTGAACCCAACACGTTAACAATTTTTAGTCGAAACGGGTTACCCATTTTGGCCCGATAATGTTTACTCGAATGTGTGTGTGGGAGAGGGATTTGGGTTAAGACCGGTCGACTCGTTTCAACCTCACCCAATTCAAATCGACTCATTTCAATCTGTTTGATATTCGGGTTATAATGAGTCTCAACCCGTTTCGACCCATTACCCGTCTCATACCCGACACAACCCGTTCAATTATCAGGCCTACATACACGGATCCCAAAAAATGTCCGTCTTCTTTGTTTCTTTTAAAAATCTTTATTTCTAAAATTAGCAATGATTTGTAATTTTAAAAAAAATACAAGCAAATAAAGCTATAATATTAAAAATTATGAAACTTTATGAAAATGAGGAAGTATATAAAAAGATTCACAACTGAGGGGGACAATTTTAAAATTGCATAATTGTGATTTTTCAGGTTTCAGTCCCTTCACACCGGCACACCCCTCGCCTTATGACATTAAAACAAAAAAGGTTAAGAGTTGAAAACAACAATTTTCTAAGGGTAGAATTGTTAAAATTGCATAATCTTCGTTCAAAAAAAAAAAAAAAAACTCCATTGGTCCCAAAATTATTGTATTGCTTTCGTCTGTCTCAAAAAAAAATGTCTTGTTTAGTTTTATTTTAAAACAAACACTCATTTTACCCTTACTTTTTCGTCATATTTTAATTATCGGTCACATGTATATGTGATTTAAAGTAAATTACACAATGTGCAAATGTTGATATCAAATCGATTATTGTTTCTTAATTCGTGTGCTCGATCAAACGAAACAATAATTTGGAAACGGAAAAAGTAATTTCATTCTATTTATATCATCTGCAAGACATTTCAACCTCCAGCCACAACACATGTAGTTAAGTATTACCCGCTAAACCAATCCCTAATCTTGTTGGAAAGATTGTGGATCAATTCTCTTTTCAAAGTTTTCAACCGCGTTATGTCCCTATATTTTTTCTTAACCAGAAAAAAACACTTCATGCATCGCGATGCATGATTTGTACCTTGCAATGCATAAAAATGTTTTTTTTTTGTGTTATGATGCATGACGCGTCTTTTTTCAGTTACGTAAAAATATTAGAAAAATTGTGCGCCGGTCCACTTTTCAAAGTTTCTAATCCCTACAGCCCCCCTTTTTTCAAACCAGAAAAAGACACTTTTGAGGTCAAAATGACTACGATGCCCTTAATGAGCATGAGACAGGCTACATAAATGAATCGTGACACATTGACTATTGAACCACGATTCATTTATTTTATTGTATTAATTTTTGCACCGCTGTTCATTAGTTTAATTGTCTAGTCTAATTGCACCTCAATTAATCAATTTTATTACATTAATTTTTGCACCGCAATTTAATAGTTTAATTGTCTAGTCCTATTGCATCGTAATTCATCAATTTTATTGCATTATTTTTTGCACCGTGGTTCAATAGTTTAATTGACTAGTCTAATTGCACCATGTACCAACTTTTATGTACCACGATAAATTAACTTTTGAACCGCGATACGTATACGGTATACCTAATCTAAATTGCATCATGGTATCAACTGTTATGTACCGCGATGAATTAATTTTTGAACCGTGATACATAAAATATTATCTAATTCATTTTTGCATCGCAATACAAAATGATAATGAATCAAACCATGTCATCCACCTTCTTCCTATGCGTAAGCCTTCTTCTTCCCTTCCTCCTACTGAAAAAATTCTTCAACTCAGCACAGATCCATTACAGTTTCATACATAACGAATCAAACAAACCGTTTATCTTTCGAATCCAAAGTGTATTGACGGAGCTGTTGAAGGAGACGATTAAATTTTTGGAACAATATTTTGAAAAATGATCTTTTACGATTAAAAAAAAGAGAGGTATTTAAAGGGTTGGAAACTTTAAAAAATGGATTGACCAAAATTTTACGCAAAAATAATTCAGTAAGGACCCAGCCCGAATTTATTCAATCCTGTTACTCTTTTTTATGAAAAGCCCAGTCATCCCCCTTGAGAGGTGGGTAGCATGATTATGGTGGAAATCAAAGTAGAAATGACTCAAATGAGCCATAAGGCCCATATTAAATTCTTGGCCATCTTGCACGCCATAATGTATAATTGCAAGCATGTAATATTTGTGGTGTAACTCTAACAAAACGTTTAACCCTAGTTCAGCTTGGCTTTTGAGATTATTATTTCAATGGAAAATTCTAAAAAGAATTGTTGGAAGTACATTTTTTGAAATATTTTTTCTCTACTCCAACATTCTTTTTTATCCATCGCTAAAATTCATTTTTGAAATATTGTTCCTATATTACCCAAATTCATAGAACACTATTTTTTTTTTCTTTTCTTTCATTCGCCTAAAGGCGTAAAAAAAAAGTATGAAGTGGAAAAAGAGTGGGGAGTTAGATGACGAAGAAAAATGGTAGTTAATACATACTGTTTCTTCGTTACCCAAACTTCTCGCTTTTTTACTAAGGTCTCATTTGATACAGTGTTTTAAAAATGTAGCATTTTGAAAACACAGCGTTTTTAAAATGAAGTATTTTCAAAACATAGCTTTTTTAAAACGTAATTTTTTTTTCTTATAAACACGTTTGAGAAATTATTTCAAAATATTATTTTCATAAACAGAGTAGTTATAAAAAATGACGGTTTTACCCTTTTATAAACAATATATTGCTTTTAATTTCATACATAAGGCTATATATATATATATATATATATATATATATATATATATATATATATATATATATATATATATATATATAGAGAGAGAGAGAGAGAGAGAGAGAAGTATTTGATTGATTTTTCTTAACCAATTTTATAAGAAAATCTCCACTCTATTAATTTAAATTTTTAATGAATGGTAATTATCAAAAGTAACTAGTACATGACCTTTTTTTCCATTGAGAATTAAAAAAATAATAATAATACTTGAAAATCATAATGATAAACATCTGGAACATTCAGTAAGTCCCCCCCCCCCCTCAATATGCTATATACGGAGTAACAAAAAAAATCAAGGCAAGGACTTGTGTAGGACGGTCTTACGAATCCTACATTTAGAAATTATCGGGTCATAATAAATAAATAATATGTTACAAGGAATAATGAAAATGCATTAGTTGAGATGGTTTCCAACAAAACATTAGGTTTTAAAATTAATGCGCTGGTCTTTGGTTCGAAACCCCTCAGCGGTGTTTTTAAGTTTTATTAGTGAGATGTGTTATTTTGCTCTAGAGCCCCTGCACTTTCAAGGTTTGCCACCGAAATTCTTTTGTTTTCCACGCCTTACAGTTTAATCCTTTGTTAGCTCCGTTAGCCATCCGTTAGCATCAGCCGTGGGATAGTTGACAGACCCTAATGGACTTTAACGAAATGTTAAATGACACATTTAAAGCCAAACTTAACACATTGAAAAGACAAAATTGGCACATTTTAAGGTTGAAAGTGACACTATGAAGGAAAATTTATTATAATTCTCATTAATACTAAAAAGTGACACTCTTAATATTAAAAAGTGACACATTTAATACTAAAAAGTGACACTCTTAATACTAAAAAGTGACACATTTATTTAATACTAAAAAGTGTCACTTTAAAACTAACGTTGACTACCAAAAGTGACACATTTAATACTAAAACGTGACATTTTTAATACTAAAAAGTGACACTCTTAAGGTCAATAACAACTATTTTTATTTATAAGGCAAAATGACACTTGTACGGTCAAAAGTAACATATTTAATGCTAAAAAATGACACTTTTAATGTTATAAAGTAACACTTTAATGTCAAACGTAATTATTTTTATTTATAAAAAAAATGAGACATTTTTCAAAGTGAAAGTAACACATTTAAGACTAAAAGTGACACATTTAAGCCCAAAAGTAACACTTTTTTAGGGAAAAATTATAATTTTCATTAAAAATGCAAAGTGACACTTCTAAGGCCAAAAGTGACACATTTTATACTATAAAGTGACACTGCTAATAGTAAAAAGTGACACTCTGCATATATAAACATGAGGGGTAACGCTATAATTTTCAAAAACTAAGGAGTTGCATTGAGATTTCTTAATTTTACCCCATTTAACCTAGATAGATCCGTCTTACGGATAAGGATCCGTAAGACCGTCTTAAGGAGACCACCTCAAAAATCAATTCTTTCTTTCTTCTCTCCACCCTCATCACTCATCCGTCCATTTCCAAACTTCAATTACCAAAAAACACTTGCCTTCCTTGCCCTCATCAAGATACCTCAGCTATATTTTTTGTCTTCTATTATCCTATCCCCATTCATAGCCATGGAGACGATTCAAGATTTTGAGACCAACCTGTTCATCTCGTTTTTCTGGGTTTGCGCACCAGGTAAAATTTTGGTTCATCCTCTCTCCATACTCAGATTTCATCTCTCTCTCTCTCAAATTTCAATTGAAAGAATGCTAATTAACCCAATTATTTTTGTTTTGTTTCCACATCCGAGAATAAATTTCACATCTAATATTATTTTTATTTGTTATTTTGGTTGAAGGTAAATCTCTAGTGGGGTGTTGGATGTGCGGGAAGAAGGTAGAGGGAGGAAAGAAACAAAGGAAAAGGAAGGAAATAACGAGAGCTACCTTGGTCCAACACTGAGAGGATGAGCGTTTTATTTATCAACGATTAGAAAAAGTTGGCTTGGATAGCGGTGTAAAAACGCTTCCGTTTTTAAATGAAGCTTCATAACGGAGCATTGCAACAAAATTCTTTGCGTTTTACACCACGTTTTGGTGCGTTTTGACCCAAAATGTGGTACCAAACAAGCCATAATTCATATCATGCTAGTGTTGTTGTTGTTCTTCTTCTTCTTTCAATATTTGTGTTTGTGTGATTCAAAATATATTTAGTAACACAAAACATAAAATTATTTTTTGTTTTGTGTTGCTATGCTTGTAAATTATTCGATGAAATGCTTCAATTGATTTTTTTGTTGTTGTTGGACACGTTTTCGAATCTGAATGCATTAATTTTGAATTACAATGCATCATTTGTGAATTGTGATGCATCGATTTATATTTGAGATGTAAAAAATATGCATATATATTTTGATTGCGTACTGAAAAGAAAAAAAGTAGATAAGGTGTGATATTCTAAAATTTATACATCGCGGTGCATAATTTAATTCATTGTGCTACAAATGATTATATGGTATTTTAAATTAATGCATCGCGGTGCAAAAATTGAAATAATTAAATTGATGCAGCGCGGTGCATTTGGGTGAGTGATCCGTAGCGCGCCTCAGACTTATTAATGGTATTCTCTTTTTGCCCCCAAAATGACTTTTTTCGATTGAAAAAAAAATGGACTTGAGCAATTGAAACTTTTGAAAGTGGACCGGCCCAAATTTACCCCAAAAATCTAGGAAAAATTGAGGCTGGTCCAATTTATAAAATTTTCAACCTCAAAAGTCCACTTTCGTTAAATTATTCCAAAAATGCCCACCATGTGTCTCATTCACTTCATCTTTTCCAAACAAGCCTTTGTGAAGCTGAGTTGCAAGAAAACAGGTTCGTTCCTAAAATGTGCGCATAAGAGAAAATACAGTTGGAATTAGCAGGAATGGAGAGGAAGAGAGTAGGGAGGTCGGGTGGTGAAGAACACTTGTGTATTTCACCTTATATTTTATTAATCCATCACCCTAGCTTCCCACTCTTCTTCATCATTTATGTTTATGTGTTTGATTCAAAATAGATTCATTTTGTTTGTTCTATTGCTATGCGTGTAAACTGTTCGATGAAATGTTTGAATATAAATTTGTTCGTTGTTGAACACCGTTTTTGAATATGGATGCATCAATTTTTAATCAAGATCCATCATTTTAGAATCGTGATTCATCGATTTAGATTTGCGATGCAAGAACGATGCATCAATAAATCATTTGTTTGATTGTGTACAAAAGAAAAGACATGAGGTCTGGTTCATTTTGTGATGCATTATATTGGAATTCCGATGAATCAAAATCATGCATCACAATTTCAAATTTATACATTGTCAAGGGACAAGAGGTATGGTTTATTTTATGATGCAACCAATTGGAATTCCAATGCTTCCAATTGGAATGAGTTGTTTCGTCTTCATTGTTTACTCAAATGTCTTGCAATTAATCTTTTTTTCTCTGCAACCTTCGGTCTTAATTTATGAAAGTTGGGTCTTGTAAGCCTTTGAAACAAACTCATTCCTTCACAGCCTGAATTGCGATGCAGCAGTGCCTAAATTGCGGTGCATCGACTTTGGTTTTGCGATGCACCGCGTGTCTATGCATTGCATGCCTAAAATTGCAATGCAACAGCTTTGGTTTTGCGATGCATCGCGTGCCTGATGCAATGCGTGTATGAATTACGATGCACTGACTTTGGATTTGCGATGCACCGCATGCCTGATGCGCACATATTTTCTTTTCATTAATGGCATATTTGTCTTTTCGCCTCAAAAATGTCTTCTTTTGGTTTTTTTTTAAAAAGAGAGTATCGTTGAGGTTGAAAATTATTAAAAGAGGACCCAACTGAATTTCTCCCAAAAATATATTCAAAAAGAGAGAAAATAAGGACTTATGTAATGGTATATTATGGTTTTGATCAAAGTGTATGTACGGATAAGTACATAATATACTCTCACCGTCCTTAAATTATCGTCCTAGTTGACCCGGTGCACAGATTAAGAAAAAACAATTGACTTAATTATTTATATTGGTTTAATATGTAGTTTCCCTTAAAGCACATGTGTATGTGACCCATAGTTAAAGTATGGTGAAAAAATAATGGTAAAATTGTAAAAGTGATGTTTTAAAAAGGTAAGTTTCAAATTGAACAATTATTTTGAGACGGACGAAAAAGGAAATGAGGACGATAATTTAGGGACGGGGGAAGTAGTTGATAGTCTACTACTCCCTCCGTCACCAAATTATTGTTCTTCTTTCTTTTTTTGTCCATCACAAAATAATTGTCTTATTTGAAACTTTCATTTTTAGAATAACACTTTTACCACTTCACACTTACATTTTCATCATATTTTAATTATGGGCCACATACACATGAGCTTTAAAGTAAGCTACACATGAAACTAATATTAATAATCCAGTCAAATGTGTTTTCTTAAACCGTGCGCCAAGTCCACTAGGATGATAATTTAGGGACGGAGGGAGTAATTAGCATTGACACAATAGAAAATTTATGAAATGTTAGAAGTATTACGTATCAAGTTTATATATTCACTTTTTTGGTTTGTCCAAAAAGAAAAAGAAAAAAGTAGTCTTGTATTGTTTTCCATATTTTCTTCACTAGGTGGTGTAGCATGGATTGGTGGTTCTTGAGACATAGCTCTTAGTAGTGGTTGCTATACATACTATAGGTTATGGTACTTATTCCAACACAAAGTTGGTGAAAACAATTCAATGAATTGTGTTGGAACTCATAAACTAATGAATAACGGTATAAGCTTTCCATTGATTAAACCACTTATTTAAAAGGTTTACAATTATGGTTACAGTTGAATAAGAATTTACATAAGGAAAGAATTATAATAGGAAACTATCTTTGTACATTAATTACAAATAAACTAAATAATAGACATTATTCTCTAATATGCCCCCCACAAGATGGACGCACGTAAGGATAGACCAATCTTGTAAAGTGGCTGCTGGAAGCATTGGCAGGCAAGCGGGTTGGTAAGAGCATTAACCGAGGAGACATGGGAAACCCGAAGGAGCCCATCCTGAACCTGTCGTTGAATGAAGTGAAAGTCTAACGCCACATGCTTCATGCGAGTATGGAAGACCGGGTTGGAGCAAAGACCAATGGCGCCCATATTGTTACAGTAGATGACGAGTTGAGTGGAGAAGGTGATGCCCAGCTCGCCGAGGAAGGACACAATCCAGCAGATCTTGACATCAGTGGCAGCCACAACTCGGTATTCAGCTTTAATCGAGGAGTGAGCGACAGTGTGTTGCTTCTTGGAACTCCACGAGATCGGGTTGCGGCCAAGGTAGACTATATATGCACTAGTGGATGTATAGTCATCTTTGTTACCTGCCCAGTCAACATCAGTGAATTCATGTAAAGCTAAGGGAGACTAGCAATAAAGTAGAATATTGGTATCAATGGACCCACATAGATAACCGAGAACTCGTTTAACCGCATTCCAGTGCTTGGTGGTCGGCCTATGCATAAACTGAGAGAATTTGTTGACTTCATAGGCGACATCAATGACGAGTAAGGGAAAGATATCGAAGACTCCTGATCACACCTCAAAACTCTCTAGGGTCGGTGAGAGAAGTGCCCAATTGGAGTGTCAGAGTAGGCGATGTAGTGAGGGGAATAGCCAACGGGAGAGCATCCGTCATGCCTGCGCGCGGGGGCAGATCTATAATGTAACCACGGTGGGAAAGGATGAGACCATTTGATCGCTTAACAACTTCGATACCAAGGAAATAGTTAAGGTCATCAAGGTCCTTGAGCAAGAAGTGGACAGTGAGCAAATAGATGAAGGTCTGAACGACAGCGGGTTGGTTCCCGGTGATGATGATGTCATCCACATAGACAAAGAGATATATTGTGGTGCCCCTTCATTAAGTATAAATGTTAGTTCACTCTCGGCTACTAGTTAAGCCAAGAGACTGAGTTTGGTGAGCGGCTTGTAAATGTTATTTTTGGAGCGAGTAACAATGGATGAGATAAAAGTAGTATTGGGCACAAGAACTGGGGGCCGGGGCAACGATCACTGGAATCTCCTCGGGTTCAGCGGGCACTGGATTGTCCTCGGCCAGGGTGCAAGGTGTTGAGAATGAGCTATCAGCGAGCATAGATTTATCCTCGGGAAGGGTGTTAGGTGCCAAGGTGGGTTGAGCAGTAGGCACATGGCTGGTAGCGGGCATAGTACTTAGATCGGGCAAGGTACTTACCGGTAGACATGCATAAAATGTTCACGGTTCGAATCGTGAATTGAACCGTCCAAGAACCGGGCAAGAACCGAACCCTGAATGACCGAACCTTCGACTGAACCAGAACTCGATGTTCACTGTGTTCAGTGAAGGTTCGCCTAAACCTTTTTTTCGTGAACCGGCAGGTCAAACTGTGAACTGGCAGTTTTTTGGTGTTTTTGATGATTTTTTTTCTTTTTTCCTAACCTATAAATACTCTCACTCCTTTTTCAATTTTTTCCTACTTCTAATCTCTCACATTCTCTCAAAATTCTTTATCCCCGTTTTTTACAAAATATAAAATGTTTAAAACAATTATTTTTGGTTACTTTTAAAAATTTTAAAAATATTTTACACAAAGTTTATGAAGGTTTAAAGATAGTTTTTTTAAAAAGTCAAAAATTTGGAACCGTGAACCGGATTTAAGGTTCACGGTTCAAATCCAGTTCCTCATACCCTTTATCAAGAACCAGTGGTTCCGGAATAAGAACTGTGAACCGTATGGGCATATCTACTTGTTTGGTGAGGCTGGTGTATGGGGGAGCTGAGATCAACCACATTTTAATTAATTAGTATGAGGAGCAACTGGCGTAGAGCCACTTGAGCGGGCAGCGGTCGGGTGTGTATGAAATTGGGAGCAGTTCATTAGGGGATAACTAGGTAGCTCGTTTGGAATCAGTAGGGCGAGGAAGATGCACATCAATTTTGGACATGGGAAACTCGAATTCAATGAACCTAACATAATGGGAAACGAACAGTCTAGTGGTGGTCGGAACATAACAGAGGTAAGCACTTTGGATGAGCGAGTAACCGAGGAAGACACATGGTGTAGAGCGAGCAGTGAGTTTGTGGGCGATGCATGGGCGGAGCCAAGAGTAGCATAGGCACAAAGTTTAGAATAGTTAAGCGGAGACCCAAATAGTTTCTGATAGGGTGAGATATGTTTTAGAGTTGGTATGGATAGCCGATTTATGAGGTAGGTCGCTGTTTGAAAGGCGAACGACCAGAAGGGCAGCAGAGGAAATGTTTTAGAGATGAGGGAGAGGCCAGTCTCAATAATGTGACGGTGGTGACATTCCGAGAACCCATTGTGTTCCGAGGTGTGAAGGCAAGGTGAGATAGGAGATGCCGTTGGCAGACAGGTAAGCAGCCAAGCCAGTGTCCCAGGAAAGTCCAGTGTACTCGCCACCATTGTCTGAGTAAAGAGTGACAATTGTTGTTTTGAAATAGTTTTCGACCAGGGCTTTAAAGTGGGGAAAGATAGTGGCTACCTCAGACTTGCGTTTGAGATGGTAGAGCCATGTGTAGTATGTGAAGTGATCAATAAAGATCACATAATACTTGAACCCATCAACAGAATGAAGAGAAGGGGTTCATACATCAGAGTAAATGATTTGGAGCGGGGAGGTAGACACAATAGAAGATTGAGATAAAGGAATTTTATGACTTTTATTGCACAAAAAAACATTGCAATGTGTTTGTTTAATGCGAGTAGTGTCTAATGCTAAACAAAAACTAGATTGAATTTGACACTAGACAGGTTCAGATGGATGACCAAGTTGATGATGTCAGTCTTGATGAGAGATTTTGGAGCCTACACAAGCAGAGGGGCGAGGAGAGGGGGTTATGGTTGGCCATTTATACACATCATCATTAGATTTTTCGGTCAATAGTATGCTCCAGTAGATCCTTCACATGAAAGAACATGGTAAGAATTCAACAGATGTTTTATTTAAAATGCAAAATTGAGATATAGATATGAGGTTTCGTTTCATGTCACGTACAAAAAGAACATTATGCAGGGTAAATGTGTGTGATGGTAGAGGAGGAATCAATTTTGGAGATAGATAATCTTGTACCATCACCAATGACCATCTCGTCAGTGCCCGTGTAGGTGGAATGTAGAGAGAGATTGCCAAGGTCGCTAGTGACATGGTGAAAGGCACTGCAGTCAAGAAGCCAGCTCGGTGTCCCTATGTCTGCTGTGGTCACTAGATGTGCCCGTGGTTGCCACTTAAGTTTTTTTCCAAGGAGTGAGTAGTGGGCTGGGGCGCAGTGACGACAAGTTGGTAGTTGGGGCAGCGAGCAACCGTGTGACCCTATTGGCAGTAGCCTTGACACTTGCCAAGATATGGTCGTTATGGCCTAGAAGTCGTTGCCGAGGGCTGCGGTGATATGGGTCGAGCATGTGAGGAAGGTTGCTGAGCAGGTGAGGTGTTGTCCTTGGAGCAGCAGGGTTGGCCGAAGCAAGGTGGGAGAAGGACACGAGGTGAGACTGCTTCAAGAGTAGTTTGAAGCTCATCAAACGATATGGAAGTTCCTTGTCCTTCGACCACATCAACAATGTGGCGTAGTCATCATCTAAACCCCCTAAGATGATCAATAAGATCCTCCTGGTCGAGGGATTTACCAAGAGCGACGAGCTCATCAACACGACCTTTGACGAACCGCGTGTATGTTGAGATCATTTGAGTACCCTTGGAAGCTCGATTAAGGTGGTCCTTGATCTGCTTGATATGACCGTGAGTTTGGCGAGCATAGGTGTAAGCAAGGGTTTGTCATGCATCGCGGGTAGTGGCGACCTGTTAGATTAAGAGAACTAAGGGAGCATAAAGGAAGCCGACAAGGGCGCTAAACAGAAGTTTGTCTTACAGGATCCAAGGTTGGTAGTGAGGGTTGGGCGTAGGAACATCCTTGGATATTTGAGCATCTGGAGAGGATGGTGGGAGGAGAACATGAGTGTGAGCTATTTACGAACTTGTAGAGGTCATAGCTAATGAGGTTGCCTCAACTTCAAGTTTCCAAGTGATGTGGTAGAGGTGAGTTTTGTGATGTTGATGTGAGAGATGTTAATGAGTTGGAAGGTGTGGTTTGGATCAACGAGGTTTTGAACAGTGAGGGTGGGGTTGCCAATAGCCATGAAGGCGGAGTTTGTGGTTGGCAGCGGCGATAGGAGGATGGTTTAGGGGCAAAGCTTTAACACCATGTAGAAACTCATAAACTTATGAATAACGGCATAAATCTTCCATTGATTGAACCACCTATTCAAAGTGTTTACAATTAGGGTTACTATTAGAGATTAATTTATTATTATTTAATTATTTATATTGTTTAAATTAATCTATTATTAGTTTTGCCTTTCTTGATTGTTACTCATTAATTATAATCTTTTAAACCTTTTAGAGAAAGGTTATTCTTGGAAAAATTATTTATTAGAGTTTATGCATCTTTATGGTTTATAATTACTAAGTCTATGTTTATATTGTTAGAGATTTATAAATTAACTTTGTTTTTAATTGTTTTTATTGTTAGAATATATTATTTAATTGTTTTACATTTCTTAGTATTTAACTTGATTTATTATTAATTGTTATACCTTTTATAGAAAATTTATTTTGGAGACTTTGATTATATTTTGGTTTAGGGTTTGTATATATTATTTCATGTTCCTAGGGTTCTATCGTGCTGCTAGTTTCTCCTACATGGTTGTCCTATGGTTGACCTAGTTTAATTTAGGTTGGGAATTCTACATATATGGTAAGTCAATATTACTTTGTATTAGAGTTCTTATTTAATACACTAACCTACTAATTGTTTATGGTAAGTTTGTTCTCTTGTTGTACAAGGTTTCTAGGTACTCTTGGTGCATATAAATACAAGAGGACATTCACCATTGAAGTTTACGGAAGTAATAATTTAGAAGAGAGAACACAATATAGAAGAGAGAAAAGAGATCGAAAAACTACTGCTGCATTCTGAATGAATTATTGAATGAAGCTACATCGGGGCCTTCATTCATCCTATCACCATCACTATTTTCTATTTACGCCTCCTGCAATTTTGTTAAAAGCTTTTTAGCGTATATCAGTCCAGGTAGTCTGAGGCGTTTATATTATTCAATGTCATATCTGCTTCCTATAGAGTTTTGTCATAAATTTCACTTTGTTACTCTTTCGAGTTGTATCAAGCTTAAACATATATTTTACTCGTGGAATATTTTTAGCCATGAGGCTCGATCAATAAGTTGATTTACTTATTGATCAAAAGTATATCTCTTGTGTTCAGTATCTCTGTCATTCCGTCATACTGTTTTATTTTATTTCGGTTGCATTCACTTTCAATGAACTCTTCATTGAAAAGTTCATTGACAGTTTTCTTCTAAACGTTTTTATTAAACTTTATGTTTTGTTCTCTTTGCTTTGTTTTTCTGTTTTTAACTATTGTTTATTAGTTAATTTTTATAATTCTAGTTACAATCAATCTTTCAATTGGTATCAGAGCCAACTCTTGACGCACAAAGAGAAGGTCTTTTCTGATTGTAGTCATGATAAATTATGGGTATATCAAAGTTCCTATTCTTGATGGTACCAACTATCATAGTTGGAAAAATCATATGAGTATGTATATCAAATTCATTAATAGACGTGTTTGGGATGCTATCCTTAATGGTTGGTCAATCCCTTTAGATACTAAAGTATTGTTGCCCTTACCTAAAAATGATTGGTATAGAGAAGATCATGTTCTTGTCAACTTTAATGACAAAGCTAGAAGAGCTATTTGTAAATTTCTTGAAGTTTCTATATTCAGATTAATTACCAATTTCAGTTATGCCAATGATACATGGGATGCTCTTTAAAATCATTGTGAAGGCCCTGAAAGTGTGAGGTGAACTAAGCGTTTTAGAATTTAAACCAAATTTGAAAATTGAGAATGAAAGAAAACGAGAGTATTACTTCTTATAGTATTAGAATTTTTGATCGTTCGAAAGCTTTACAATCCCTAGGAGTTGAAGTCTCCAATGAAAGGATGGTAAATAAAATTTTGAGATCCATTCCTAAAAAATTCAATCTTAAAATATTTGAGTTGGAATTTTTTTTGAAAACATCTAGAATTACTTTTGATTTGCTCATTCATAGTCTTAAAGATTTTGAATCCCATCTTTCCCAACAATTCAATATTTCAAAAGAAAAGAATGTTCTAAAAGCTCAGACTAACAAGGATGAAGAGCTTGTTGACACTTGCAATGATATGAACAAGATGGAATTGAATAAGGATATTGATGCATTAATCATTCAAAATTTTGAAAAGCATCTTAATAGGAAGAAGAAGATGTGTAATTCTTCAAGAAGGAATTCAGACTCTCAATCCAAAAGTAAGTGTTCTTCATTTATGGTGAAAAATATTCAAGACTTTAGTAGTTCATCTACTAATGAAAGCAAGGTAAACCACTATGATATCATGCAAAGAGAAACTTATAATGTTTTTTGTTCAAAATGCTAAAACTCCTCAAGAAGAAGATTGGAAGGTAAGTATGATTGAAGAAGGTATTTCAATACACTTTGCTACTATTTATTGCTACAATTTGAGCACAGTTAGACTCATGCCCATGAAAATCTACATTGTGCATATTTTACATAATCTTGTGCATGAGAAGTTCTTATTAGATATAAACTCATATTTCATACCTTCTATAAAATCAATCATAAAAAATTTGTATGCTTTGAATCCTTTGAAACTTTATAGTTTTTATGATCATGATGTCATTAAAAATAATTTGAAAGTCAAATTAAAGGTTTTAATCATTCTATACATTTACCTGTGAGAAAAATAATTACACATAATACCTATCATATTCCTAATTGTGACCATAGACCTCTTATACATGTTTTACAATATGAAAATATTACTCCTAAGGAAAATAAGTCATTATGGTATTCTGTGTGGAATACTTTCTCTAACCAAGTTGCCTATAATATTCTCTATTGTTTATTACATATATTAGATAAAGATGGCAATTATGTTGTTATGTTGAAAACTAAAAAAAAAAATTCTTATGAATCATAGAAATATTTTTATCAAATGAATTCTCTCATATGCTTCTTAGATCTTTGAGGATGTATGAATTACACTATGACACATGAGATATTTGGGATGATGGTCACTGAACTTATATATCAAAATTTAATTGTGATTCTAAATACAATATGTATGACATTAGATTGATCTACATTCAAGATTTATTTGAGAAAACTATATTTCCCTTTGTATACATTGCACTTTGATTGTCTAATGATTTAATTAGCAGTCCAGACATGGGTGAATAGGATTATTTACATTCTACGTAAATCTTTTGAATTGTGCATTGTTTGAGTGTGTCACACCTTGTGTTTACATTGGTAATCACTTGTATATGTAATTCTGTCTTTTTATTTATTTTTTGCTTTGTTTATTTTAGGCATATCCTCTCTCTATTAACTTGCATTGTACGATTGTTTTCCTATACAATGTGTTTTTTGAATGTCATTTTGAAAGAAACTAAGTTTCAATACTACATAAGAATTGACTTTTTCTGAAATGGCAATAGCATGCTCTTAATTTTTCTTATAAAAAATTTATAATTCAGTTGGTGTTGTTTATATCCAATAAAGGAAAGAGCTACCTTTCAAATTTCATAGAAATTTTCAGGTCGGTTCAAATTAAAAAAAAATCAATCTTTGATCTTCAATAGTATCTCATTGATTCTGATCATGTGAATAAAAAAGTGAGGCTACTTTTATCAAGTGTGAAAGCTATCTGCTGAATATATCCTAATTTGTTTTGAGATCAATAGTATCTCTTAATAATGACTTTTTGGAAACAGATTCTCAATTTCTAAATGTTTTGACAAAATGAAGTGACTAATAAAGTGTCATTGAAGGCTTCATTATTGGTTTAAAGTCTGTATCACTACACTGTTTTGATTATACATTTTCATATCTTTTTAGGCATGATCTAAGACATGCATACTTGGCTACTGTGTGTTTCTCTCTTGAAAATCGAATGTTATGTATAATTGGATTGAGAAATATATTCTTTTATCTCAAGATGTTTTGATATCAAAATTAATACGAGTTGTATTTAGAATACATTTGAAAAGTGTTGTATAATTTCATATTAAATCTCAGTATTTTTGTGGAGTTCTTAAATTAGTATTCGTTTGCCCTAATTGATTTAGGATGCTCATGAGTTTATCTCATATTTTTCTCATTGTTAGTTTATCAAAATATCTAATGTTATCAATTTCTTATTTTAGTTATATATCTAGTTGTGGTTGATTTAATTGTGTTTGATAGTTTTTTTTTTTTTTTGAATATTGTATTTTACTTATTTTAACCTACGATGAATTTGTTTTATACGCATTTATTGGGTATTATTTCGGCTAAAATTATGCTATTTCTCGGGGTTTTTGTTTTCTAATATATATTTTAGTGCTGTTTTATAATTTCAGGGACTTTTGGAACAATTGTGCAAAATATATACATTTTATGCTAAATTGAAGAACTTCAGGGACCAAAGTGCAAAAGCTGGAAACTTGGAGGCACAAAAGCTGAAATTCAGCTTTTATCAAATCCAAATCAGTCGCCACTTTTGGTGTTTTGGTTGCCTTGGGAAACATGCAAGTCCTAACTGGAGTCTTTTTAGTGTTGTTATTCTTTTGTATCTCATTTTCCTACTTGTTGTATAATTATTAGGTATAAATAGATCCTTTTAGGTTAGGAAAAGGAGAAGTGAAGTTCTGTATTTTTTTTTTGTTTATGAAAAAAGATTTTTAAAGAATGGTTCAAGGTTTTGTACTTTCAATTATGAGAAACTAGCTCCATAACATAGGAATTGGAGGTAACTTATATCGAATCTTCTGATATGTTATATATTTTTATTCAATCAAATCTTGTTGATCACAGTGTTTATCAATCTCTTTACTATTTGACTTTTTCCTAATGAATGGTATCGCATTAGTTAAAAACCAAGAGGTGTGGATAACTGCACGGCCATATGCATATGTCGTACACTGGCTCATCATTATGATAAATTAAACCTATCGATGCACAAAAGTGATAAGTTAGGGTTAGGTTCATATATATGTTTCTGAGTGACAGACGGAAATTTATATTTTCTTGTTCTTAAGAGTATAGATTCGGATGAATTATTTATGATGGGGACTGAATTATAATTTGACGACCTATACCAATTTTTCGTGAACGAACCCAAGATTAATTGGTTGATACATTAGATAAAAGAGTATTAGAGTAGATACAAGTGAATCATAATTCCTAGGCGTTTTACAATCTTTGATTTATCTCATATTTATATGCTTTGTTAATTAGATTATTTTATTGCTTTCTAGTTAATTTAATTTAGTAAAACCAAAGCCCCCCTAGTCATTAATTGTTTTATTTTGTTAAATTAGTTAAATTTATTTTAATCAAAATTCAAATCTCTGTAGTTCGACCATTGCTTTTCGATCACTATACTCCATATTGATTCGTAGAGGTAAAAAATTAAGGCATCAACCTACAAACTAACTATTTTCAAATCTCCAAATATTTTTTATTTTACTCGCATTTATTTTCTTATTTTCTATCTTTCTTTATTTCTTCGATCTTCTGTATGTGTATATATTTTTTAGTAACTCTTACAATTGTCGATTACTTCTTCCAGTTTTATTTGAACAAGTCAAATTTATATCAGTTTGTTTTGCTAAAACACATTTTCATCTTTCATAATTTGTCTGTTATCATTTCATTCTAATATTAATCGGCTAAGTACTGTAGCTAAAGCTTAATATTCTGATTGTCTTGGTTAATTTACTCATGCTAATCCTACTTACCAAGCTTTGTGTTTGAGCTACATGAATTCTTCTTGTTTCATCTTGAGAGTGTACTAACTGTTTTAGGATGGATGTAACTTCACCCAAGACTACATTCAAGACTTCATTCTTTCCTAAACCTGTCTAGAGATTGTCACCTTCCTACCTCTATGTGTCCCGTGAAGAAACCCCTGCAACAATGCCTTCATCCTCTCACGAAAAGAAAAATTCACTACCTCTGAACCACAGACAGAAGACAAGTCAGTAGATACTCCTATCAATGTGGACATTAATCTCGAGTTTCCACATGTGGCTGTATAAAGAATGACGGATGGAATCCAATGTGTTATCTCTCCTCACAATCCCCATCTGGATACTCAAGAAACTGATTTCGAATAAACAATGTTTGCTAAAGATGAGACAATGGAAGAAGAAGCCAAGGCACAAGAAGATGGTGACCCCTTCTCTGACACTGTGATAATTGCTCAAGTAATGGCTAATATGAAGAATCAGGCTACTACCACCTCCTGTTCTTCATTTGAGTTTGATGATTCAGCGATAAAAAACTTTGATGCTGTGAAGGAAAAAGAGATTGAAGAAGAAGATGAGTTGTCTGTTGATAAAGAAGAAGTTTCGCATGTTGTTTCAGATGAGCAAGTAAATGAAGCCTCTGAATGAACCCTCATTGTAGCCCTCATCTGCTCCTACCATCACTGTAAGTCTTACTTTAGCCTTCTATACTTGTATAACATTTGTTGAATTTAAATATCTTGATGATAAGTCTTTTATTGATGAAAGTGTGTGGATAGCATCTGAGTTTGCCAAATATACTTTAACTCAATTCTTTATGGATTGAAGCCTTCCTATCTTTGTCCAGTTTGTTAATCTTTAATTGTTGTTAAGGATTCTGTTTTGTATTCTATGCAAACCTACCCACTTATATAATGACTTTGAGCTCTCATATGTTTGGCATCACCTATGTTCAAAGAAAATATTTTCAATTTCTCTTCCCTTGTTATATGAATTCTTATACATCCATTCATTTTGATGTATTTATCTATGCTACTAATCCCTTTTTACTCTAGTGTGTTGTCTTTTACTCTAAAAGACAATTGTGTCACCAGAATGACATTTTTAGTGTTTTTATGAATGCTATAGAAGTTGTTTCTGCTCATGTTTTTGCTTCTATTCATGTTCATCTTGATGTTGCTTCTGATGTAGCCATATTGAAAATTACATCCAGTTGTCTCTATTTCTAGTACCTCCTTTTTGTCCTCATCTTTCGTGCAAGTTCATATTCATGGTATTTATCAGTAACTGGTCAACCATTTTTCTTTCCATGTTATATTTCAAGGTTTGTTTCTTCTGTCTTAAATAAAAGTTTTCTCTATTTCTGGTACCTCCTTTATATCACTTTTTCTTTCCATACCACAAGTTCGTTATCTACAAGGAATCATGAGTTACCTCGTGCGAACTTGAACCTTGAGTGAAGCGGAAAACTTTCTGATTGAGCTACGATCTTCGTATGTCATGAATAATAATCCTACAAGTCTCTCTCGTTTGATTGATATCACGTCGCACGAATATCAACCTCTGGTTCACACCGCAAATCCAAGCCTCTCGATGGTTAGGCTAGAGGGAGTATTTAATGAGATAGAATATTGGAGAGGGAGAGAGAGAGAGAGAAAGAGTAGGGAACGGCCAAAAGAAGACGTATTCTTCTATTATGCGTGTAATACAACTTAGGGTTTTATCCCTTTAATTGCCCTATTTATATTATTATACAAAAAACCATATTTCTTATAGGTTAAGTCAAGTTAATCCCGAACCCCTTCGGATTAGGAAACTAATTAACCTTTAATAATATAATTACGGTCCATGTGAAGAAGTAAATAATCGGGACACAAACCCAATTCCTAACAATATTGTTAGAGATTTCTAAATTAACTTTATTTTAATTATTTTTATAGTTAGAATGTATTATTTAATTATTTTACCTTTCTTAGTATTTAACTTGATTTATTATTAATTGTTATGCTATTATAGAAAGGTTATTTTGGAGACTTTGATTATATTTTTGTTTATGGCTTATATATATTATTTTGTGTTCCTAGGGTTGTGTCATATTGCTAGTTTCTCCTACACGGCTATCCTATAGCTGACCTAGTTTAATTTAGGTTAGGAATTCTACATATATAGTAAGTTAATATTACTTTGAATTAGAGTTCTTATTTAATATACTAACCTACTAATTGTTTATGGTAAGTTTATTTTCTTGTTATACAAGGTTTCTAGGTACTCTTAGTTCATATAAATACAAGAGGACATTCACCTTGAAGTTTACGGAAGTAACAATTTAGAAGAGAGAACACAATATAGAAGAGAGAAAAGAGATCAAAAAACTGTTGCTGCATTCTGAATGAACTGGTGAATGAAGCTATATCGGAGCATTCATTCATCCTGTCACCAGAACTGTTTTCTGTTTACGCCTCCTACTGTTTTGTTAAAATCTTTTTAGCGTATATCAGTTTAGCTAGTTTGAGGTATTTATATTATTCAACGTCATATCTACTTCGTATAGAGCTTTTTATAAATTTCACTTTGTTAGTCTTTAGAGTTATATCAAATTTAAACATATATTTTACTAATGAAATATTTTTAGTCATAAGGCTCAATCAATAAGTTGATTTACTTATTAATCAAAAGTATATCTCATGTGTTCAATATCTATGTCATTCTGTCATACTATTTTATTTTATTTTATTTCCATTGCATTCACTTTCAATGATCTATTCATTGAATAGTTCATTTATTGTTTTCTTTTAAACGTTTTTATTAAAATTTATGTTCTGTTTTCTTTGTTATGTTTTTCTATTTTTAACTACTATTTATTAGTTAATCTTTAGAATTCTAGCTACAATCAATTTTTCAGTTACAAGTAGAGATGTTAATTGGTCCAACCCTAACGGTTTCTGTCCAACCATAACGATTCCGGTCCAGCATAGGTTCGGCTTATGCGGTTAACAATATTATCCTGTCAAAAACCTAATGATTTTGATTCGAATCTGCGGTTTTCAACCAATGATTAAACTTGTACATTTTTTTCAGTGTATTATACGCATCTCGTATATTATACTAACTATATTAAAGCTATTAATTGGTCCAACCCTGACGGTTTTCGGTATTATACCCGTCCCGTATAACACTAAATATACTAAACCGTATGAAAGCTGGCTTTTGGTTCAACCCTAACGTTTTTCGATCTAGCCTTAACGGTTTCGGTCCCTAAATGCCCGGCTTACACGATCCATCTATAATTTCAACCCTAACGGTTTCGGTCTAGCCGGTCAAAAACCAATCGTTTTCGGTTCAAACCTACGGTTTTCGATACTATTAACATCTCTAGTTACAAGTAGGGTTACAATTAAATAAAATTTTAAATAAGGAAATAATTATAATAGGAAACTCCATCTATATATTAATTACAAATAAACTAAATAATAAATATTATTGTCATAATGAAGTAAGGACATTTGCGTGGTATTGAGTGTTGACGCTCAGTAAACTTGTTAGCTGCTATCTGCTGAGCTTTGTGCAAGTTTTTTATCATTAGTAATTTGGGTATGAAGATTGAAGCATAGTGCCACAACTACTATAAGCTAACAAGTTTCTTCATGTTTTTGTAGTCCTCTTCCGTACGTAGTGCGTAACCCTGAACCACCAAATCGTGAAATCAAATATATCGGTTTGGTTCAGTTTTGAGTTAGGACGGTTTTGCTTAGATTTAAAAACTTGTAAATCAATCGGTTCTGTTTGTGGAGTTTGTCGTGTCATATATATATGTATATAATTTATTAGACATAGTATAATAAATTATACACACAGTATAATTTATTATTTTACACACATCATGTTTGTTTATTTGTTTGTTGTCTCTTTCAAGCACACTCTTTTCAAATATTTTTACTTCAAACTTATTTGTTAACATAATAAACATTGTATGAGAGGGAAAGAGAGAGACGAACATTATTAAGATACTAGTAGTGTTTGGTTGATCAATTGTTATCAATTTCTATAAATTTGTTTGATTGATATAAATTTTCTACTTATTGCCGGAGAGGCAGATTTTAGGAGTGAGCGATTAAGCACATAAAGCGAAAAATTTGCGTAGTTGAGAATACTGTTATGAGTTATATATATATATATATATATATATATATATATATATATATATATATATATATATATATATATATATATATATATATATATATATATATATATATATATATATAGGTTAGTTGATAAATATTTGTATGTTTAGATTATGTCTATCTTATTAAAAGTTCATGTAACGATTCAGAGAACGTGGTAGGTAATGAGGCGATTACTTCTAATTCTAAAGCCTAATCATTCCCCAATTTTCCATTTTGGTTATTTCCCGTTACCCACCTCATATCTGGTCAAACTAGCTAATAACCATCAATTTCGGTTCAATTCAGTTCGTGTATCTACGGTTCGGTTCGAAATTATCATCCCTACAAACCCTTTATTGTTTGTTTTTTATGTAATTTGCAAGACAATTAACATCTTTTTTTTGGTGATATGCTGACCTTTTAGGGTTTGTTGGAAAACCGAATGTGCAATTGATAGTGTGACTACATACTTTTGGGGCCCGTTGGGGAAACGACTATGTGTGTGCAATTTGAAGTTGATTATAGTTTTTATTTGAACCATAAAATCGAATCAAATCAAATAATTCGATTTGTGTTATAAATGAACATAGCCCTGCAGGATAGCCATGCATGATAGGTATAGGTGCCTTGACAATTTGGCCATCGCTCACCCTATATATACGATGCTATGGGGTTGATTGTTTCCTACCCTGGAATCCTTCAGCTCACTGATCTCTCTCTCTCTCTCTCTCTCTCTCTCTCTCTTACACTTCAGTCTTAATTTGTGGTTACTTTATAACACGTTATCAGTACGATTGTTCTACTGTTAACAATCTCAATCGGTAAAATTTTCTACCGATATATTCTTTATTTTATGTCTCTGTTTTACTTCAATATATATCGTATATCACCATTATTAAGAAAAGGTTGGCTGAGCCACCGTCGATAATATATGGTGAGATGACGAAATAATAATTTATTATTTAACGCATAATATATATGTTCGTTGATGCTTGTGCGGAAATAACCCCAAGCTATAAACTGAATATTTATATATATATTTCAATTCTATATATATAAATAACTTTATATACATATATATTTATTACTGACTTACAAACACCCACAAAAAGACTTGCCGAGTAGCGTGGCGTGAATATATATGTATGCTATATAATAGCTGTATAAAGTTGACTGACAAATATTCATGCAGAGTTATTTTATTTATTGCTCCTAATAAGTTTTATATTTATTCATAATATAAATGCAATTCTATTAAATCAGAATTTTTACATTTTTACCCCTATCATATAACGGCTAGTTACTGATTTTTATTTATCTCCTCCAACAGTAATAAACGGTTAGTTAACGGTCATAAACGGTCATTTTTTCCTCCATATATACGGCAACATCTTAATAGATTACTCACATTTTTACTATCTCCTTACAAACTCTCAATATCATATCTTCTTCTACAAAATGTTCCCTCCAATGTTGATGATTATTATCATACTTGTTATTGCGTGCACCGCAATGGTTTTTGTTATTGAATTCCCTCCAAACGATTTTCAGATTATTATTATCTATCTTTGTATCATGTATGTCATGTTAGCAGTTACAATAACTTTCAACATACATTTTAACATGTACTGATTGATTATCGTATGAATAAAATTTCCATGTCATCATTTTATATATATATATATATATATATATATATATATATATATATATATATATATATATATATATATCTGTGTGTGTGTGTGTGTGTTTCATTTTTATAGTTTTTCTTCACAAATGGCAAACATTGCTAAGCTTGAATTTGAAAAGCTCGACATAACCGGAAAAACTATATGTCTTGGAAAATAGATGCCGAAACGCACCTGGCCGTCAGAAGCCTCGAAACTACTATCCAACAAAGTAATAATGAATGGATAAGTAATCAACAACGGGCTCAAGCCATGATTTTCCTACGACACCACGTCCACGAAGACCTAAAGATGGAGTACCTCACGGTTAATGATCCACTCGTCTTTTGGGAAAGTTTGAACGAAAGATATGACCATTTGAAAACGGTCATTTTCCCAAAAGCACACTATGATTGGATTCATATCCGCCTACAAGATTTTAAAACCATCAATGAATATAGTTCAATGATGTACAGAATAACCTCACAATTGAAATTATGTGGGGAAACCATCACTGAATATGATATGTTGGAGAAGACTTTCTCCACATTTCATGCCTCGAATATGCTCCTGCAGCAGCCAAAAAAAGGGTTTTAAAAGGTACTCTGAATTGATCTCTTGCCTACTTGTAGCTGAACAGAATAATGAGATTCTAATGAAAAATCATGAATCTCGACCAACTGGTTCAGCCTCATTCCCTGAAACGAATGGGACTATGTATGATGAAGGCCAAGAGCGTGGGCGTGGTAGTAGTCGTGGTCGAGGCCAAGGAAATCATGGACAAGGCCGGGGTCGTGGTCGAAATCAAGGCCGAGGAAGAGGCCGTGGACGAAATAACTTTCGTCGCCATCATCATCATCCAGTATAATGGAAATTCTCTCGCCACTGGAAGTGGAACAAAGATGATGATAGAATCACCCTCTTCGAGTAGGCAAAATGTGCGTCCAAACAATGAAGAAAGTTCATGTTTTAGGTGTGGCATGACGGGCCAGGCACTTGCATCTTAGAGCGACCAAACATCTAGTTGATCTTTATGAGAGATCACAAAAAGGAAAGAATGTAGAGACAAATTTCCTTGAAAATGATCCTGAAGATCTTCATTTTGATTTCGGTGATATGGCCAACGTCGACATGACCAATACCATTAGTGATGATATTGGTCATGAACAATAAATGAACATAGGAATGAAGCTATGGTCCGAGTTTAAGATAAAAGCTATGGAAAAAGTAACATGTTGTTATGTAGGAACATTATCTGATTTTCCTATGTATACTAGCATGCTTACAATAAAGTTTATATATACATTTTGCATTCAATGTGTTATCATATTTATTCATCTTATTTTATTTTCTCTCATATTGAAATAGATCACAAATATATGCGAATCCAAAATCAAGGAGGAGATTTATGTCTTGCGGGGCAGTGACTACTACGCGTATCATACTTAAAAATAAGAAATATTTTCTTATCTCAAAATTGACAATGCTAATGTCAACACTATATCTGGTAATGCCAAAATAATTGAAGGATTTGGCAAGGCAATTTTCTAATGCTGGAGGCAGAAATTCATAATAAATAATGCATTGTTCTCTCCCAAGTCTCAAAAGAAACTTGTTAAGTTTCAAAGACATTAAATGCGAATGGATATCATATTGAGACTATGAATAAGAGGAATGATGAATATCTTTGCATTACCTCAAACACTTCCGAAAGCAAGTGTATATTGGAAAAATTGTCATCTCTATCATCGGATTGTATAGATCATAAGAATATTTGAATCATATTCTCGGATGGCTTTGAAGTTCTTGAAACATTTAAAGCTTGGCATGATCGATGGGGGCATCGGGATCAATAATGATAAGTAGAATTATAGAGAATTCTAGTGGTCATCCATTGAAAAACCAGAAGATTTTTCAATCTAATGAACTCCTTTGTGAGGCTTGTTCTCAAGGAAAGTTGATAATTAGACCATCACCAACTAAAGTTGGATATGAATCTGTCGTTTTTGGAGCAATTCGAGGTGATATATGTGGACCTATCCATCCACCCAGTGGACCATTCAATACTTTATGGTGATGATTGATGCTTCAACAAATGGTTGCCGCGTATATACTATTATCAACTCGTAATACGACATTTGCCAAATTCCTTGTACAAATAATCAAAGAGAGCACAATTCCCAAATTATATGATCAGAAAGTGAGACTTGATAATCTTTGGTGAATTTACATCTCAAGCATTCAATGATTATTGTTATAATAAGGGGCGATGTTGAACATCCGGTAGCCCATGTTCATACACAAAATGGTTTGGTGAATCGTTGATCAAGCGTATTCAACTTATTGCGGACCATTAATGGTGAGAACAAAAGCTCCCTACTTACGTATGGGGTCATCTTTGTTTACATGCAGCCTTGACGATTCGCCTCGGGCCAAGTGCATATCATAAATACTCCCAATACGGTTGGCATTCGGGCGGAGCGAATCTATCCCATCTAAGAGTTTTTGGTTGTGCGGTATATGTACCAATTGCTCCACCACTGACGCACAAAGATACCGCAAAGGAGATTGGGAGTATATGTTGGGTATGAATCCTTCTATAATAAAATATCTTGAACCAAAACGGGTGGCGTTTTTCTGTGCCTTTGATTGTCATTTTAATGAAGACAAGTTTCCACCTTTAGGTGAAGAGGAAACAAGTGGGAAGAGAGATCAAAGTGGTGCACATCATCGTTATTGCACCTTGACCCTCCGCAAGCAACGTGGCCCGGAAGTTCAAAAGATCATACATTTACAAAATGTGGCCGGTTGCGGATG